>CM068959.1:61294867-61306305 GCA_035128595.1 Eptatretus atami | reverse complement strand
GGCGGGGAGGATGATGAGAAAGTGACGCAATTCACGGATAAGAGCTGGCGTAAGGTATGCGAGTATGCGAGTATGCGAAGGCTTGGTGCGACGCCACAGATAGTGAAACTATCAACAAATGCCGTTTGCTGGCTGATCAAATATATTTCCTCCTGTTTCACAAACCCAATTAATCAGTGATGAGAACAATGGTTGTTCTCGGTCCGCAAAAAAAATCTCACTGATTTCATTTGTCATTGTTTCTCACAAGGACCACTCTGTCTGACACATTCATGGATTCAATTACTTGTTGATGTTTCAATCGCTGACCTGTGTGTTTCTGCTTATTTTAATAATTACAAGTGAAGGATGAATGTACAACTAAAATGGAGGACAAGAGATCATCATCTCACTAAATAGCTTCCATCAATCACCTTTCACTTGAGGTCTTACTTCAGTTTGGCAGCTGTCTTCTCCTTCCCCTTCGCTCGGAGAAATAATGAGTAGTTGGGGTTCGGGTCCGTACTCGTCACTACCGGTTTCACAGAGGGAAGTGCTCTGCGGTTGGTCTGTCCATCTGTCCGTCCACGTTTTTCCCATTACCCCTTAAGATGTTCAACTGAAACTTCTGTACCTTGGCATTATTACAATAGTTGCAAATCAAATGCGAGTTCAGGAATGTTTCGTCAATTTGTTTCACAGAGTTGCCTTTTTGAACTGAGAAAAATATCACATTGGTCAGGTATATGTGTTGCAAAGCAATATGCTCTTGTTATTCATGATTGATACACTTATTTGATCGTGGGTAAGAGCCTTGTTGTTCTAATTTTCAGATACACTAAGCTTTGAGGAAAGGACGAGGAGACCAGGGGAATTCAGGAGTATTGATACTGTCAGTTGTTGGGCAAAAAGAGTGGTGGATTCCATTTAACCTGAAAAAATGTGGTGCTGGGGATGGGTAAGAATAATGAAAATGGAGATTACATAATAACAAGGGGGAGTCTTGTGCATTTCACACAGGAGAAGAGTGGAGTGGTATAACATATGGGGGAGCAGACAGGAAAGTACCAGATAGCTAACAGGTAATCTAATGGGGTTTCAGGGTTTCATAGAGGTATTAAATTATAATCATAGGAGTAGGGTTAAATTAAAGGATCATTTGCACCATCTGCTTGAGCACCAGCGCCCAGAGCAGTAAGACTTTATTATTATATTGATTATTATTATTATTAGTTAATATTATTATTATTTATTTTGTTACAATCGGAGCTCATATCGAGAGGCACACACAGACATACACAACGGCAGTAGGAGATAAGACATAGAGAGTTGGGAAGGACAATCAGTTGGAGGAAACAGGACATTACGAGATCTGTGGATGGAGAGGGATGGCGGTTGTACATAGACGGTAAAACATTGGACGACAGGACTTTCAGGTCAATCACACCACAAGGAATGTCCTTTACACCCAAAGAGGTCAACATTGACCATATCCTTGCTCTTCGAGTTCTCACCGAACGGCAGACGAGAGTTTCGGCAGGGGCTGCTTGCAGCATAATGTTGATCTCTGTTAAAGCGTTTGATTCAGGTGAGTGGAATAGCCCTGTGGGAGGATTCTTGGTCTTCGTGCGGTGCTTACAAAGACCGACTCTAGTGTTTGACCTATTACTCTGGTACTGAGAGTGCTATGAGATTGGTGGTACTATTCCAGTTGTTACTGGAGTTTGTCAGGGGTGTGTACTTGGCCCCCACACATTTTCAGCACTTGTATGGACTGATTCTTGGAGAAGGATGTCGAGTGATCCAGCTGCGGGAGCATCGTTTGGGAATTCAAATCTCTGAAACTTGATTTCGCAGATGATGTTAGCATCTTGCGAGACTTTAGATATCCTTTTAGGGCCCTCGAGTGCTGAATGAGGTGTCGGGAGCCGTGGATTACGGCTTTTCTGGTCAAAACTAAGATTCCAGGCTTTCTATACATCTGGAGGCTTGCGTCCTGTCTGTACTTGTTGTGTGAGGATGTTTGAGTCACGGAGAGATTTTCACTGACCTTATGGCAGTGATATTCATGTCTCGCTGGCTCTGAGCCAGAGGTCAACAGATGTCTGGGTCGGGCTGGGGGAGGGCATGGGACTTCACTGTATCATGGGGCTGTGGTGCTGCCTGTACCTGGCGGCGAGACGAAGTCAGTCTTTGGATCCTTTTGGGTGCTTCCATCTTGCTCTATGGTGTGAGACTTGGATGTGCTGACTAGGGTACTGAGGTGAGACTAACTCCGTCGAACCAGGTCTCTTCAGAGAATCCCTGTCCATCGCTGTCGGACTTTGTGCCAAGGAGCGGTTGCTGAGAGAGACTCAAATGAGATTGTACCTGGAGATGGGTCACGTGACGATCGTCCTGTGGCGTCAGCTGCGGCTGTATGACATGTGGCTCGTTTCCTTGATGCTATCCTGGTCACCAGATTCTCTCAGCGAAGGAGCTTGTGAATGGAGGCCAATGGGCCGACCAGCGATGCCTCGTGGTGCCGCAGGTTGATCGGCATTCAAGGAGATGGGGATGGGTCAGCATCTGCTGGGGGATTGACAGACAGAGGGTCCCTGTGAGTACCCGGTGGAAACGTGGACGCAGAAAACGATGCGCTGCTCTGGACGCCATGCTCCTATACCTGACCTGACGCTGATCGTTGATGTCGAATAGATAAAGCTGCGGTGCATGTTTGAGAATGTCAACATCTCTTGACTTGCTTCACAGATGATGCAGTCATCTCGTGCGCATACTCTGAATATTCTCCGGGCCCTCGAGATGCTGAATGAGGAAGGGGAGGTATTTACAGCCGCATGTTTTTGTGTTCCTGGGTCAAAACTAAGATCCAGGCTTCATGACATCTGGTGGTGGCTTATCTGTCGTGTGTCCCTGTTTTGTGGTGAGAGTTGAGCGTTACGGAGAGATTCACTTACCTTGGTACAGTAGATATTCATGTTCTCGCTGCGTGAGCACAGAGGTCAATAGACGTCGGTCGGGCCTCGGGAGTCATGGATTCACTGGATCTGGGGTTGTGCGCTGCTCGGTACCGGCGGGAGAAAAGTCTGCTCTTTCAGTCTTGGTGCTTGCCGTCTTGCTCTATCGGGATGGAGAACTTTGGACTCTGATCGGATGCTGAGATGGAACTTAATTCCTTGGTACCAGGTCTCTTTGGAGATCCTTAGCTATCGCTGGGACTATTTCTGTCCAGGACGAGCGGTTGCGAGATGGACTCCGAAATGAATTTGTTACCTGGATAGTGTCCGGACTGTAGTCAGAAGGTTCAGCTGTTTTGTTACATGTGGCCGTTTTCGTGACTGATACTGTCATCACGAATTCTCGCTCAGCGGAGGAAGCCTGCGTGAGTGGAGGAGGCAATGGGCGACCACGCTGCCTCGTGGTTTGCAGCAGGTTGATCAGCACCTCAAGGAGATGAGGATGGCCTGGCATCTTGGCCTGGAGGAATGACCACGAGGCCCCTTACCTGGTATCGGCGCGTGCTCTTGCGCATTTCCCACACAAGACCTTGACTGGTCGACCTGGCCGCCGCAATTTAACATCGGACCTTGTCAGGACATCAGACCTATTGTTGTCACCCAATTTTGGCAGCATCTGATGCGTGTGTCTGGAGAAGAAGATTTTGAAGGGATTTACCTCATTTTCTACTTAAAGTCATTTGACTGAACCGAGGTTTTGTAATTCCTGTTTTTCCAGTCAGAGAGAGGGACGTTGTTGGCCAAATTTTTCAGCCGCATTGTCCAGCGGATTGGCCGGAGAGTCAAATAGTGAGATGGTTGGAACGGACAGTGCCCGATGACAATACCCTTATCTGGATTTAAATGAGAATGTAGATTCCACATGAAGCGTGATAATATCATCTCAGAGAGTGGTAGTGTACTGTATTTCAGCGCCTCTTTCATGAGCAATGACGACTGGTAGCATTCGACAGGTTGTATTGGTTGCACATCCTTCGCTGTCGAAATTTAAATCGCTGAAAGGATTCCACGGAAAGTACACAAAACTGCATGTTTGTCAAAAAGAAAAGGAAGGATCGAAGGGTGGGCGGGTTTTTTATACCTTGTCGGGCCTCGAATGAGAGCTTACACACAACGCACAGCAAGGGAGGCATGTGACAAAGAGCTGGCGGGAGTGGAAGACAAACAGTGGGGAACAGAGGACATTAGGAGATCTGTGGAAGGGAGAGGAGGGGTGGGAACATGGATACAAGAGAATAGACATTACAGGGATTTCAGGAAGGAAAGCAGGGAATTTTGAAGGATTGGGCTTGGGTGGATTATCGGGGTAGAAAAGATTGAGGATTTGGATGGGGGAGATAAGGAGGTGGGTGGTGAACAGCTGTTTGAAGGCCTGGAGGGAAGAATGGATGAATAGGTGAGGGAGTTTATTCAAAGGCGGGGTGGGAAGGGAAAAGGAGTAATGAAAGAGTGGAAGGTGTAGAGTGATTCGTTATTTTGGTAGTCTTTACCAGAAGGGGGTTGTTGGCCAGACCTTGAGCACCCTTGTGGAAATATTGGTTGGGGACAGATCACAGACACAGCAGGCGGGGGAGGGGCGAGACCGGAGAGGAGACGAGACCAGAGGTGTTCCTGGGGTGTGAGGGCAGTGCATGAGAATGTGAGAAAAGATCAGTCTTTGATGAAGAGAGCAACTTCCATCACCAGGACGAGGCTCAGGTCTTTCACACCGGAGGAGGAGTAACCAGGGATTAGATATTGGAGTCAGACACGTCTGGGGGAGGAAATTTCTGGTAGGCAGATTATGTCCGGTTTTGTCTGTGGCAACTGTATGGAGAATCTGAAAGGTTGATCAAGCCCGGATATTTGAGGTCCACACTGTTAATGAAGAGGGAGGGAGGGGCTTGGTGCAGAGGGGTGGGATGGTGGGGATGGTAGACAGGGAGGAGGGGGGAGGTAAGATGGTTGTTGTTACAAGAGTGTGAGGGATGCAGAAAGCTTAGGGGAGGCGGACGGATATGAGGAGAGAAAGCTCGTGTGGGTTGCTGGGAGAGGGGGGGGCATTAGAGGGGGCAGAAGGCAGTTGAGGATTTTGAGGAGTAAGTGATATTTGTAGGTAAGGGGAGGGGGTGGGAGTGGGGGTGCGGACAAGGAAGGAGGGGGAGTAAGATGGTTGTTTGAAAAGTGTGAGGATTGAGTAGGATACGTGGAGGAGGGCGATTGAGGAGGGAAAGTCTCTGTGGTGCTGGGGGAGAGGGGAGCAAGAGAGGGGGAGAAGGCACATTGAGGATTGAGGAGTTGTGATATGAGATGGGGTAGAGGCAGGGAGGAGGATCTTGTGTATGAGAGGGGGAACTTTGAGAAGGGTGAGTGAGGGGCGTGAAGGTGGGAGTGGGTGAGTGGGCGGGAGAGTGTGGGAAAGGTATTAGGGGGAGGTGAAGAGGTTGGATGGAGCTTGGGGAGAAAGTGGCATGGTTGCTTTGGAGGGTTGGTTGAGGGGGTGAGTTGGCCATGAAGTGTAAAAAAGGATGTGATGGAAAGTGAACCACTTCTAGCAAACTGTTTTTTTTTGTTTTTATTAGTTTATAGGTCAGAGATGTATGAACACATTTCTTTGATGGGATGCCAAAAGGTGAATCAGAGAATGGAGATGAAGAACCCTGTAACAGTGGATGTAGGTAGGATGCGAGGAAGTCAATGAGAGAAGGGTTTCTGTTACTGTGGAGAGATGTGAATTATGGATACAGTTAACGAGACCAACGGTAAAAGAAGTGAAGCCATGTGACAGATCTATTTGTTTATTATTATTATTATCTTCATTATGTTTGAGAGGAGTTTTCATCAGTTAGGTTTGATTGGATTGTGTTGAGAAAAAATCGTGAGTTGATAGATGCGTTTAGATCGGTAGCAGGGTGAACGATCACATGGTTCGGGAGCAAGACCACTGTTTTATCTGATCAATCAGCCAGATTGGGCGGAGGGTGCGAGACACATTTGCAGAGGACCAATAAATGGCGTGATTAAGGTGGAATATTATCAGAAGTGGGCTGAGCAAACGTCGTCCTATTCAGAATATAAGATCGTCTATTAAGTGTCCAGTTTACATGACAATCTGGCACGGTTTAAAGTATTGTTTGTAAGTCAGTGGAGAACATTTCTTTCAAGCGTTGTGTATTCTGACATGTGTAAGTCATGTAACAGCTGCTCGCGCTAAATATTAAATCGCGACCATCGGGTGACGTAGGAAAGATGAAATTTTGCTTGCTGGCTGGAATCAAGCCGATACTCCGGGAAACTACAGCAGAACCATCGGAAACGTCGTAAGATACAATATAATAATGAAAATAATAAATGAAAACATCAAATGTAGGTGAGCACATGAGACATTGGGGCAAGCACGGTCGTTATTGCCTTACCATGTGTAAGCATACCCGTCGTTATATTTTTAAGTAAGAAGAAAAAAGTTCATAAAACATTTTAACAGAAAAAGACGCGATTCGAAACCTCGCAGGACTTGTTTGCTGTGGTGTTTGCGTCCTGTTTCGTCATGCAATTAAATAGGACATTTGTTATTCCATTTAATTTAGATGGGATTAAAATAAAGTAATATCAATCAATGGTTAACCAAGTAGTCGGTTCTGCATGGAGTAATCAGCAGATACCGAACAATCAAAGCAAAGATGAAGTAATAGGGAACCTGGATAGGATTCATTTCAAACTGTACTCTCTCCTCAAACGCATCCGGGCACCGCCCCCCCCAACAAATCAAAAACATCAAAAATAACCAGATCAAAAAATAATTCTGCCTGCCAGACATGAATGTGCTCCGCTCAGTTGAAATTACATCATGTATCCCCATCACTACTCGATCATAATTGTGAGATTTCAACGTCGATCGATTAAGTTGGGTCCACGAGAAAACCTAATTTATATATTTTTTCCATCAATCCATTGTGGTTGCCAAACATGTGGACCTATCCAATATGTTCCAAAACAGACGAGTACACAACCGAGTGCGAACTTGTGTTGGTTTCCCCCCTGAAGGATGGCCACCATTTTGTAACCATGCAAACGGATAACCCATGTTCGGTTGTTCTTGAACATATCACATCGACATGCCCATGTGCATTATTGTACATTGGACGTTCCATGCATTTATTCAACTAAATCTGTTGTCATCTTAATTCTTTATGAGTTTCTTTCTCTGGCCATTTTGTATGTGAACCGTGGCTGTGACCACAACCCGGGATTTTCAAAGCTCTGTCTCGATCAAGGCTTACGAGAGACGACTCCGTGTTGTGAGTTGACAAACCTTGAATGGAAAAGATTGTCTCGAATCTGGGATATGTTATGATGTGCTGGAAATTTTTGTTGTTGACAAAAAAATGTTTTGTGTAAGATAAAGGTCTGCTCTTCAATAATTTTTAGAAACATTCAATCCTTGTTTGTCTTTTAATTAATATACACTTGAATAAAGAACTGTGTCGCTGTCATGGAATGAACCGTGAAGTCAAAGCGTCTCCAGGTCGTATTTACAATTTACAGGAAACAACTTGTCAAGTTTAACAATTATATTGTTGATACAAAATAACCTATTCAAACACTGAAACCCCTCTTGAGATGAGTCAAATGTCCACGATTCACTCTTGATACCCAACAACATCACCACACAACACACACATACATACACAACAAACAATACTAGCACACACAGCATAGAACAACATGCATCACATGGAGCACCCACTGAACACAAATGTTTGAGTGTTCTGTTGGTCCTTGACCGATCTCCATGTGTGAGAAAGGGGTATCTCATTAACAATTCAAAATCAATATTTATCTTTTAAACATTAAAATATTTAAATGAATATATGTAACTCCCTCGATATTAAACATTATTCCAGACACGATATTTTTTAAAACTGTTGGGAGTAATCTGTTGTAAGTGTGTTTAATCTAAAACACTCCTATGTATAGGGTGTGGCAGTTGTTCCCCCTTGCAACCACATCGAAGATGCCATTGAGAACGTTGCATACTCGGTGAAACCACGCCCACACCCGATTTCAAAATCCCATTGGACACGTTCATTTACTCGGTTAAAACGCCCACACCCGATTTCAAAATCCCATGACACGTCATGCTCGTGAAACCACGGCCCCACACCCGATTCAAAATCCCATTGGACACGTTCATTGGTGGTGAAACCACGCCCACACCCGATTTCAAAAATCCATTGGACACGTTCATTTGGTCGGTGAAACCCGCCGTCACACCAGATTTCAATTTTTCCGTGCGACACTTTCCAGTTTGGTCGGTGAAACCACAGCCCACACCAGATTTCAAAAATCCATTGGACACGATTCATTACTCGGTGAAACTACACCCAACCGATTTCAAAAATCCCATTGGACAGTTCATTTGTCGGTGAAACCAGCCCACACCAGATTTCAAATTTTCGTTGACACGTTCATTGCTTGAGACAAGATTCTTATGATACAGTATATCTGAATACACTATTTCTTACATTGTGTTTCTGTTAGTGGCTTGTCCTTGCAAGTCGGACAAGGTAACCCTTTTGGGTCTGTGAGGAATCTGGTCATGTTTCATGCGATGATGTGCAGACCAACCAGCACGAAATACTGAATCGGGTGTTCACCTCGACTCCTTACTTATTTAAACACCCCACCGATGGGAACTGTCTAAACTCTAAATGGAGAATAAACAAGAGGCTGATGGAAGGAGGAAAGTTTTAAATAACCCAAATAAAATAGAGGAAAGGCAGAGGTGAACATAAATTTGCGGAGAAAAAACGGGGTAAATATGTATATGCGACTGGGGAAGGGGAACGTGAGTGGACCCTAAATTCGGTAGCCATTCTGCACTGGTGGGTCCAGTGGAAGAAGATTTTGGAAGGAATTTGGGGAACAAAAATTGGCGGGAAGGAAACGGGTGTTGCCGCCAATCTTTGGTACGAACTCATAAAATGCGGCTGGAAGGTGCAAACGGGGGTAATTCAGCATGGCTTCCGCAATTTAGACAGTGGGACACGTGTCTTGATGTTGTGACCCAACATTTGGGAAGGGATTCTGATGGCGGGTCCAGAAGAAGAAGATTAATTGGAAGGAATTTGATGAACATTATTATGGCAGGGAAGGAACGGGTGAACATAAAATGGCGGGAAGAAATGGGTGAAGCATAAAATGGCGGTTGTGTTGGTGCGTTGCACCATCAAACAAATACAAGGGGGACGTTTACCCCATTAGGTCACGTGCGAGGTGGTGTGACCGCCATTTTAGACAACACTTATGCTGTCGTCAGGGTTCGTTCAGTTTCGTTTGTGCAATCAGACTCCCTAATGCGTCATTAACCGACAAATCAACCTCTTTACTAATATCAGTGAGAAACCACCCATATTGAGATTCCTACTTGGTTGTGACCGCATTATGCATCATAGAGTTTACTACACCGACATTCAATGATTTTACCATTTGAATGACTCTACCGCACGCATGAATTGTTGTGGGGAAGGTCGATTTCTGAATGGTGTGGCGTGCTGTTGTAATTCGCGAAGGAGCGACCAGGGAAACAACAAATCAAAGAGTTACATTCTGGCCCTATATAGGAGTTGTCGTTGTGTATTTAACAGTAGGTTATTATTGTCGAGTTCTTTCATTACCCAACAATAATAGACTCTGTGTTTACATCTACAACAGTTGTCGGCAGTGCAGCGTTGTAGCACTGATGAGAATGTTGGACCGCAATTCACGGTAAAGTCACGCTGACGTAAGGTAGTGGCGGTAGTGAGCGAAGGCTTGATGGCGTACCCGCACAGATAAGTGATAACTATCAACAAGTGCGGTTCTGCTGTGGCTCATCAAATTATGGAATGCATCCAATTGTATCTAGATCCTTCTGCTAAATGGCCGGATCTCGTCACCGGTTTATCCTAGATGTTTTTGGCTGAACTTGCCAGATATTCGGGTTTTATGCTAACAAGGATACTATTAGCTTCCGCACGCTTGAGCCAAGGAAAGGGAAATTCAAGAAGCCGAGCACTAGATGCAGGTTCTGGCATGTAAAGCGCAGGTTTGATTATGGAAGAGATGGCGGAACTTGTATACAGAGGGGGCAACTCAATACTATCAATTAATACTAGCAAAATTCACCTCCAGAACCTCTTTATGCTTAATAGAAAGTCGGCTGATATGGTCTGTGGGCAACAACTCAGCTTTGGCATGTACTGCGAAAATTTGTATGCACGTACTGACCAGAAAAAAAGACAAATTCTCATCCGTAGTCAAAGGAAAGATGCTAACGCTTGATCAGATTGCCCCTCGAGAAAATCAGGGTGAGAGGGAAAGCTGGAGGAAAACTGTATCTGAGCAGACAGGCGAACCGAGCCTCTACTCTGGATCATACGTGATGGAGTATAAATGACAACTTATAAAGGAGAATAGAGACTAAGTGTGCGCCAAACTCGGAAGTTTGTGTGTAATCAACGATAAATGTTTTTAATTAGAGCTATTGTGAATTGTACACTACCCACAGACAGAGTAAAGTGACTGCCAAGACTCAGAGAAGTGAACTCATGACTCCAAACGATTTGACCAATTTTTCGTTTGTGAAAGTAATCCAGGTAAGACTGCATTGATGGAAAGCAATCTTGCATATACGGATAATGAAGAAAGTTGTGTGAGAATGTCTCTCAATGATAGCCTACTCCGATATGCTGTGACGACTAATCGGTCCGGAAAGGCGCATCTAGCCAGGGTCGAACAATCAGGCTAGTGAGGAGCAAAGAACCTTCGCGACAAGATACGGTTCCCAAGACACAATTATTTTCCATGCGGATCACTAAAATAGTGAGAGCGACTCAGTTGAAGTGTTAGGTTACAATGAAAGGACATTGATATTTGGTTCCATTGTCATCAGGTGCTTCGTTTGTAGACAGTACGTCTCTTTACAACAGATGACAGTACAGACACAGAGAACTGAAGTCATGTTATGGGTGAACAGCAAAGAGGGGACTCTAGCGCTCCAATTTTCAATGTTTAATACGTCGGCAGTCCCATCGCATTTGGTATGATGTGGACGCATTGACTTCTTTAAAACAAAAGACACCTCATAAATGGGTTGGAATCATTATATGGCCAGCACAGTGTGCGCTTCTTGATGTTCCAGTACATTCAATTGCTGACGAAAGTAGCCGATTCCCTGTTAGCCTATGCTTACCAAAACCTGTGTTGACAATGAGTGGGACATTGCGTAGGCGCGCCTGGTCAGACGAAGAGCCAATACCCTGTAGTACTAGTTTGCTGGGAACTCCACGGACATATTCATCTGAAAAATGCTCCTCTGTTCTTCAAGAACTTGTTTGCGTATAGCTAAGTGGGTCAGACGCCTTGACGTCCAAGTCAGCTATGAACATTGGCGAGAGCCTGACTTGAACATTGGACTGGTTC
>CM068959.1:61256708-61276413 GCA_035128595.1 Eptatretus atami | reverse complement strand
AAAAAAAAAAAAAAGAGAGAGATAGATACCCATGGGGGACAGGACGGATCACAATACTCCTGTACGGTAGTTTATTTGGATGTGTGCGCCGCATTCAGCAGCCAATTCATATTGGTACGGCAATGTCTGAGTGCCATCGGTAGTTTTGAGACCTGGTCGGCCACATTTAGATCAGTGGTTTTACCAGGGGTACGTGTACCCCCTGGGGGTACGAAGCATCACAGCAGGGTTACGATATATGGTGTAATTCAAACTACTGTATAGTCTAAATTCAATAATATATAATACAATAACTATAAGCCTATATACACAGGGGGTACGGGAACATATTATGAAACTCAAGGTACGCAGAATAACGTCATCGCAATAGCTTAGATTGTTGGCCTTGACACATAGTGGCCCGGAATGAGTAACAAACGAAACAGATTTGACATATTCATATTTATATAATATCCATCAACAGATTACAACATGCAGGATTAAAGTCGTAATAGAGTTACCAAACTCCTGAACAATATATTAGTTAAGTGGAAGCACGTCGTCTGGGACCGGTCCGTCGGTTTGCCCACAAAAGAACACTGCTGATGTTGTGACGTCATTTCGATTCCGCTCTTTGAAAATTCTAATCTATAGGATTTTGAATCTATAATCACCTGGCAGGTAATATACATGAACAACATAATGTGAAGAAAATTTGAAGTATGAACAGAATATGTTCGGAGAAAAGTGTCGTTTAGAAGTTCCAGGCATATATGCCCATATATATTTATCCATTTACGAAATAATATTAAACCTTTTGTTTGAAAATACGCATCAACCAGCACAATATTTACAACTCATTGAAAAAAAATCTGTGACTTAACATGGAA
This sequence comes from Eptatretus atami, assembly GCA_035128595.1. NCBI lineage: Eukaryota > Metazoa > Chordata > Myxini > Myxiniformes > Myxinidae > Eptatretus > Eptatretus atami. Next base: position 61,275,544 of record CM068959.1, on the reverse strand, counting down.
AGTTTAATTGAGAATTCTGTTTAATTGTAAATTCTGTTGCCACCATTGATATGTATGTTTGCTTGAGGCCTGTCACAAAGAGCATAGTCCAAGTACAGCCGGCAGACAGAAGAGGGTCAAGAGGTGGGGAAACAACGGAGAGTGTTTATTAAATTTGCATATGTATTAACAGCTTATAACCGTCCAAAGTTTGGCATGACGTTCTATATCCCAAATTAATTCACCATCCCATCACATATACCAAATATAATCTTAACTAAAAAAAAATCTCCGATTGTTATGCACACCAGGATGCACAAGGTCACCAAAGTTGAGAATTCAGACAATAACAAGGCATTAGGTGGAGGAGAAGTTTGTCAAGGGAAAAACGGTATATTTCCAGAAAAAAAGAAAACCTGGCATAGTATAAGCATAGAAACCTCACTCAAAGAGCTGAAGGCCAAAAGGATGAGACCCTATACATGCTAGGGTGCCTTCTTGAAGGGCTCTGAACCACCATATAGAGACAAAATATGGTTCATGTTCCTTTACATGAAAGAAAACATAGGGAAGAATGCAATCATGAATACTACTGTACAAACTTACCGTAGCAGATGGCATCTGCTTACCACAGCACTAAATGGCGAATATTTATTATTTAGTTAGGTATAAATTGTGAGTGGAGTCAGCCAGCTGTCCAGCCAATAGCATGGAAGACACAGCTCAGATAATTAGACATCCTGGGCATTCACCATGGTATGGTCACATGATAGTCTAAGACAAATTGTATATAAATAAAAAGTGGACCTTAGAGGCGAGCTGCTGGAAATACCCTTCGACAATCCCAGGTCGGAGTTGGTCTGAGTGCCAAGTCGTGTGACAGCTCAGTAGAAATTGGTCTTTGCAATGCAAACCATAAGACAGACATACAGATAGATGCCAATATTATTTATTAGAGTGTTTAGATATGTTTCAAATAGTCATTATCTGGTCATAGTTTTGACTGTTTAACTTTCTCAGTTTTCCGGTCGCAATTTTGCCACAAGGAGTTATACTATGTCTCAAATGTCTGTACCTGGCAAGAGTGTTGACCAATCGCTGCACTCATCTTCTGTTGTTATAATGTGGTCATCTCAACTTTCTATGTGCCCAATCAGTGAAGTACATGTGTACCGTCCTGCACTTGAGTTGTTTGATCACGTGTTTAATTACGAGAATCATTCACCAAACAGAACTCAGTATTCGCTCTCCGATCTCTTTGGATTCAAAGTCCATGCTTTCCTACAATCCCTAGGCTTCCTCGCAATCTCCATTTTTGCACTCGCACTCTCCATAATAATTAAGGACATCTTCGTTAGGGCACCTGTTCTACCAGTAAGCAGCAACTATCCATAATTTCTCCACAATTGTCATTATCTACAGGAGAAGTTAGAGTTACATATATAATATATAGTATATATATATATATATATATTATATATATATATATATATATATTGTTATAAGCCATGGGTATGGAGTATCATTATGAGGGGTTAATCCTGTTTCTCCACGGAAGAACCCAGACTGGGGCTACCGCTCACAATATAACTTTGTGGTAAGGTTGTTGATTGAACAACCCATGAACGCCCAATCAGTTAATCCACGAGTTCCGTGTCCACCGCTAATTTGCCAATTTAAATAGAGTCCCGTGCCTCCATGAAGGCCGCAGTCCAACACTTTGACGTTTTAGCCAGCGATGGCAACGTATCAAAAGTATGTAAAACGCTGCTTACGTGACTTCGATGTTTTTTTTTTTAAAGATTCGGACCGTATTCATAACGACTTGGTCTATTGCCATAAAGTATTAGTATGGAACACAGAACGTTTCGTTGTGTTATAGATAACTTAACCACGAATGCTGAACCTGTTGTCCGGCTTCACAAACCTATGCCCAACGATAGTCTACTAATGCATAGCACCTGCACGCTATCGCCGACGATGACGTGGCGTAGGTTATGGAAAGGCTGCCGCACAATCGTCAAATCATAACCGCCCGCAGACATGGAAGTGTCAACATCGCAGTCACACCTTGGCGATCTTGCCACGTATGCCGACCTCTGAAAAATGCGTTCTAAAACGCTGGCGCACGTCAATACGGTATGGGTAAGTTGGTTTGCGTGAATAGAAACGCTAAAGTACGCTATCATACGTCCTATTAAGTTGGAGTACGTCTGTACATTTAAGATGTTGAAATTTACCGACGTACTTGCCGTAATGACACACTCCCCGCTGAGATGGAATAAGTTGTACGCACGATATGCGATCGTTGACACACATCACACACGTTTACTTGTAAGGTGCTCATAAGTCGAAACACGTCAAGGTAATCGGTTAGCGTCAGTGTTCCCAGACTCCCAGGTTTTTTTTTTCTTCGGTATGACGGTGTTCAGTGTACAGTGTGGTTATGATCTTAAATGTTGAGCCGGCAGTCTATTAATTATATTATATTACAACCGCACTAGAAATCGAAGTGTCAACCATCACCGTCATACGAAGGAAGGAAGAAAAAAAAAATTAAAAAAAAAAAAAAAACCAGGGAGTCTGGAACACTGACGATAACCATTACCTTGACGTGTTTCGACCGATGAGCACCTTACAAGTAAAGTGTGTCGAGTGTGTCAACGATACGCAGTAACCGTTAGTACAACACGTAACCATAGCTTAGAAATAAGTTTCGGGTACCGCTAAACATTACCTCGACGTGTTTTCGACTTATAGTACTTACAAGTAAACGTGTGGTCAACGTCGCAGTGACGTGCCCACCAACTTATGGCGAGCGTTATGTGGAACGTGTGAGTCATACGCCGGCATAAAAGTCGTAAAATTTCAAGGCATGGAAAGCTTTTTGAGGACAATCGAAAAGTACAACGTTTTAAAGCCAGCGTGCAACGACGTATGCAGTGTTTTTCAGCGTGCTCTCAATGTTATCAAAACTTACCCATACGTATTCGACGTGTACCAGCGTTTAGACAATTTTTTTTCAAAAATCGGCATCGTTGGTAAAACGTCAAGGGTGTGACTGGGCCTTGAACTGGGCGAATGATGCCCTGGGTGATGCAACCCAATCTATCTTGATTAGATCTTAAGTAATTGTGGCCGAACATTTACCACTGGTGCATCTGACTTAAAAACAAGGAAAACCAGGTTAATTAGTTTAGGAATACCTCCGCAGTCTATCTCGGTTCAGACAATGCTGGTCAATGAAAACAGACAGGTTTGAAACATCCAACAAGAAGAATTTATATTAAGAAAATAAAATAAAACTGAAGAAACTTTTATTTCCTTTGGGTTGTAAATGGGATGAATCAAATCAATCGAAATAATCAAATCAATAAATAATCTCAAACAAATAAAGAAATTCAACAAGCAGTTTATAGAAAAATAGACAGAGCAAGAGAAATGCTTATCAACTCTGCCTTATTAACAATTAAACACTAGATCGTAGGAACAGCAGATCATTAAGGGGAAAAATAAATCTGGTCTCGGCTTACCAAACAGAAGTCGTCGTGCGTCTAATAAAAGACACAAAATGTGTGGCATGCCTTGTCCCCTGCCTGCGCCTCCTCGCGTGCACACACCCACAAACAGGCTCTAATACACCAATCAACGGCACATCGTCATCCGCAGGAACCAGACACACCAAGAATCAGGAATGCCAAGACCAGTACCGAGCAAGAACCAGCAGGAATGGTCGCAACCATCATCAACCGTCAGGAACTATCAGAGCTGCAACCGAAGGGCAAGGAGTTGTAAGGAGCTATAACAACGCAGGAGCCTGTAAGGAACCGTCAGGAGCTATCAGGCAACCATCAGGAACTGTCAACAACCATCCCAAGGCGGTCCTCCAATACTTTTTTTATGGGTAACAAAGTGTGCCAACGAGAAGCTTCAAGAGGATTCAGCCAAATCAGCTTGCCTAATTGGCCGATCGCTGCCACATGAACCTCCAACCGTCAACGCCCCGTGGTCATTCCTTCCTAATCCATCGAATAAGATGCAACTCCTCCAATTAACACAGGCCTGGCTTATCGATGCCATGTTCGGGCATTGGAATGAACGCCAGCCAGCAGCCATAGAGTTGCTGAATGGCATCAAATGTCGATGAAAAAGGTGGAATGCCACACATTGAGAAAAGAGGTGGATGTCGAATGTGATGAACAGAGAGGTGGGTGTTGAAATGTCAGATGGAAAAGGTGGTCCTGGACGGTAAATCATCCACAGCCATATCTGACCATACAAATGAATTTTCAGTGAAAAACTACAGTGTGTTTAATCAAATGTGCTGTAAATCCAAATTGTAAATAAACCGTCCACCTCCAAAGCGCAATGCGGTCCTGATGGAAAGGGATAGAATGAGTCTACGTTGGGCTAACGGCTATACTCTTGCGTGCACGAATTGGTGAAAATACTCATAGCCAGAAATGGAAAACTAACTAAAAATATACGTCATGAACGTGTCGTAAAGAAGGAAAGGGTTATCCATCCATCCATCATCCATTGGGATCATACTCGCGTGCAGAGAGTTGGTGGCTTGCTTTAAGGCAGTGTCCTTGGTATTGGGCACAATCCTGGAGGGTCGCCACTCCGACACAGTTACCAGCATGCTGGCAGTCATTTTGCCAGACCTCGGAAGGCAGCAGGCCTAGTTAACCCCACCTGGTATTAATCAACAGCTGAGTGGGATTTGAACTCAGGACCCTAGGATCCCAAGCGTCCCACCACCCCTAACCATTAAGCGCAACACCAGGCATAAAGGTTATCCAAAAAGAAACAAAAGGGAATCTGTTCTTTACCCTTCTCCAACACATCAAAGAGTAGAAATCACCACCAAGACAAGGGATGGGTCCATGGTCTATTCTGAACATGCATTTATGGAAATAACTGTCTAAGGACCTGGATATTTGCGTGCATTATTGTCAGATCTGATTCTGAAAATCCTAACAATATATTATAAATATATGTATGTATATATATATATATATATATATATATATATATATTATATATATATAATATATAATATGTATGAAAGAAAGATCCACCCCAACTCTCCACACTAATTAACTAAACGCGCAGGTGGCTAGGTTAAGAAATAAATTAACAACCTCCATGCTCCTCCAGCTTGAAACTGCTGTGTAAAGCAACCAACGAAGGCCTAACTAACGCAAGGTAAGCGCTATGCTGCACCAAACCGCTTCCCAAGTTCCTCCACAAGCTATAAATACATGACCATGTGCCTAACAACTAAAGTTTTTTTATGCAATCTTGGTGAGGAATCGTCACAGGAGTCAAGCAAAAATCATCAATGAATGTTCAACGACTTGCTTTTCACTCATCAAATTTCTCGTAGTTAATGTGAAGGTGTCAACTTTGGAAAAATAAGGAATAAAACTGTAAAAGGTGAGAGATAGCGTGTGGAATCAGGCAGTTATAAGAAAGCATGAAAACCAAACAACATCCAATGGCATGAATAATTAAAAATAAAGTAGTATCCAAAAGGCATATGCACAGTTATATTCATGAACAGAACGAGGTGCATTTAAAAAGATGCCCAATTTAATAAGGTGTGGATCACAAGATTAAAAAAATGATCGCAGGCCACAAGGATAGGCACACATGAGGGTGGCCCATAAAAGTGACAGTAAATAAGAATTTCTTTCAATTTTATTGTTCGTCCGAGGTGCCGTCTGTTATTACTGATTAAAAAACCACAAAGGAAATTGATAGATGATCAAGGGAAATGTGGTTTAGGCCTCTGGGAATAGAAGGTCCTTCATTATCAGTCATGTGGAGTCCTACCAGTTTTACACAGCAATTACAAAGTGTCACGGAAAATGGTAGAAGAAGTCAGATCAGTTTTCCACATGTTTGTAGTCGAGTGAAGTCACTCAATGTTGACTGCATAGACTGAAGGAACAATATCCAAATTCAGTGGTTGATTAAAAAAAAACACGAGTGGTGGATAACTAGGCCTTGGGGTTAGAATATTTAATATTCACTCTTATTTCTAGCAGTCGGAAGTGAAATCAGAAATAATCTTGATCAAAACTGTGGAATTTGGGACAAGTCTCATGGAATCATGTTCAATGAGAAATAGGTGAGTAAAATGAATGCCATTTAGTGTGTATTTGTGAAAATTTTGGAAAAATTACCAAAAGTGGCAAGCCCACGCAATCGTCACAATATAATGCTGATAAATTACATAAATTAACAATAATGGATGGAATTTAACACGGATTCCCACAGATTATTGTTCATGAGAAAAGGGGATATAATGTTTTACCACATTAAAGGAATTAGATTTTTTTTTTTAAATTATGGTTAATTTGCTGAAACATAAAGTACATTTAAAAGTTTTGAGGTGAAAAATCATACAAGTTCGATTAAAACAGAATTCTCATTCTTTGAGGTAGTTCGTCTCCCTCCAATAACCATGTCATCTTATTCAAAATTACTTTCTAATCTATATGCGTTTGCACGTTATTTAGAACCACAATATACTGACATATACTGATCACAAAAGCTGGAGTATTAAATATTTCAAGAAGGAGTTAGAATTTTATTGGGAATTTTAAATCTCTGAATATTAAGATTTAAAAATATCAGCATCAGAGAAATGGAAGACCTTCAAGAAGCAAAATGTGTAGAGTGCAGAGTAGTAATTCCAATGAGGTGTAAAACTAGAAGTAGAAAGGGCCAGGGTGGTTGAGCAGTGAGATAAGGAATGCTATTAAGGAGAAGCAAAAGGCATTTATTAGGTTTAAACTAACAGGACTTGGAGTTAGAATTTATATCAGCGATCGAGTAAACAGAAGCACGTTTCAGAAAAGAAACTCGACAAGCCAAAAGAGGAGCATGAGAAGGAACATGGCTAAGAATATTAAACATAACAGCAAGGCTTTTCTTGAAGTAATATCAGGGGGAAAGAACAGTCGAGACCAATGGTGGGAGCCCATTGAGGATCAACACCGGGAGAGTGGTTAGTAGATGAAGTGAGATGGCAGGCTATTACAGGTAATTTGTATAACCTTTAACTTATACACAAGAACAGTCAGGAGAATTGCTAATAGCTGAGAGGATTTATCAAGGAGGTGAGGAAGGGCCTTTTACAGAAGATCCAGGTTGGAGTGGAGGCATAAAGGCAGTTCAAATGTAAGAGAAGATAAGGCTCTGGGTCCAGATAATATGCACCCGAGAATATTGCGGGAAAAGTGGCTGAGCAGGTAAGATGAGATGTAAAACGGATATTTTCAAAATCGCTCAGTGGAGTCAGACAGGTTCCAGGGATTGGCAGAGTAGCAAAAGCACACCAATTATTTAAGAAAAGTGCCAGAGAAATTGGGAAACTTATAGGACCTGTTAGTTTTGACTTCAGTTGTGGGAAAGGTGTTGGAGACATTAATTAAGACCAGAATGAAGGAACTGATTTAACACAAATACAAACTAATAAAAGGTAGTCAGCATGTTTAACAAAGTAGTTTCCTGTTTAACAAAATCTTTCAGAGTTCTATAGCAGTGTTAATGATTGGGTGAGAGGGAATGGTAGTGGGCAATCGTGTAATCTAGGACTTTAAGAAGCATTTGTTTATAAAGGTACACACATCCGGAGGTTGTTCGCGCAAAAGTGAGGGCTTGTTGGAGTGGCTGGTCAGGTACCGCAATTTGATTGCAAACTGGCTTTCGTGGGTAGGAAGCAAGAGTGGCTGTGAGTGGGAGGATTCTTGCTGGAGGATGTATAGTAGTGGGGTACCCTCGGGGGATCAGTACTTGGACCATTACTATTCATATTTACATCAATGTTGGATGGTGGGGTGAAGAGTAAACTTTCCAAATTTGCACAGATGACACAAAGCTTGTACGTAAGGTGGATAGCAGAGAAGGGTGGTGATCAGATACAAGGAAAGTATTGATCTTGTATAGCTTGGGCAAAAAGAATGCAGATTTGGAATTTAACCTGAGCAAGTATAAGGTGTTGGGATGGAAAGAACAATGAAAATAGAGATTACAGGATGCAAAGGGGTAATTTTTGGAGTGTGGTCACACAGGGGAAGGATCTGGGGGTGGTAATATATATGGGAGGTAAGCAGGCAGCACAGTGCCAGGCAGCTCTCCGGTAAAGCAAATAGGGTTTTCGGCTGTATACAGGAGGGGGATCAATTAAATCAAAAGAGGTGGTGTAAACATTGTGCAGGGGAATTTAATGAGGGCCACATTTGAATATTCTGTTCAGTTTTGGTCACCACACTCAGAAAGGACATAGGATGCATAGAGAAGGGTTCAGCGCAGGGCTACTAGATTGATTCGGGCGCGAGCTAGACTTAGCTATGAGGAGCGGCTGAAGGAGACTGGGCTTTTATACACAGAAAGGAGGCAGTTGCGAGGCAGATATGATGGAGGATGTTTAAGATCATGAAAAGGTATAGACAAATAAGTGCAGAAAAATTATTCAACAGAGGGAGACAGTGGATAGACAAGGGGCCATAGCCTGAGAGTAGAGGATAAATGGGGCTTCTGAGGCAGCCATTCAAATGAATGGGGGAAAAGGGAAAAACTTTATAACTTAAGCCCCAAAGCCCAAAATAGGAGACTGATTTCCTCCCCCTCTCCATATCAAGCAAATGTAAAATTGAGACTGATTCCCGTTCCCTCCCATACAGGGAAATGTAAATAGGAGAACTGATTTTTCTCCCCCTCCAAAACAACAAATGTAAAATTGAGACTTACTGATTAAAGCAACTTCTTTCCTTTATATTTTCATTCCACTCAAAGAGCGAACCAAAGAATCTTTGTCCATGTTCGACTTTGGGAATAAATTAATTTTTCCTATCAAAATTCATGACATCCATCGAGTAATATTCACAAACGATTACTTGGAACTTAGTTACTTGGTTTAAGTAATTCTTTGTTTGAGCAGAAATGAAAGATAAACTTCTCTCTATGCTCTTATTTGAACCACCTCCTGAGAAACATAATCATTTGAGATCTGTAGTACAATTGTTTTCATTGTTCAATTGATAACATCAAAGTTTTCAGTCCATTCAAGGATTTTTTTTTCTTTACATCTCGCGAACTTTATTTATAATAAATTTTATCCACTTATTTGTTTTATCCCACTTTTACCTGGTTATCTTTCTTGTCTTCAATAAAGACTTATTTGATATTTCTCACATTCTTTATGTTTTCCATTTAAATACCAAGGCTGATTACATCTCCACTCTTTGGTTTGGTTTTGCTTGATTCTATCATTTATAAATGAATTAATATCTGACCATAGAAAAAGACGGACGATAGCCTGTTAAATTCCACCCAATATCTAACAGTGACTTATATTATAGCATAACCACAAGGCAGACTATTGATTCCATTCTCGTAAATATATATTATATCAAAAGCGCCTAACTGCTTTCTTAAATTTATCTCCTGCTTGTATATAATTGATGTTTATAACTTCTTATTTTATTCCATTTTTTCTGTACTCTTCCTTCTTTAAAGTTAAACAGTTGTAATAATGTTTAAAGTTTATTGTTTCCCTTGATTATATTCTTTCTTTATTCCTTTTAAGCTTCTTTATCACATTAACCTTTCAATGTTTATTATATCAATATATGTTGAACAGCATAAGACATTGATCTCAATCCTATATAATTCACGTCAGAACCGTTGCCAACCCCAATTAATCTTTAAACTTACCAATAAACGCTTTTATTCTTTGAATGAAAACACACATCACCTGATTATAATTTACTTTATTATATTTATATAGTATATATATATATAATATTATATATATAATATTATTATATATATATCAAATAATCAATCATATCGGCAAATAATACATTACTCGTCTTAATTTCTAATATAAAACTATTCTTGTATCCATCTATAAACAGACACATTTCCTTGTGATTTTTAAATTTATTATAGTAATGTCATACATTAACGACTTTGACAAGTCAAGAAATTGATGTTCTGATATAAATAGGTTTATCCATTTCAATACTCTCTTTTTCAAAGAATAGCACAAAAGTGCTCTGAAAACACTCCGTCATTCAAACTTGGACTATTATTTAACTTTGAAGCCTGTTTTCCATTAGATGTAGCAAGTCTTATTGTTTTGTCGATTCCTAACATTCATAGTCTTTCCAAATACAGCCATTATTCAATTGATTTATAAAAGTCCTTCTCAAAATCTGTTTAATGCATTCTGTGTCCTTTTTGTATTTTTAAATCATATACTTCTTTAAACCAATGACTTTGTTTAAATTTCAAAAATCCGATTAATTTTTCTCAACTCTCAAACCCAGCAGATAAATAATTGTTCTCAAGATAACTTTGATGCAAAACAATAACTTCTTTTAAGTGGTAAGAAAAATAGTTTATTTTGAGAGATTTACTTTTTTTAATTGAATGACTGTTGGTAATCACTTACATTCTTTTCTTGACTTCTTTATCAGGGGCATAAGGTGGTCTTTTAATGTTTGTGATGAAGTCTTCTGGATATTATAATCAACTCCAAAATAATATCCAAACTCAGCTTCATCCAATTTTTTTGAGGAGGAGAACCCAACAATGTCTTGTAAAACTTTTTCATAATGTTTTTTCCTTTAAACCTATTTAAGTTTTCCCAGAAGGTAAAGATTGAGACATAAGTCCACACATACAAATTGTTAGCATCAAGAATACATCAGGTAAGATTTGTCCTCATTCTTATTATAATCCAGGAAGATAATTTGTATTTGCTTTTGCAATATCTCTTGGAACATACTTGAGATATCCTCCTCTTTTAGGCCTTTTCTGTCCATTTAAAGCATATCTATATCACTGATTAATTCCAAATTTTGTTTTTGTCATTTTTAACATAGCACTTCCAAGCCAAACCAGGGGCCTGTTGTATAGTGACGGGGTCGAATCCATAAGAATTTTTATGATGACAGACTGTTCTAAAAGTTTAAACACATCAGCCAATAACAATACAATCAGTTTTTAAGAATACAAATCATGATATTCTCCAAGATTCTTTAAATGAAACTTCTCTCCCAACCTTTTTAGCTTTGTTGTATAAACTCTATCGGAAATTTATGAGTTTATTTAACTACAAATAGAAACTTTCCCGGTTGAAGAAGTAGTGTTTCCTTTTAAACTTTCAAATGAATCCATAAGTCATATGGATATGATTTCCTTTTGTGATAAGAGATCAATCTCTCTTCTTGATTGAGAAATGTGATTTAAAGATTCGGTTAAAGGTTTTTAATAATTTTGATGCTAAGTTAGAAATAATGCGACTGCCATAAAACTTGTATGTGTAAGAATCTGATTGTAGGTTATGGGGGATGTATGAATTGTTTTTGTGAATGTAGATGTATTTTTGATCTGTGTTAGAATGGCAGAAATATCTCTCCAGATGTCTTTGAAGTTCCATTCATTAAAATAGATGTGTGTCATAAGTGAGCGTTGTTGTGAAGAAAGACGGAAATAAAGTTTTGAGGGATCTCTTATCACAAAAGGAAATATATCCATATGACTATATGGATTCATTTGAGAAGTTTAAAGAAACACTACTTCCTTCAAGGGAAAGTTTCTATTGTAAGTTAAATAAAACTCATATTTCCGATAGAGATTATACACAAGCTAAAAAGGTTTGGGAGAAGTTTCATTGTTTTATTTAAAGATCTTGGAGAATTATGATTTTATTCTTAAAAACTGATTGTATTGTTATATAGATAGATTGTTTGAACTTTTAGAGACAGTCTGTCATCATAAAAATTCTTATGGATTCGACCCCGTTCACTATTAACACCAGCCTGGTTTGGCTTGGAGTGCTATGTTAAAAATGACAAAACAAAATTTGGAATTAATCATTGATATAGATAATGCTTTAAATGACAGAAAAGGCTAAAAGAGGAGGAATTCTCAAGTATGTTCCAAGAGATATGCAAAGCAAATAAAAATTCTTCCTGATTTAATAAAATGAGGACAACTCTTACTTGATGTTATTTTGATGCTAACAATTTGTATGGGTGGACTATGTTTCAATCTTTACCTTCTGGAAAACTTAAATAGGTTAAAGAAAAACTTATGAAAATTTTACAAGACATTGTTGTCTCCTCTCAAAAATAATTGGATGAAGCTGAAGTTGGATATTATTTTGAGTTGATTTATAATATCCAGAAGAACTTCATCACAAAATAAAGACCTACCTTATGCCCCTGATAAAGAAAGTCCAAGAAAAGAATGGTTAAGTGATTACCAACAGTCATTCAAATATAAAAAGTAAATCTCCAAAATAAAAACTACTTACCACATAAAGAAAGTTATTGTTTTGCTCAAAGGATCTTGAGACAATATTTATCTGCTGGGTTGAGAGTGAGAAAAATTAATCGGATTTTGAAATTTAAACAAAGTCATTGGTTAAAGAAGTATATTGATTTAAATACAAGGAGAACAGAATGCATAAACAGATTTTGAGAAGGACTTATATATATCAATGAATAATGGCTGTATTTGGAAAGACTATGAATGTTAGGAATCGACAAAACATAAGACTTGCTACATCTTGGAAACAGGCTTCAAAGTTAAATAATAGACAAGTTTTGAATGAGCGGAGGTGTTTTTCAGAGAACTTTTGTGCTATTCTTTGAAAAAAGAGAGTATTGAAATGGATAAACCTATTTATATCAGAACATCAATTTCTTGACTTGTCAAAGTCGTTAATGTATGACTATTACTATAATAATTTTAAAATCAAAGGATATGTGTCTGTTATAGATGGATACAGATAGTTTTATATTAGAAATTAAGACGAGTAATGTATATGCCGATATGATTGATATATTGATATATATATATTATATATATAATACAAGTAATTATAATCAGGTGATGTGTTGTTTTATTCAAAGAATAAAAAGGTTATTGTATAGTTTAAAGATGAATTGGGTGGCAAGGTTCTGAGTGAATTTATAGGATTGAGATCAATGTCTTATGCTTTACATTATTGTATAATATAACATTGAAAGGTGTGATAAGAAGCTAAAGGGAATAAAGAAAATATAATCAAGGAAACAATAAACTTTAACATTATTACAACTGTTTAACCTTAAAGAAGGAAAGTAACAGAAAAATGAATAAAATAAGAAGTATAAACATCAATTATATACAGCAGGAGATAAATTAAGAAGCATTAGGCGTTTTGATGATAATTATAATTTTAGAGAATGGAATCAATAGTCTGCCTTGTGGTTATATAGTATACACGTGTTAAGATATTGGGTTGGGAGTTTAACAGGCTATCGCCGTCTTTTTCTATGGTTCGAATATTAATTCATTTATAAATGATAGAATCAGCAATACCAAACCAAAGAGTGGAGATGTAATCAGCCTTGGTATTTAAATGGAAAACATAAAGAATGTGAGAAATATGAAATAAGTCTTTATTGAAGAAATAACCAGGGTAAAAGTGGATAAAACAAATAAGTGGATAAATTTAATTATAAATAAGTTGGAGGATGTAAAGAAAAAAAAATATCTTGAATGGACTGAAAACTTTGATGGTTATCAATTGAACAATGAAAACAATTTACTACAATCTCAAATGATATGTTTGCTCAGGAGGTGGTCAAATAAGAGCATAGAGAGAAGTTTATCTTTTATTTCTGCTCAACAAAGATACTTACACAAGAAATAAGTTCAAAGTAATCTTTGTGAATATACTCGATGGTGATGAATGTGTAGGAAATTAATTTATTCCCAAAGTCGAACATGGACAAGATTCATTGGTTCGCTCTTTGAGTGGAATGAAAATATAAAAGGAAAGAAGTGCTTTAATCGTAAGTCTCAATTTTAAATTTGCTTGTTTGGGAGGGGGAGAAAATCAGTCCTCTATTTTCATTTCCCTGTATGGGAGGGAAGGGATTCAGTCTCAATTTTACATTTGCTTGTATGGGAGGGGGAGGAAATCAGTCTCTATTTTGGGCTTTGGCTTAAGTTATAAAGTTTTTTCCCTTTTCCCCCATTCATTTGAATGGCTGCCTCAGAAGCCCCATTTATCTTACTCTCAGGCTATGGCCCCTTGTCCTATCACTGTCTCCTCTGTTGAATAATTTTTCTGCACTTATTTTGTCTATACTTTTCATGATCTTAAACATCTCCATCATATCTCCTCGCAACTGCCTCCTTTCTTGTGTATAAAGCCCAGTCTCCTTCAGCCGCTCCTCATAGCTAAGTCTAGCTCGGCCCGAATCAATCTAGTAGCCCTGCGCTGAACGCTTCTCTATGGCATCTATGTCCTTCCTGAGTTGGGTGACCAAACTGAACAGAATATTCAAATGTGGCCCTCATTAAATTCCTGCACAATGTTTACACCACTCTTTTTGATTATAATTGATCCCCCCTCCTTATACAGCCGAAAACCCTATTTGCTTTACCGAGAGCTGCCTGGCACTGTGCGTGCTGCTTTCCTCCCATATATATTACCACCCCCAGATCCTTCCCTGTGTGCACACTCCAAAATTACCCCTTTGCATCCTGTAATCTCTATTTTCATTGTTCTTTCCATCCCAACCACTTATACTTGCTCAGGTTTTAAATTCCATCTGCCAGTCTTTTGCCCAAGCTATACAAGTATCAATACTTTCCTGTATCTGATCACCACCTCGTTGCTATCCACCTTACGTACAAGCTTGGTGTCATCTGGGCAAATTTGGAAAGTTTACCTCTCACCCCCACATCCAATCATTGATGTAAATAATGATAGTAATGGTCCAAGTACTGATCCCCGAGGTACCCCACTACTTACATCCTCCCAGGCAAGACATCCTCCCACTCACAGCCACTCTTGTTCCTACCACGAAGCCAGTTTGCAATCAAATTGGGTACCTGACCAGCCACTCCAACAAGCCCTCACTTTGGCGAACAACCTCCGATGTGGTACCTTATCAAATGCCTTCTTAAAGTCTAGATACACGATGCCACTACCATTCCCTCATCACCCAATCAGACACTGCTTCATAGAATTCTGAAAGATTTGTTAAACAGGAACTGCTTTTGGTAAACCATGCTGACTACCTTTAATTAGTTTGTATTTGTTTTTAAATAGTTCCTTCATTGGTCTTAATTAATGTCTCCAACACCTTCCGACAACTGAGTCAAACTAACAGGTCTATAGTTTCCCAATTCTTTCTGGATCTTTCTTAAATAATGGTGTTGCTCTTTGCTACTCTCATGCTCTGGAACCTGTCCTGACTCCACTGAGCGATTTGAAAATATCCGTTACGATCTCTCTTACTGCTCAGCCACTTCCCGCAATATTCTCGGGTGCATATTATCTGGACCCGGAGCCTATTATTCTTACATTTCGAACTGTTCTTTACTGCCTCCACTCCAACCTGGATCTTCTGTAAAAGCCCTTCTCACCCCTCTTGATAAATCCTCTCAACTATTAGCAATTCTCCTGACTGTTCTTGTGTATAAGTTAAAGGAAAATACTGTTTAATAAGCCTGCCATCTCACTTTCATCACTAACACACTCTCCCGGTGTTATTCTCAATGGGCTCCACTGGTCTCTAATCTGTTCTTTCCCCCTGATATACTTCAAGAAAGCCTTGCTGTTATGTTTAATATTCTTAGCGATGTCCTTCTCATGCTCTCTTTTGGCTTGTCGAGTTTATTTTCTGAAGCTTGCTTCTGTTTACTCCGATCGTGATATAAATCTAAACTCCAGTCCTGTTAGTTTAAACCTAATAAATGCCTTTTTGCTTCTCCTTAATAGCATTCCTTATCTCACTGCTCAACACCCTGGCCCTTTCTACTTCTAGTTTTACACCTCATTGGAATGTACTTACTCTGACACTACAATACATTTGCTTCTTGAAGGCTTCCCATTTCTCTGATGCTGATATTTAAAATCTAATATTTAGAGATTTAAAATCCAATAAATTTTCTAACTCCTTCTTTGAAATATTTAATACTCCAGCTTTTGTGATCAGTATATTGTCAGTATATTGTGTCTAAATAACGTGCAAACGCATTCTAGATTAAGAAGTAATTTTGAATAAGATGACATGGTTATTGAGGGAAACGATACCTCAAAGAATGAAATTCTGTTTTAATCGAACTTGTATGATTTTCACCTCAAAACTTTTAAATGTACTTTATGTTTCAGGCAATTAACCATAATTAAAAAAAAAAATTCTAATTCCTTTAATGTGGTAAACATTATATTCCCTTTTCTCACTGAACAATAATCTGTGGGAATCGTGTTGAAATTCCATCATTTATTGTTAATTATGTAATTTTATGCATTATTATTGTGACGTGCGTGGGTGGCCACTTTTGGTAATTTTTCCAAAATTTTCACAAATACAAACCTAAATGGCATTCATTTTACTCACCTATTCTCATTGAACATGATCCATGAGACTTGTCCCAAATTCCACAGTTTTGATCAATTATTTCTGATTTTCACTTCCGACTGCTATATAAGATGTGAATATTAATATTCTAACCCCAAGAGGCCTAGTTATCCACCACTCGTGTTTTTTTTTAATCAACACTGATTTGGATATTTTCTTTCAGTCTATGCAGTCAACATTGAGTGACTTCACTCGACTACAAAACATGTGGAACTGATCTGACTTCTTCTACTATTTCGTGACACTTGTAATTGCCTGTGTAAACTGGTAGGACTCCACATGACTGATAATTGAGGACTTCTATTCACAGAGGCCTAAACCACTTTCCTTGATATTCTATCAATTTCCTTTGTGGTTTTTGTAATCAGTAATAAGACGGCACTCGACGACAATAAAATTTGAAAGAAATTTTTATTTACTGTCACTTTTATGGCTACTCCATGTGTGCCTATCTTTGTGGCCTGGATCATTTTTTAATCTTGGTGATCCACACCTTATTAAATTGCATCTTTTTAAATGCACCTCGTTCTTGCATGATAAACTGTGCATATGCCTTTTGGATACTACTTTATTTTAATTATTCATGGCATGATGTTGTTGGTTTTCATGCTTTCTTATAACTGCTGTTCAACCGCTATCTCTCACTTTTACAGTTTTTTATCCTATTTTTCCAAAGTTGACACCTCACACTTAACTAGAGAAATATTCTGATGAGTGAAAAGCAAGTGAACATTCATTGATGATTTTTGCTTGACTCCTGTGAGATTCCATCACCAGATTTGCATAAAACTTTAGTTTGTAGGCACATGGTCCATGTATTTATAGCTTGTGGAGGAACCTCTGGGAAGGGTTTGGTGGCAGCATAGCGCTTACCTTGCGTAGGGCCTTCGTGGTTGCTTTACACAGCAGTTTCAGCTGGAGGAGCATGGGAGGTGTTAATTTATTTCTATATCCTAGCCACCTGGGTTTAGTTAATTAGGTGAGAGCTGTGGGTGGATCTTTCTTTCATACATATATATATATATATATATATATATTATATATATATATATATATATATATATACATACATATATTTATAATATATTGTTAGGATTTCAGAATCAGATCTGACTAGATGCACGCACATATCCAGGTCCTTAGACAGTTATTTCCATAAATGCATGTTCAGAATAGACCATGGACCCATCCCCTTGTCTGGTGGGATTCTAACTCTTTGATGTGTTGGAGAAGGGTAAAGAACAGATTCCTTTTTGTTCTTTTTGGATAACTTTATGCTGGTGTTGGCTTAATGGTTAGGAGGTGGTGGGACTTGGGATCCTAGGGTCCTGAGTTCAAATCCCACTCAGCTGTTGAATTAATACCAGGTGGGGTTAACTAGGCCTGTCTCCTTCCGAGGTCGGCAAAATGACTGCCAGCATGCTGGTAACTGTGTCGGAGTGGCGACCGTGTGCCATCCAGGATTGTGCCCAAAGCCAATGACCAACTCTCTGCACGGAGTATGATCGAATGATGGATGGATGAGGAATTTTTCCTCTTTACGACACGTTCATGGACGTATGATTTTTGTTAGTTTTGATTTCTGGCTGAGTAATTTTCCCGGAGTCGTGTGCTCGCACGAGTGATAGCGTTAGCAACGAGTAGATCTATTCTATCCCTGTTTCCATCAGGACGCATTGGCTTGGAGGTGGACGTTTATTTACAATTTGGACTTACAGCACATTTGATTAAACACACTGTAGGTTTTTCCTGAACAATTCATTTTGATGGTCAGATATGCTGTGGATGATTTACCGCTCCAGGACCACTTTTCCATTGACATTCAACACCCACCTCTCTTTCATCAACATTCGACATCCACCTTTCTCTTCATTCAATGTTTGGCATCCACCTTTTTCCATCGACATTTGATGCCCGCATTCAGCAACATCTATGGCTGCTGGCTGGCGTTCATTCCAATGCCCGAACATGGCATCATAAGCCAGGCCTGTGTTTAATTGGGAGTTGCATCTTATTCGATGGTAGGGAAGGAATGACCACGGGGCTTGACGGTTGGAGGTCATGTGCAGCGATGCGCCATAGGCAAGCTGATTTGGCTGAAGTCCTCTTGAAGCTCTGTGGCACACTTGTTACCCATAAAAGTATTGGAGGACCGCCTGGGATGGTTGTTGACAGTTCCTGATGGTTGCTGATAGCTCCTGACGGTTCTTTACAGCTCCTGCCGTTGGTTATAAGCTCCTTACAACTCCTGCCCGTTGGTTGCAGCCTCGATAGTTCCTGACGGTTGATGTGGTTGGACGCATTCCTGCTGGTCTCTGCTCGGTTACTGGCTCTTGGCATTCCTGATTCTTGGTGTGTCTGGTTCCTGCGGATGACGATGTGCGTTGATTTTGAGTGTTATGT
>CM068959.1:61232243-61256539 GCA_035128595.1 Eptatretus atami | reverse complement strand
ATAAGAATGAGGACAACTCTTACCTGATGTATTTTGATGCTAACAATTTGTATGGGTGGACTATGTCTCAATCTTTACCTTCTGGAAAACTTAAATAGGTTAAAGAAAAACATTATGAAAAAGTTTTACAAGACATTGTTGTCTCCTCTCAAAAAATAATTGGATGAAGCTGATAGTTGGATATTATTTTGAGTTGATTTATAATATCCAGAAGAACTTCAATCACAAAATAAAGACCTACCTTATGCCCCCTGATAAAAGAAGTCCAAGAAAAGAATGGTTAAGTGATTACCAAACAGTCATTCAATATAAAAAGTAAATTCTCAAAAAAAACTACTTACCACATAAAAGAAAGTTATTGTTTTGCATCAAAGGATCTTGAGACCAATATTTATCTGCTGGGTTGAGAGTGAGAGAAAATTAATCGGATTTTGAAATTTAAACAAAGTCATTGGTTAAAGAAGTATATTGATTTAAATACAAAAGGAGAACAGAAGCATAAACAGATTTTGAGAAAGGACTTTTATAAATCAATGAATAATGCTGTATTTGAAAGACTATGAATGTTAGGAATCGACAAAACATAAGACTTGGCTACATCTTGAAACAGGCTTCAAAGTTAAATAATAGCCAAGTTTTGAAATGAGCGGAGGTGTTTTTCAGAGAACTTTTGTGCTATTCTTTGAAAAAGGAGTATTGAAATGGATAAACCTATTTATATCAGAATCAATTCTTGACTTGTCAAAGTCGTTAATGTATGACTATTACTATAATAATTTTAAAATCAAAAGGATATGTGTCTGTTATAGATGGATACAGATAGTTTTATATTAGAAATTAAGACGAGTAATGTATATGCCGATATGATTGATAATATTGATATATATATATATATATATATAATATATTTAATAATAATAATACAAGTAATTATAATCAGGTGATGTGTTGTTTTCATCAAAGAATAAAAAGGTTATTGGTAAGTTTAAAAGATGAATTGGGGTGGCAAGGTTCTGAGTGAATTATAGGATTGAGATCAATGTCTTATGCTTTCACATATATTGATAAAATAATAACATTGAAAGGTGTGATAAGAAGCTTAAAGGGAATAAAGAAAAATATAATCAAGGAAAAATAAACTTTAAACATTATTACAACTGTTTAACCTTAAAGAAGGAAGAGTACAGAAAATGAATAAAATAAGAAGTTTAAACATCAATTATATACAGAGGAGATAAATAAGAAGCATTAGGCCGCTTTTGATGATAATATATATTTTAGAGAATGGAATCAATAGTCTGCCTTGTGGTTATTATAGATATAAGTGTTAAGATATTGGGTTGGGAATTTTAACAGGCTATCGCCGTCTTTTTCTATGGTCAGATATTAAATTCATTTATAAATGATAGAATCAAGCAATAACCAACCAAAGAGTGGAGATGTAATCAGCCTTGGTATTTAAATGGAAACAATAAAGAATGTGAGAAATATCAAATAAGTCTTATTGAAGAAATAACCAGGGTAAAAGTGGATAAAACAAATAAGTGGATAAATTTAATTATAAATAAGTTGAGGATGTAAAGAAAAAAAAATATCCTTGAATGGACTGAAAACTTTGATGGTTATCAATTGAAACAATGAAAAACAAATTTACTACAATCTCAAAATGATATGTTGCTCAGAGAGTGGTCAAAATAAGAGCATAGAGAGAAGTTTATCTTTTCATTTCTGCTCAACAAAGATACTTAAACCAAGAACTAAGTTCCAAGTAATCTTTGTGAATATACTCGATGGTGATGAATGTGATAGGAAAATTAATTTATTCCCAAAGTCGAACATGGACAGAGATTCTATTGGTTCTCTTGCTCTTTGAGTGCTGGAGTATGAAAATATAAAAGGAAAGAAGTGCTTTAATCAGTAAGTCTCAATTTTAACATTGGCTTGTTTGGGAGGGGGAGAAAACAGTCTCCTATTTTTACATTTCCCTGTATGGGAGGGAAGGGAATCAGTCTCAATTTTACATTTGCTTGTATGGGGAGGGGAGGAAATCAGTCTCCTATTTTGGGCTTTGGGGCTTAAGTTATAAAAGTTTTTTCCCTTTCCCCCATTCATTTGAATGGCTGCCTCAGAAGCCCCATTTACCTCTACTCCTCAGGCTATGGCCCCTTGTCCTATCACTGTTCCTCTGTTGAATAATTTTTCTGCACTTATTTGTCTATACCCTTTCATGATCTTAAACATCTCCATCATATCTCCTCGCAACTGCCTCCTTTCTTGTGTATAAAGCCCAGTCTCCTTCAGCCGCTCCTCATAGCTAAGTCTAGCTCGGCCCGAATCAATCTAGTAGCCCTGCGCTGAACCTTCTCTATGGCATCTATGTCCTTCCTGAGTTGTGGTGACCAAAACTGAACAGAATATTCCAAATGTGGCCCTCATTAAATTCGCACAATGTTTACACCCCTCTTTTGATTTATAATTGATCCCCCTCCTTATACAGCGAAAACCCTATTGCTTTACCGAGAGCTGCCTGGCACTGTGCTGCCTGCTTACCTCTCCCATATATATTACCACCCCCAGAATCCTTCCCTGTGTGACACACTCCAAAATTACCCCTTTGCATCCTGTAATCTCTATTTTCATTGTTCTTTACATCCCCAACACCTTATACTTGCTCAGGTTAAAATTCCATGCTGTCTGCCATCTTTTGCCCAAGCTATACCAAGTACAATACTTTCCTGTATCTGATCACCACCCTGTTCTGTAATCCACCTTACGTACAAGCTTTGTGTCATCTGGCAAATTTGGAAAGTTTACTCTTCACCCCACCATCCAAATCATTGATGTAAATAATGAATAGTAATGGTCCAAGTACTGATCCCCGAGGTACCCCACTACTTACATCCTCCAGCAAGACATCCCCCACTCACAGCCACTCTTTGTTCCTACCACGAAGCCAGTTTGCAATCAAATTGGGTACCTGACCAGCCACTCCACAAGCCCTCACTTTGGCGAACAACCTCCGATGTGGTACCTTATCAAATGCCTTCTTAAAGTCTAGATACACGATGCCAACTACCATTCCCTCTCACCCAATCAGACACTGCTTCAAGAACTCTGAAAGATTTGTTAAACAGGAACTACCTTTGGTAAACCATGCTGACTACCTTTAATTAGTTTGTATTTGTTTAAATAGTTCCTCATCTGGTCTTAATTAATGTCTCCAACACCTTCCGACAACTGAAGTCAAACTAACAGGTCTATAGTTTCCAAATTCTTCTCTGGATCTTCTTAAATAATGGTGTTGCTTTTGCTACTCTCCAATCCTCTGGAACCTGTCCTGACTCCATGAGTCGATTTGAAAATATCCGTTACGATCTCTCTTACCTGCTCAGCCACTTCCCGCAATATTCTCGGGTGCATATTATCTGGACCCAGAAGCCTTATCTTCTCTTACATTTCGAACTGTTCCTTTACGCCTCCACTCCAACCTGGATCTTCTGTAAAAGCCCTTCCTCACCTCCTCTGATAAATCCTCTCAGCTATTAGCAATTCTCCTGACTGTTCTTGTGTAAAGTTAAAGGAAAATACTGTTTAATAAGCCTGCATCTCACTTTCATCACTAACCACTCTCCCGGTGTTATTCCTCAATGGGCTCACACTGGTCCTGATCTGTTCTTTCCCCCTGATATACTTCAAGAAAGCCTTGCTGTTATGTTTAATATTCTTAGCCATGTCCTTCTCATGCTCCTCTTTGGCTTGTCGAGTTTATTTTCTGAAATTGCTTCTGTTTACTCCGATCGTGATAATAAATCTAACTCCAGTCCTGTTAGTTTAAACTAATAAATGCCTTTTGCTTCTCCTAATAGCATTCCTTATCTCAGCTGCTCAACCACCCCGGCCCTCTTCTACTTCTAGTTTACAACCTCATTGGAATGTACTTACTCTGCACTTCTACACATTTGCTTCTTGAAGGCTTCCCATTTCTCTGATGCTGATATTTTAAATCTAATATCAGAGATTTAAAATCCAATAAATTTTCTAACTCCTTCTTTGAAATATTTAATACTCCAGCTTTTGTGATCAGTATATTGTCAGTATATTGTGTCTAATATAACTGTGCAAACGCATTAGATTAAGAAAGTAATTTTGAATAAGATGACATGGTTATTGAGGGAGACGACTACCTCAAAGAATGAAATTCTGTTTTAATCGAACTTGTATGATTTTCACCTCAAAACTTTTAAATGTACTTTATGTTTCAGGCAATTAACCATAATTAAAAAAAAAAATTCTAATTCCTTTAATGTGGTAAACATTAAATTCCCCTTTTCTCACTGAACAATAATCTGTGGGAATCGTGTTGAAATTCCATCATTTATTGTTAATTATGTAATTTCAGCATTATTATTGTGACGTGCGTGGGTGCCACTTTGGTAATTTTTCCAAAATTTTCACAAATACACACAAATGGCATTCATTTTACTCACCTATTCTCATTGAACATGATTCCATGAGACTTGTCCCAAATTCCACAGTTTGATCAAATTATTTCTGATTTTCACTTCCGACTGCTATAAATAAGATGTGAATATTAAATATTCCTAACCCCAAAGGCCTAGTTATCCACACACTCGTGTTTTTTTTTTTAATCAACGACTGATTTGGATATTTTCCTTTCAAGTCTATGCAGTCAACATTGAGTGACTTCACTCGACTACAAAACATGTGGAACTGATCTGACTTCTTCTACCATTTTCCGTGACACTTTGTAATTGCTGTGTAAACTGGTAGGACTCCACATGACTGATAATTGAGGACTTCTATTCACAGAGGCCTAACCAATTTCCTTGATCATCTATCAATTTCCTTTGTGGTTTTTTTAATCAGTAATAACAGACGGCACTCGACGACAATAAAATTTGAAAGAAATTCTTATTTACTGTCACTTTATGCCTACCCTCATGTGTGCCTATCCTTTGTGGCCTGGATCATTTTTTAAATCTTGTGATCCACACCTTATTAAATTGCATCTTTTTAAATGCACCTCGTTCTTCATGAATATAACTGTGGCATATGCCTTTTGGATACTACTTTATTTTAATTATTCATGGCAGATGTTGTTGGTTTTCATGCTTTCTTATAACTGCTGTCACAACCCAGCTTCTCTCACCTTTACAGTTTTATCCTATTTTCCAAAGTTGACACCTCACACTTAACTAGAGAAATATTCTGATGAGTGAAAAGCAAGTGAACATCCATTTTGATGATTTTTGCTTGACTCCTGTGACGATTCCATCACCAGATTGCATAAAACTTTAGTTGTAGGCACATGGTCCATGTATTTATAGCTTGTGGAGGAACTCTGGAAAGGGTTTGGTGCAGCATAGCGCTTACCTTGCGTAGGCCTTCGTGGTTGCTTTACACAGCAGTTTCAGCTGGAGGAGCATGGGAAGGTGTTAATTTATTTCTTAACCTAGCCACCTGGGTTTAGTTAATTAGGTGAGAGCTGTGGGTGGATCTTTCTTTCATACATATATATTATATATATATATAATATAGTATATATATATATATAAATATATAGAATAACATACATATATTTATAATATATTGTTAGGATTTCAGAATCAGATCTGACTAATGCACGCAAATCCAGGTCCTTAGACAGTTATTTCCATAAATGCATGTTCAGAATAGACCATGGACCCATCCCTTGTCTGGTGGGATCTAACTCTTTGATGTGTTGGAGAAGGGTAAAGAACAGATTCCCTTTTGTTCTTTTTGGATAACTTTATGCCTGGTGTTGGCTTAATGGTTAGGGTGGTGGGCTTGGGATCCTAGGGTCCTGAGTTCAAATCCCACTCAGCTGTTGAATTAATACGTGGGGTTAACTAGGCCTGTCTCCTTCCGAGGTCGGCAAAATGACTGCCACAGTGCTGGTAACTGTGTCGGAGTGGGCACGACATCCAGGATTGTGCCCAATAGCCAAGGAACATGCTTAAGCAGCACCAACTCTCTGCACGGAGTATGATCAAATGGATGGATGGATGGATGGATAACCTTTCCTCTTTACGACACGTTCATGACGTATGATTTTATGTTAGTTTCATTTCTGCATGAGTATTTTCACACATTCGTGCACGCAGAGATAGCCGTTAGCCCAACGTAGACTCATTCTATCCCCTTCCATCAGGACGCATTGGCTTGGAGGATGGACGGTTTATTTACAATTTGGACTTACAGCACATTTGATTAAACACACTGTAGGTTTCCTGAACAATTCATTTTGATGGTCAGATATGCTGTGGATGATTTACCTCAGGACCACCTTTTCCATTGACATTCAACACCACCTCTCTTTCATCAACATTCGACATCCACCTCTCTTTCATTCAATGTTTGGCATCCCACCTTTTTCCATCGACATTTGATGCCCGCATTCAGCAACTCTATGGCTGCTGGCTGGCGTTCATCAATGCCCGAACATGGCATGATAAGCCAGGCCTGTGTTTAATTGGGAGTTGCATCTTATTCGATGGAGGGAAGGAATGACACGGGGTTGACGGTTGGAGTCATGTGCAGCGATGCGCCAAAGGCAAGCTGGATTTGGCTGAAGTCCTCTTGAAGCTCTGTGCACACTTGTTACCCATAAAAAAGTATTGGAGGACCGCCTTGGGATGGTTGTTGACAGTTCCTGATGGTTGCTGAATAGCTCCTGACGGTTCTCTTACAGCTCCTGCCGTTGGTTATAGCTCCTTACAACTCCTGCCCGTTGGTTGCAGCTCCTGATAGTTCCTGACGGTTGATGATGGTTGGACGAATTCCTGTCTGGTTCTGCTCGGTTACTGGCTCTTGGCATTCCTGATTCTTGGTGTGTCTGGTTCCTGGCGGATGACGATGTGCCGTTGATTGGTGTTTAGAGCCTGTTTGTGGGTGTGTGCACGGCGAGGCAGGGGCCAGCAGGGGACCAAGGCATGCACACACATTTTGTGTCATTTTATTAGACGCACGACGACTTTGCTTTTGGTAAGCCGAGACCAAGATTTATTTTTCCCCTTAATGATCTGCTGGTTCCTACGTCTAGTGTTTAATTGTTAAGTAAGGCAGAGTGATAAGCATCTGCTCTGTCTATTTTTCTATAACTGCTTGTTTGAATTCTTTATTTGTTTGAGATTATTTTATTGATTGATTATTTCGTTGATTTGAATTCATACCATTTACATTTCACCACAAGGAAATAAAAGTTCTTCAGTTTATTTATTTTCTTAATAATAAATTCCTTGTTGATGTTTCAACCTGTCTTGTGCTTGTCATTTCCTTCCATTGATCCAGCATTGTCTGAACCGAGATAGACTGGGAGGTATTCCTAAACTAATTAACCTGTCATAGTCACATGCACCAGTGGTAAATGTTCGCCACAATTACTTAAGATCTAATCAAGATAAGATTGGTGCATCACCTATCCAGGGCACATTCCCCAGTCAAGGCCCAGTCACACCCTTGACGTTTTAGCCAACGATGCCGATTTTTGAAAAAAAATTGTCTAAAACGCTGGTACACGTCGAATACGTATGGGTAAGTCTTTGATAACATTGAGAGCACGTGAAAAACACTGCCATACGTCGTTGCACGCTGGCTTTAAAACGTTGTAACTTTTTCGTTGTCCTACAAAGCTTTCCATGCTTGAAATTTTACGACTTTATGCCGAGCGTATGACTCACACGTTCCACATAACGCTCGCCTAAGTTGGTGGCACGTTCACGCGACGTTGACCACACGTTTACTTGTAAGTACTATAAGTCGAAAACACGTCGAGGTAATGTTAGCGGTACCCGAAACTTATTCTAAGCTATGAGTTACG
The DNA here is from genome assembly GCA_035128595.1 of Eptatretus atami. Taxonomy (NCBI): domain Eukaryota; kingdom Metazoa; phylum Chordata; class Myxini; order Myxiniformes; family Myxinidae; genus Eptatretus; species Eptatretus atami. The sequence continues at coordinate 61,248,678 of CM068959.1, read as the reverse complement.
TGTTGTACAACGTTACTGCGATCGTGACACACATCGGACACACTTACTTGTAAGGTCTTCAATCCGGTCGAAACACGTCAGGTAAGGTTACGTCAGTGTTCCAGACCCCTGGTTTTTTTTTTTTTTAATTTTTTTTTCTCCTTCCTTCGGTATGACGGTGATGGTGACACTTCGATTTCAGTGGGCGGTTGTAATATAATATAATTAATAGACTGCCGCTCAACATTAAATCATAACCACACTGGTACAACTGAACACCGTCAATACCGAAGAAAAAAAAAAACCGGAGTCTGGGAAACACTGACGCTAACCGATTACCTTGACGTGTTTCGAACTTATGAGCAACCTTACAAGTAAAGTGTGTCGATGTGTGTCACGATCGCATATCGTGCGTACAACTTATTCCCATCATGCGGGGGTGTGGTCATACGGCAAGTACGTCGGTAAATTTTCGAACATCTTAAATGTACAGACGTACTCCAACTTAATAGGACGTATGAATAGCGTACTTTAGCTTTCTATTCACCGCAACCAAACTTACCCATCACCGTATTCGACGTGCGCGCAGCGTTTTAGAACGCATTTTTCAGAGGTCGGCATACGTGGCAAGATCGCCAAGGTGTGACTGCGATGTTGACACTTCCATGTCTGCGGGCGGTATGATTTGAACGTTGGCGGCCAGCCTTTCCCATAACCTACGCCACGTCATCGTCGGCGATAGCGGCAGGTGCTATGCATGAGTTAGACTATCGTTGGGCATAGGTTTGTGAAGGCCGACAACAGGTCAGCATTCGTGGTTAAGATTATCTAATAACACAACGAAACGTTCTGTGTCCATTACTAATAGTTTATGCATAGACCAAGTCTTATGAATACGGTCCGAATCTTTAAGAAAAAAAAACATCGAAGTCAACGTAAGCAGCGTTTTACTACTTTTGATACGTTTGCCAATCGCTGGCTAAAACGTCAAAAGTGTGGACTGCGGCCTTCATGGATGCCACGGGACTCTATTTAAGAATGGCAAATAAGACGGTGGACACTGGAACTCGTGGATTAACTGATTGGCGTTCATGGGTTGTTAATAACAACCTTACCACAAAAGTTAATTGTGAGCGTTAGCCCCCCAGGTCTGGGTTCTGTCCGTGGAGAAACAAGGATTACCCCTCATAATGATACTCCATACCCATGGCTTATAACAAATATATATATATATATATATAATATATATATATATATATATACTATATATTATATATGTAACTCTAACTTCTCCTGTAGATAATGACAATGTGGAGAGAATTTAATGGATAGTTGCTGCTTACTGGTAGAAACAGGTGCCTAACGAAGATGTCTTAAATTATTATGGAGAGTGCGAGTGCAAAAAATGGAGATGGAGGAGCCTAAGGGAATTGTGGAAAGCATGGACTTGAAATCCAAATGAGATCGGAGAGCGAATACTGAGTTCTGTTTGTGTGAATGATCTCGTAATTAAACACGTGGATCAAACAACTCAAGTGCAGGTACGTACAACATGGTACTTCAACTGATTAGGGCAACATAGAAAGTTGAGATACCGACATTATAAACAACAGAAGATGAAGTGCAGCGGAATTGGTCAACACTCTCTGCCAGGTACAGACTTTGAAGACATAGTATGAACTCCTTGTGGCAAAATTGCGACCGGAAACTGAGAAAGTTAAACAGTGGCAAAAACTATGACCAGATAATTGACTATTGAAAAACATATCTAAACACTCTTCAATAAATAATATTGGCATCTATCTGTATGTCTGTCCTGTAATGTTCGCATTTTGCAAAGACCAATTTACTGAGCTGTCAACCACGAAAACTTTGGCCAAACTCAGACCAACTCCGACCTGGGATTGTTTCCGAAGGGTATATTCCAGCAGCTCGGCCTCATAAAGGTCCACTTTTTATTTATATACAATATTGTCTAGCACTACATGTGACCATACCATGGTGAATGCCAGGATGTCTAATTATCTGAGCTGTGTCTTCCATGCATTGGCTGGACAGCTGGCTGACTCCACTCACAATTTATAACCTAACTAATAATAATATTCGCCATTCTAAGTGCTGTGGTAAAGCAGATGCCATCTGCTACGTAAGTTTGTACAGTATATCATGAATTGCAATGTCTTTCCCTATGTTTTCTTTCATGTAAAGGAACAGAAACCATATTTTGTCTCTATATGGTGGTTTCAGAGCCCTCAAGAAGGCCCTTACATGTATAGGTCTCATCCTTTTGGGCCTTCACTCTTTGAGTGAGTTTCTATGCTTATACTTGCCAGGTTTTCTTTTTTTCTGGAATGGATACCGTTTTCCCCTTGACAAACTTCTCCTCCACCTTGCCTCTTGTGTATTGAGTCTGCAATTCTCAACTTTGGTGACCTTGTGCATCACTGGTGGTGCAAACATCGGAGATTTTTTTTTAGTTAAGATTATATTTGGTGATGGATGTGATGGGATTGTGAGATTAATTTGGTGATATAGAACGATCATGCCAAACTTTGGAGCGGAAAGCTGTTAATACATATGCAATTTAAATAAACACTCTCTCGTTGTTTCTCCCCACTCTTGACCCTCTCTGTCTGCTCGGCTGTACTTGTGACTAATGCTCTTTGTGACAGGCCTCAAGCAACATACATAGGATCTAATGGTGGCAACAGAATTAACAATTAAACAGAATTCTCAATTAAAACTTTCCATGGTAACGTCCACAGATTTTTTTCATGAGTTGTAAATATTGTGCTGTGATGCGTTTTTCAACAAAAGGTTGTCAATACTTCAAATTATCGTTAATGGATCAATCATCATGATATGGGCATATAGCCTGAACTTCTAAACGAACTTTTCTCTCCGAACATATTCTGGTTCATACTTCAAATTTTCTCAACATATGTGTTCATGTATATTACCGCCAGGTGATAGAGATTCAAAATCCTATAGATAGAATTTTCAAAGAGCGGAATCGATGACGTCACAACATCAGCAGTGTCTTGTGTGGCAGAACCGACGGACCGGTCCCAGACGAATCACGTGCTTACTTAACTATATCATAAGTTCAGGACGTTTGTGTCAACTCTACATGTACGACTTTAATCCTGCATGTTGTTAATCTGTTGATGGATATATATAGAAATCGATGAATATGTCAAATCGTTCGTTGTTACTCATATCCGGCCACTATGTGTCAAGGCCAACAATCTAAAGCATGGTGCTTACTTTTTATGTCTCGTACCCTTGAGCTTCATAATATGTCCCGTACCCCCTGTGTATATAGGATCTTATAGTTATTTATTATTATTATTGAATTTAAGACTATACAGTATTTGGAATTGACACCATATATCGTAACCCTGCTTGAATGCTTCGTAACCCCCAGGGGGTACACGTACCCCTGGTAAAACCACTGATCTAAATGGCCGACCGGTCCCTCAAAAGCTAACCGATGGCACTATCAGACATGCCGTACCAATATGAATTGGCTGCTTGGAATGCGGCGCACACATCCAATAAACTAAGCCGTACAGAGTATTGTGATCCGTCCTGTCCCCCATTGGTAATCTGCTAGTAGTATGCAATAAAAGGTTAAAAAAAAAGAAAAAAGTTTGGCAGAGGTGGACTTAGTTGACAGAATGCCAGACAAAAATTGTGTCAAGAGGTTGAAGACATTGTAAAAGAAGAGGCGCAAAAACAACATCCCAAAAGAAAGCAGAAAGAGAAAGACTAAATGGTGTCATTAGATGTCAATAAATATTGTGTAGAGAATAAGAGAGATGAAACAAAGGTACATAAAGGACAACAAAGCCGGTAAGCGACAATCTGGTGGTCGGCTACAATAATTGCATACTAGTCATACAGTTTTTGACGGATCGGGCTGAAAAGTTTTTGAACAAATGAGGTTGATTATATGCCGCGCATAAAGCGCAGAAGCCGATTTTGATTTTCGAATTTTTTTGGGGGGGATTTTTCAAAAAAAATTTCAAAAGTCCCGTTGCTTAAGCAAATGGTGGCGTCCATAATCAACGGTGCTCAGAAGCCATACAACTAGATCCTGGTACTGAACCACCTGTCAAGTTTCATCATCGGTTTCGTACTCTCTGGCCCGCAGAGCTGTCCATTAGCATATCAAATCAAACAAACATTACAGACAGACGGAACTGAGAATAATGGGTAGTCTAGCAGCGACCACCCAATAAGTCAGCTCTATGCCGATTCCAATGACAATGTTTAGGAACTGAGAAAAGTATGATGGTATTTGAAAGTAAGCATTCAAAATAGATTAGATAATTGATAACAAGAGCATTGTGGAAAAAACAAGAGATCTTTTTCTTTTATAATGATCATATAGGATGATCACATGTAATTGTAAGTTCTAGGATTTGGGTCTTAAGAGTAGAACAGGACAACCTCTGATGGAAGAAACACAGGAGAAATAAAGTGGAAGAACTATACTGAACTATACAACAAGATAGTAATATGATTGCATCCTTTGAATCAACAAGAAACATGAGCAAGAACCAAATGATAGAATGATTCAATAAAGCTCTGAAAGAGCTGACAAATGAAAAAGCACCAGGTGCTGAATTAAATTCCCAAATTCTAACTTCTTCAAGGTAAGTTGGGAAAAGGAGGCAATCACAAAATTTTAAACAAGCTATCTGTACACAGATCTGGAGCAGATTGTACAATACATAGCCTGACATAGTCCATGAGCCAGACCCGAATTTTGGGAATATTCGGAGTACCACCCGGGGTGACTATCTCTTAGGTGTTTTTTAGCTTGCTACATGGCTCTAGTTTAAATTTTTTGATATTGATAGCCTTTCACACTGGAGCTTAATGGTCCGTTATCACTTCTTGAATAGACACACCGTCACCTATCCGAAAAATTCAGAAAAAGTTAAAAATGTCATAATTTGGGGACAGGAATGCCTAAATGTCACAAAATGAATATAGTAATTGTCAAACATTTAATCAAAGCCTGTAAATTACACACTAAGCATGCCATGGGCTTGTACTACTATTGGATGGCAATTACTCTCCTCAATACATCTACGTCAGACTCGGAAATCTGACTGTTGTGCTAATTCCGGGCTCTTCTTCAATAGCCTTGTTTCTGGCATGTCTGTAACCTGCACATGTCCGTACACTTCAGGTAGCCATTAGCGGGCAAGTGCACTTAGGGAGTTCGCATGACCGCATCACACTTGCAGGACAAGTAGCTGCATAACAGCATCTGGGCTGATGAAAGCCTCGCATCCCAGTTGAACAGCAAGCTTTGCCGTCCCTCATCTGTTCATCCAAGCCGCAGTCTGTTGGGTTCGCAACAAATGGCTGGCCTCTGCAGACTTCTCTCCAAATCCGCAGCTGGTAGTTTGGGCCAAACGTAGTGCATGCATTGAAGAGGCAGTCTCACAAGGAGGGAAGTTGACTTTGAACTCCACCTCTCCTTGGCATAGAGTGCTTGATCAAACACGGCACACAATCTTGTAAGCTGTAAGGACTGCAATGATGGCATGCGGTTTGCTCCAAGGACTTCATTAAACGGTGGATATCAGTTGCGGGGAGCATTGATAGTGGCAGGTAAGCATTACAAGTGTCCTGGACCACTGCAATGTCTCTGCGATTTTGATGTTGAACCCAGTCCAACTGCGATGGACTGGTTCTCATGGTCTGAACATTCGAGTAAGAAGCCAAGATATGTTCTTGGTCTTTGAGAATCCCTGGACCCTTGGTAGTGTCCGACATACGAGTCTCAATCCTGGGTGGCCCTGCCCGCCGCCCAACATTGTATATGGCAGAATTGAATGCGGTCGGAGTGATGCCTCTTATCTTGGACTTGGTAATCTAATGGCAGGACGCTTCCTCTTGGCAAGAGCCTAGAGAGACCTGAGGAGGAGGACAACAGCAATGCCATGAACTCCTGTGAGAAGTACCTGCTCCCACTTAGTGTCTCTCAAGTCGGTCAATGTTTCCGCGTTGAACACACAGGTAGATGTTTGCTGGCAGTGGAATGTCATCCTTGCTTTCCTCTATAGGGCTGTATCGATACTCCTCAAACATTGAGTAGGACACACAGTGGCCAAGACGATTCAGAGTTCGGTCAGTTCCTGTGTTTCCTGTCAAACACAAACAGCATTGGACAGCAGTACGTGCTCTTGGGTGGCTTTGTCTTGCCACTGTAACCAGCAAAGACCAAGTCAGCTGCTCGAAGGATGTGGCAAGACGTTGAGCTCTTTTCAGAGGGAGTTTGACCACTCACACTCTCCTGTCAGCAGGGTGTGCAGGAATTTAGTGACTGCTGAGGAATGGACATTCTGATCTGTTCGGGAGGCAATGGCTGACTCACATCTTACTTATTGATCTCATTCCTTCAGCTGCATTTCCTGCTTTGGTTAAGATAATCTTCAGAGTTAGCTTTGCTCTTGCTTCTTGCAGATCTTTTTTCATTTTCCTGTGCTTTGTCGGGCAAGGTCGGTCCATTGAAGAGGCTGCGTGGATAGATTAGAAGCTTTCCTTTCTCATCTGGGGACAAAAAGCGTAGTGATTCACCAAAACTCGGTTTCATCTTCGGTGAAGCATGTTTCTTTGTGCTGGTTTCCAGTTGGATAATACCAACGGGACATCATGGATCTCCAAGCTAAGATGGTGAGGTTATATAGGCAGTACCGTCTGGGTTGGAAATAATTCAGTCCTTAATATACAAGAAGAGTTCCTCGAGGGCCTTCTATCTAGCCTCTTCGTGAGCGTCTCCCTCGAGCTTCTTCTGATTCACCTGCACCAGACTGGGCGGCCGCGGGGAATCATCTTTTTGTGAAGAGTTGTTGTAGCACGACTTGTGGTATACTCTAGCAGCAAACAAGGCTCTGAGAGCTAGTAAACCAAGGATTCTCTGTTGAGTTTCCTTGTTGCTGCTCTGCGGATCTTCTCATCTGCTCAATACACAACACTTCAACTCCCTTGTCTTGCGTTTTCAATGTACTTGCTTGACTTTCTCGCAGAAGAGACTACTTTGGCATACACCCTGCTAAGTACTGGGCCCTTGATGCCCTCCTCACTGGGGTCGCGCTTGCTGAATATCTATCTTGACACCCTTGGCAAGGAAGCGAATCCCAGTGACTCTTCCATTGATAAGAGACTAACGACAATTTACTGGTGATAGTATGTGTGGTATTCCTCCCTTCTCAAGGCCTTGGCTGCTTCCAGGACTGGATCATGCTGCCTGATCTCTGCAGCCCTACAATGTGTTCCAGAGTCCCAAATCCTGTGTGCACCCAAGAGCTCGAGAGGGATGTCTCATCAGAGCAGTGATGATACAGTAATCCGTGCCTCTCCTTGCGCTGATGGTTTGCATCATGCCCGCAGACAGTAGCACACACCGTATCACCATTAACATTACATGAACAATCAAACAAACACATTTACAAGGAAACCATTCTACCATAGTTTCTCCTTCCAATGTAATAAATTAATCCCAAAATATCACAAAAAAAAACACCTGAAATAAACCCCTAAGTATGGGGTGAAAATTTCTCTAGTAGAGAATCAATTTAGCTTACAAGAAGCTGTAGAATATATTTTTCATTTCTCCCATATTTAGGTGTTTAAATTCCAAGATTTATGGAAAAAAACCCAAAATTAAATTTTTTTAAAAGGGTAAATAATCCCAAAAATATGAGGAATTTGAAAAAATACCTAGGAACAACTCGGATAGAGATCAAATCTACATAGGTGTCAAAGTTTCGCGTTGATCGTGTGATTGAGATTTTAAGAAAATGAGGACCCCGAGCGTCACGCTGAAAATCTGTTTTTATGGGTACACCCCCATTTGCTCACTCAGGACTTAAACTACCAGTGCAGCGGAAGGCTATCATTCTTTGTATTCAGTCCTCTATAAAACATTTAGGTAACCATTCGTGTTTAGTCACCCAGGTGTACCGATATCTGGCCTGGCTCAGTGGACTAACAAACACTTCGCAAATTTGTGACAGAACCGCGCCCACCCCCTCCACCAACATCCTTTTTAATCCCTTGTACATTTGAATCTTTATTTTGTTGCACATTTACTCCCATTCTCTTCTTCTTGACAACTTTTCTCCTAAAATTATTTTAAAACCCTTTTCTCTCATGCTCTAAACCCAACTTCCTTTCTAAGTTTCCTCACTGATCCTCTCCCTTCCCTTCCTTTTCTCAATATTGTTAATTCGCATTTTCTCTTCTTTCCCTCCCGATCCACCTCAGTGTGTAATATAGCGATACAAATATGTCTTTCTCAGATTTTTATCGTTTATTTAATGACCACCAGAATGCCACCATTCAATTCACATGTAACTATATTAAATCTTATTTTCGTGGTCATAGGCAGAAGTTATCCAATTTCCACTCGGTGGTTTTTTGGACTCTAAACAGGTGCTTCCAACTCCAAATATGGGCAACCGTTTTTCTAGCTCCTGTTAAAAGGCCAAAAAAATCTGATTGACTCTTTGTGGAAAGGGCTTAGATAATGCCTGCAGAAATTTTATTCCATGCAACTGCTGTTGGCAGACCAATCATCAAAACTTTGACAAGGAGAAATAAACAACCGAAGCAGAAAGCTTTATGCTCCAAAGCCAGACAGGTATGGGTTCTTGTATGCGAGTTTGAGAAAATAAAATTTGCAAGAAGAATGCTACCCACTATAGATCTGAAGAAGCTGAGACAACACCAACTGAGTTTGATATTCAGGCCTTTGTGCCCCGGCATCTATAAAACACAAATCCCAATGGAGTGAAGTCTGCTCAAAAATGCAATGTCATTTTATATCCAGAACAAAATGGAGAATGGAACCTAAAATTCAATGAAAACGTAACGTCAAACTGTAACTTTGCCACATACTGTGGCTGTTAAGACTATCATAGCGTGTCATGGGTGGAGGCAACACACATCTCTGAGTTGCAAGAATGCTGGAATTAACATGCCTCATTCATCACTGGCTGTTTTGGCGGTTCAGAGCCATCGCAAAAGCAATTTGTCAATACTGGAAATCTACAATATATTAGGTGTCACCAGAATCCAGTGCGAGAATCGTAATAAATGGAAAGTAACCGAAAAAAAATAAGTAAGATGTTTTGTGATATTCAAATAATCTTAAAAATCTGTATGTAAAAATATCAAAAGAAAAGAAGTGATCAAATGATGTAACACAAAAGGTGAAAATGATTAGCTCCACATTAAAAAGGAGCCATGACATTCTTGCACCTGTATAAGTGTTAAAATATATTTTCCGTTGTGTATTATTAGAGCTCAAACACATGAAATCAGCTCAATAACATTTCATTAAATAAAGTTTGTGCTTCTGCTGTGATAAATTACTCTCATTGAGGAGGTATTTTTTCTGAACTATGACCATCATATATTATTATCGTAAATTGTTCACCACGTGAGTCAGGGGAAAGGCCTTGGAGTGGTTTTGAGAATTAACCTTAATAATAGAAAAACAATTTGTTTTCTCCCAAAGCAGCAGAATCAAGTATAAGTCGTGTCTTGTGGTGTGCCCTCAGGGATCTAATATTAATTATTTTCAAAAAATCCTCACATACGTTATTTGTTTTTTTGAAATCTTATAACGATGAACAACCTGAGCCGTTTCTTCTTGCATAAAAATCCACAAACCTTGAATGTATTAATTCTGAACTTAAAATGTTCTTCCTAGTGATTCTTGCAAATGCAATTTCATTCAACAATAAGCAGAAAAAACCAAAGACAGATTTGCTCTTAAGTGATACCATATTCTTCTTTATCTTGGTCATAATTTATTTGGACAATGTTATATATAGAGAATGTGCAATCAAACAAAATTTTTAGCTTGTATATTGATGTAATTCTGGATGAAAATACAACTATTATTGAGTAGAACTGCTTCAAAGAAATATTGCAATTACTCATAAGTTGAAATCATAATTTCGCATCAAAATGTACACAAATGTTGTATTCTACCTTAAATGCTGCCTAACTACCTCTTATGTTTTCACCCATTCTTTGTTTATTGTGATCTGATTCGAGAATATCCAGATATAGAAATTTTTTTTTAATTTTTCAAGTGATTTCTTCACCATTTAAGAGATGGGCCAAAAATGATACATAGCATGATATTTCAAAAAGTTATGGACGGATTCTGATGAAACTTGGTGACATTTGGGTCTGTGAAAGGAAGATTGAATTTGATTTTGGTGAAGATCCAGATCTGGATACTATAAATTTTTAAAGTGATTCCTTCATCTGTGGAAAGATGGGGGGCCAAAAAGACGTTATATAAGCACAATATCTTCAAAATGTTGGATGGATTATGAAGAAAACTTGGTGGATGTTTTGGTTAGGTGACAATAACAAAAGGATTCGATTTTGGTTCCAGTTCAGATTTTGCAGATTGGCTTATCAGTGGGTTTCTGAAAATGTCTAGTGGAAGTATGCATCTCTATGCCGAATGGCCGTTCTAATTTAAATGATGGTATTCTTATTTGGTGGCATAACCTCGTGGAAGACTCCAAACTGGATAAAATCTTCAATCATTCAGAAAAAACAGCAAATGGATTATGTCCAAGTGCAGGTATGTGATTCTTGCGCTAATCAATTGTAATTTAATATAAGATTTTGAAGTAATAGGATTCTCTTTCGCCTTGGGTCTATTATGGTTACAATTGGTATAAATGAAATCTCCCTCAGGCATTAAATTCCAAATTTCTCAAAAACCCAGATTTGCATAAAATACTCTATCAAGACAATGCATTTTCGTTCTAAGTTTCCATGGACGAGCACATCTTTTACATACAAACTCATTTAATACTGGACCAAAATATATTGAATTTCCTTGACCCCAGCAGTAAAGTAAGGCCTCAAGTCCTCCAATGTATTCAATGTAATACTTAAGTTTGCGTTTGTACATCTTACTCAAGTGATTGGTTCCATGGAAATGTTTTCCATTTGCCCTGAAAAATCAATGAGCGCCTGATGCTTTTAAGAGAAAACCCTTTAAATAATTATTTCTGCATTCAATTTGTTTATATAACAGTATAGAATCATAAAATAAAAATTATTGGGACAATAGCAAAACATCTGTATTCTATTACATCTTCTAAATGATTCTTAACTGTCTTGTGTTATGAACTCGTGCTTGTGTCGATTTCGTCTATTCTCCTTGTACGGTTTTGTTTTTTACTCCCAATTTTTGCAACTTCACAAAGGGACCTGATCTTATACAAGCACATGGGATTCATCTTTAGGTTCCGATCCACAAGAATGTGTAAGCAATCATTATTCGTGGTTTGAATTTCTGGATAACTTCATCTTCATTTATGTGAGCAACTTGCAGGTTACTACTGGTGCTATTGGTAATGTTGTCATAATTGAAGAAATCGTTTTTTTTTTGTTTTTTTTTGGTGGGGTCCAAAAACACTGACTTCTCTCTCCACCCACCCACTCTATCCAGAACTCCCACTCACTCCTCCACAATGCTTCCGCAGGACCTCCCACACCATCCCTTCCCCTCCCACCCATCCCTTCCCTCCTGCCTCCCACTCCCTGCCCTGCCTCCTCCCACGCCCCCTCATACGAGAGTCGGCACCGCCTTGCTCCTCCCTCCCCTCCCAAGCCCTACGTCCCCTCCCCCAGACGTCCCACCACCTTCCTCCCACCCCATCCCCTGCCACTTTCCACCCCAGTCCCTCCGGACTCCGCACCCGCTTCCCCTGGCTCCTCACAGCTATGCTCCTTCCCCTCCCTCCCTCCCAACAAAGAATTTTGGACAGGGTTTATAAGCTACCATTTGGGGAAAATAAAGATAAAAAATAAAACCTGCTTTTGAATTACTACCGAACCTCTAACCTTTCTCGTCACCTCTAACTTGCCACTAGCATGGTCAAAATCTGGCCCCAGAGGGAATAATTCATCGAAAATCGAAAACTTAAGGGATATAAGTTCATGCCTCTAGATGTTTATTTACATTGCATGCAATTAATATGGGGTGTGTTCAGTCACCAAGTTTCCTTTAACACTCAAGCAAATGCACTCCATTTGGAAAACCATTTATAAGGATGGTTGGCTTAGCAAGCACTAGCTAGAGCTGCTTGGTAACTGAACACATCCCTGATATATTGACAGCATACAATCCATACAAAACGCTGCCGACAACCGGAGTTTTTTTATTATTAAAGACTTCAAATGTATTAAATCATGACTATTTTTGTTGTAATAAAAATGTCACTTGTTCTGGTTTTCAATGGTGTTGGTTTAGTTTTTTTTAAATGACATAAACTCAGAGGTGATATTGGGGAATGTACGAAAATGCGCGTGTAACAGATTCATATAACTTTCAAGTGTATGTGTAGCAAACTTAAAGGTGGGCGAAACCACAGAGGCCTATTGAACCCTCAGAGCTATGCGGATCGAAAAAAGATGGGCAGCTGAGGGATTTCTGAGCAGCTTGAGCGATAAGGCGTGGCCTGGCGGTGCTTGTGATGCTGGGGAGAGAGGGGAAGGCTGCCAAGTGGGAATAGGTGTGCTTATGAGCTGACAGACATGAAAATTCAGATTATAATATTATATATATTATATATATATATATATATATATATATAATATATATATATATATATACACCACACATATATATATGATTATTACTTTGACTGGATATGTACACAGACATATGTGTCAAGAAATATGTGGAAGCAAGGTAAAAAAAGAAACATACAAATCTCATAGCCCGCCCTTTTTTTAGTAATTTTGCTGTATGTGGAGTTAAAGGGCTAGCCATATATTATGTACAACTAAAATGTGCTGCCAGTACTACCACTTGGCCAACTTGATCATGATAGCAAATAAAGTGAGGGGCACATTATGCCATCAATGTACTGTGCTGTACTAAGTTTGGAACAAAATTGAATCATGCATGTCTGAGAAATGGTTTGCAGTGACACATTTTAACTAACAAAAATGGCCAAACGCAGTCGACCATCTGGATCTGATCTCGAAAAAATTAAATGACAGCATGTGTAAGCCATCATTCCTTATATGTTGCCAAGACTGAACAACATTGGGAAAACCTTTATCCGAAGAGAATGGTTACTACGTGTTCAACATTAAGGTTTTTTTTAACAACTAAAATGGCCGCCAGTCGGCATCTTGAATGCTGAATCTTGAAAAAGAAAAATGAACATGCTTATGTAAAGGCCATCATTTCCTTACGTGAGCCAATTTTGAGAACAAGATCGGTAAATGCACGTCCGAGAAATGGTTGAGGACGTGTTCGAGCACCCGGGTTTTTTGCAACTGAAATGGCATGCAGTTCGGCTATATCCGATCTGCGATGTCAACCAAAAAAATGTGTTCATATGTAAGCGGCCATCATTCAATTATCTGTTTTCCAAGTTTGAACACATCGTAAAATGCATGTCGAGAAATGGTTGAGGACATGTTCAATACCGGTTTTTTTTACAACCTTAAATGGCGCCAGTCTACCAATTTGCCATCTTTGGATTCAGATTGCAAAAATAAAGTTAGGTGCAAGTGGTATGACTTTGTGTACTGTGCTTTGTGCCAATTTTGAACAAAATTGGACCCATGAATCTGGAAAAATGGTTGGGCCGAACATTTAAGTAAAACAAAATGGCTGCCCTATTCGGCGCATCTTGGATCTAATCTCCGAAAAATAAACATATGTAAGCCAGAATTTATTATCTGCCTGCCAAGTTTGAACAACCATCAATTAAAATGCATTTTCCCGAGAAATAGTTGACGGACAATGTTCACCATCGGATTTTTGCAAACTTAAATGGCCGCCAGTCAGCCATCTTGATCTCATCTTGAAACATAGGTAGTACATATGTAAAACCATCAAATTCTTATCTGTGGTTCCCAGTTCAAACAGATATCGGTCGATGCAGTCTGAGAAATGGTTGAGGACGTGTTCGACACCTGGGTTTTTGTTTTTTTTACAACTAAATGGCCACCAGTCCGTCCATCTTGGAGTGCGAGCGTAAAAAAGTTATGTGCGTATGTATACATCATTGTTATTTGTGCCCAAGTCAAATAAAAAATCAGGCGCATGCATGTCCGAGAATATGGTGTGGGACACACACATGACATGCACGGACACGAAAATCGAAAGATTAAATCCGTAAGGCCGCAGTTTTGGACTAAGCTCCTGGCAGCACAGAATAATGAATGAGGGCTTCACATAGCACGTCATTATTTTCACGAGATCAGAAATCCAAGATGGCCGACTGACAGCCCATTTTAGTTGTTAAAAAAACCTGAATGTTGAACATGTCTTCAATCCCCACCCCCATTTCATCCAAGACATGTATTTACCAAATGTTTTTCAAACTGGCAAACCGATAACCGAATGATGCTATATATGCACGTCCATTTTTTTTACTGAGATCAGATCAAGATGGCCAACTGTGGCCATTTTGTCACTTAAAATGCTGGCCCAACCATTTTCAAGATATCATGGTCCGATTTTTTTGTTCAATACTGGCACAAGCAACAGTACGTCATGGCATATATCACGTGCACCTCACTTTTATTTTGCGATCTGATCAATATGGCCAACTGGTAGAACTGGCGGCCATTTTAATTGACATGGATACTGGCTAGCCCTTCAACCCCAAACAGCAAAATTACTAACAGCAGGTAGTTAATTACTTGCTACACCGGCTATAAAAATTACTACTAACAACGGCTATGACATTTTGCGGTGTTTTTTTTTCTTGTTATTACTATTAATGAAAATGTATTCCCAGTGTTTTCCTTCAGTAAACTCGTTTTATGCTATCTATAATCAGCAATCTCTTGTGTTGTCTGTGTGTGTGTGTGTGGTGTCTGTGCGTGTGTGTGTCTGTGGCAACAGCTGTTTCTCGCCAACCACTGGTCCGATCTAATTGAAACTTGCCAGATATATTGCTAGGGGAACCTGAGATGTGCCTTTTCAATAGGTTTGATATTATCGGACAAAGTGCTGTCCCAAGTTATGGCGCATTTTATTTACCAACACATGACTAAGACACGTTGGCTTGCTGGGTCGTGGCCGAGGGGAGGGAACCTCAAGCCCGCGGGTTCCCATGTAGGGGTACAACGTACGACTTCCGGATCATGAATGACTTCGCTTATTTCTAATAATTCTCTCGGATTTCTTATGCGCATGTTATATGATAAACACAATGCCTGCAGAGTTATGAATCGTGTTTTCATTTAGACAGGTGTATAAAATTTCGTATAACCATCAGAGTGAGAGCTGGTATGCTCCGAACCAGGAATAAAAAAAAATTTTTTTTGCACAGAACGGTTTTTTTTTTTTTTTCTACTTCTCATTCTCTTTGTGTGGTTCCTTGCGACAAACATTGGCGAAAAAGTGCGAAAATAACGTTTGGCGGCTAATTGAAAATTAATTGGCATTAAAACTAATGAATTTATCAAAACGTTGGCAGATGCCAGCAGCCTCCCGCAATTCTTGCCCTGGAACGAGAAACAGAAGAAAGAAGCGCCGTTTCCATCAGCAATGTTTGTTTATGAAGGAGGTGCTAATGAGATAAGGTGTGTACAATGGAGACATTTTTAATTATTATTTTATATATTAAGAAATTGTTTTCCGAAATAATTATAATCAAAGAAAAATGCACAAACTTATTTTTGTTTCCAATTGTCAAAACGGGTGGCCTTTGAAGTGTTAAGGAATGTAGGCCTCAACCCACATGCTTTGCTAACGAAATACAATATCTCAATTTGGTGGTAAAAAGGATTCACAACGACGGGTTTCCTTACTCATTGCTCTGCAGTCTGCCATTCACCCCCTTCATTGTCATCTCATTGACCTCATTTCATCTATCCTATACATTTCGCAGCAGGTGTGTGTGTGTGTGTGTGTGTGTCGTGGTGTGTTGTGTGTGTGTGTGTTTGTTCGTCTATCTATAATTCCAGGCAAATCTGTGCGTGTGGGTGTGTATCGTCTATCTATAATTCCAGCAGTGTGTGTGTGTGTGTGTGTGTGTGTGTGTGTGTGTTTGTGTGTCCGTTTACGGAGAGCTGAAGGAAACGGCCTGTGTGGTTGTGTTTCTGGCACGCGGTTGGAAAAAGGTTTTTTTTTTATTTTTTTTTGTTTGCAATGTAGGCCCCACGGCATGTAATGGGCACGCCCCTACCGTGCATGCACTAAGTATAATGTAAATTGCCTTTAGAAAAATTATTCAAGACATACCACTACTTATAACGTGGATTTGATTGTAATACTATATTAAACACTAAAAACATGATTCTAAAATTCAAAGCTGGCACTGATCACATTTTTCGGAAATTGAACACCCTGTTGTGCAATTTTACTTTTTATTTGAATGAAGGAAATCGTTTCAGGAATTTTGCTAGCTACAGTGATCAG
>CM068959.1:61210278-61230100 GCA_035128595.1 Eptatretus atami | reverse complement strand
GGCATCTATGTCCTTCCTGAGTTGTGGTGACCAAAACTGAACAGAATATTCCAAATGTGGCCCTCATTAAATTCCTGCACAATGTTTACACCACCTCTTTTGATTTATAATTGATCCCCCTCCTTATACAGCCGAAAACCCTATTTGCTTTACCGAGAGCTGCCTGGCACTGTGCTGCCTGCTTACCTCCCATATATATTACCACCCCCAGATCCTTCCCCTGTGTGACACACTCCAAAATTACCCCTTTGCATCCTGTAATCTCTATTTTCATTGTTCTTTTCCATCCCCAACACCTTATACTTGCTCAGGTTAAATTCCATCTGCCAGTCTTTTGCCCAAGCTATACAAGTATCAATACTTTCCTGTATCTGATCACCACCCTCTCTGCTATCCACCTTACGTACAAGCTTTGTGTCATCTGCAAATTTGGAAAGTTTACTCTTCACCCCACCATCCAAATCATTGATGTAAATAATGAATAGTAATGGTCCAAGTACTGATCCCCGAGGTACCCCACTACTTACATCCTCCCAGCAAGACATCCTCCCACTCACAGCCACTCTTTGCTTCCTACCACGAAGCCAGTTTGCAATCAAATTGGGTACCTGACCAGCCACTCCACAAGCCCTCACTTTGGCGAACAACCTCCGATGTGGTACCTTATCAAATGCCTTCTTAAAGTCTAGATACACGATGCCCACTACCATTCCCTCATCCACCCAATCAGACACTGCTTCATAGAACTCTGAAAGATTTGTTAAACAGGAACTGTAAAACCATGCTGACTACCTTTAATTAGTTTGTATTTGTTTAAATAGTTCCTCATCTGGTCCTTAATTAATGTCTCCAACACCTTCCCACAACTGAAGTCAAACTAACAGGTCTATAGTTTCCCAATTCTTCTCTGGATCCTTTCTTAAATAATGGTGTTGCTTTTGCTACTCTCCAATCCTCTGGAACCTGTCCTGACTCCACTGAGCGATTGAAAATATCCGTTAACATCTCTCTTACCTGCTCAGCCACTTCCCGCAATATTCTCGGGTGCATATTATCTGGACCCGGAGCCTTATCTTCTCTTACATTTCGAACTGTTCCTTTACTGCCTCCACTCCAACCTGGATCTTCTGTAAAAGCCCTTCCTCACCTCCTTGATAAATCCTCTCAGCTATTAGCAATTCTCCTGACTGTTCTTGTGTATAAGTTAAAGGAAAATACCTGTTTAATAAGCCTGCCATCTCACTTTCATCACTAACCACTCTCCCGGTGTTATTCCTCAATGGGCTCACACTGGTCCTGATCTGTTCTTTCCCCCTGATATACTTCAAGAAAGCCTTGCTGTTATGTTTAATATTCTTAGCCATGTCCTTCTCATGCTCTCTTTTGGCTTGTCGAGTTATTTTCTGAACTTGCTTCTGTTTACTCCGATCGTGATATAAATCTAACTCCAGTCCTGTTAGTTTAAACCTAATAAATGCCTTTTGCTTCTCCTTAATAGCATTCCTTATCTCACTGCTCAACCACCCTGGCCCCTTTCTACTTCTAGTTTTACACCTCATTGGAATGTACTTACTCTGCACTCTACACATTTGCTTCTTGAAGGCTTCCCATTTCTCTGATGCTGATATTTTAAATCTAATATTCAGAGATTTAAAATCCAATAAATTTTCTAACTCCTTCTTTGAAATATTTAATACTCCAGCTTTTGTGATCAGTATATTGTCAGTATATTGTGTCTAAATAACGTGCAAACGCATCTAGATTAAGAAAGTAATTTTGAATAAGATGACATGGTTATTGAGGAGACGACTACCTCAAAGAATGAAATTCTGTTTTAATCGAACTTGTATGATTTTCACCTCAAAACTTTTAAATGTACTTTATGTTTCAGGCAATTAACCATAATTAAAAAAAAAATTCTAATTCCTTTAATGTGGTAAACATTATATTCCCCTTTTCTCACTGAACAATAATCTGTGGGAATCGTGTTGAAATTCCATCATTTATTGTTAATTATGTAATTTTATCGCATTATTATTGTGACGTGCGTGGGTGCCACTTTTGGTAATTTTTCCAAAATTTTCACAAATACACACTAAATGGCATTCATTTTACTCACCTATTCTCATTGAACATGATTCCATGAGACTTGTCCCAAATTCCACAGTTTGATCAAATTATTTCTGATTTTCACTTCCGACTGCTATAAATAAGATGTGAATATTAAATATTCTAACCCCAAGGCCTAGTTATCCACCACTCGTGTTTTTTTTTTAATCAACACTGATTTGGATATTTTTCCTTTCAGTCTATGCAGTCAACATTGAGTGACTTCACTCGACTACAAAACATGTGGAACTGATCTGACTTCTTCTACCATTTCCGTGACACTTTGTAATTGCTGTGTAAACTGGTAGGACTCCACATGACTGATAATTGAGGACTTCTATTCACAGAGGCCTAACCACTTTCCTTGATCATCTATCAATTTCCTTTGTGGTTTTTGTAATCAGTAATAACAGACGGCACTCGACGACAATAAAATTTGAAAGAAATTCTTATTTACTGTCACTTTATGCCTACCCTCATGTGTGCCTATCCTTTGTGGCCTGGATCATTTTTTAATCTTGTGATCCACACCTTATTAAATTGCATCTTTTTAAATGCACCTCGTTCTTCATGATATAACTGTGCATATGCCTTTTGGATACTACTTTATTTTAATTATTCATGGCATGATGTTGTTGGTTTTTCATGCTTTCTTATAACTGCTGTCACACGCTATCTCTCACCTTTACAGTTTTATCCTATTTTCCAAAGTTGACACCTCACACTTAACTAGAGAAATATTCTGATGAGTGAAAAGCAAGTGAACATCATTTTGATGATTTTTGCTTGACTCCTGTGACGATTCCTCACCAGATTGCATAAAACTTTAGTTGTAGGCACATGGTCCATGTATTTATAGCTGTGGAGGAACTCTGGGAAGGGTTTGGTGCAGCATAGCGCTTACCTTGCGTAGGCCTTCGTGGTTGCTTTACACAGCAGTTTCAGCTGGAGGAGCATGGGAGGTGTTAATTTATTTCTATAATCCTAGCCACCTGGGTTTAGTTAATTAGGTGAGAGCTGTGGGTGGATCTTTCTTTCATACATATATATATATATATATATATATATATATATATATATATATATATATATATATATACATACATATATTTATAATATATTGTTATGGATTTCAGAATCAGATCTGACTAATGCACGCAATATCCAGGTCCTTAGACAGTTATTTCCATAAATGCATGTTCAGAATAGACCATGGACCCATCCCCTTGTCTGGTGGGATTCTAACTCTTTGATGTGTTGGAGAAGGGTAAAGAACAGATTCCCTTTTGTTCTTTTTGGATAACCTTTATGCCTGGTGTTGGCTTAATGGTTAGGGTGGTGGGCTTGGGATCCTAGGGTCCTGAGTTCAAATCCCACTCAGCTGTTGAATTAATACCAGGTGGGGTTAACTAGGCCTGTCATCCTTCCGAGGTCGGCAAAATGACTGCCAGCATGCTGGTAAACTGTGTCGGAGTGGCGACCCATCCAGGATTGTGCCCAATAGCCAAGGACACTGCTTAAGCAGCACCAACTCTCTGCACGGAGTATGATCCCAATGGATGGATGGATGGATAACCTTTTCCTCTTTACGACACGTTCATGACGTATGATTTTATGTTAGTTTTCATTTCTGCATGAGTGATTTTCACCATTCGTGCACGCGAGAGATAGCCGTTAGCCCAACGTAGACTCATTCTATCCCCTTTCCATCAGGACGCATTGGCTTGGAGGTGGACGGTTTATTTACAATTTGGACTTACAGCACATTTGATTAAACACACTGTAGGTTTTTCCTGAACAATTCATTTTGATGGTCAGATATGGCTGTGGATGATTTACCTCAGGACCACCTTTTCCATTGACATTCAACACCCACCTCTCTTTCATCAACATTCGACATCCACCTCTCTTTCATCAATGTTTGGCATCCACCTTTTTCCATCGACATTTGATGCCCCATTCAGCAACTCTATGGCTGCTGGCTGGCGTTCATCCAATGCCCCGAACATGGCATCATAAGCCAGGCCTGTGTTAATTGGGAGTTGCATCTTATTCGATGGTAGGGAAGGAATGACCACGGGGGTTGACGGTTGGAGGTCATGTGCAGCGATGCGCCAATAGGCAAGCTGGATTTGGCTGAAGTCCTCTTGAAGCTCTGTGCACACTTGTTACCCATAAAAAAGTATTGGAGGACCGCCTTGGGATGGTTGTTGACAGTTCCTGATGGTTGCTGATAGCTCCTGACGGTTCCTTACAGCTCCTGCCCGTTGGTTATAGCTCCTTACAACTCCTGCCCGTTGGTTGCAGCTCCTGATAGTTCCTGACGGTTGATGATGGTTGGACCATTCCTGCTGGTTCTGCTCGGTTACTGGCTCTTGGCATTCCTGATTCTTGGTGTGTCTGGTTCCTGCGGATGACGATGTGCCGTTGATTGGTGTTAGAGCCTGTTTGTGGGTGTGTGCACGGCGAGGCAGGGCGCCAGCAGGGGACCAAGGCATGCACACACATTTTGTGTCATTTTATTAGACGCACGACGACTTCTGCTTTGGTAAGCCGAGACCAGATTTATTTTTCCCCTTAATGATCTGCTGGGTTCCTACGTCTAGTGTTTAATTGTTAAGTAAGGCAGAGTGATAAGCATCTGCTCTGTCTATTTTTCTATAACTGCTTGTTGAATTCTTTATTTGTTTGAGATTATTTTATTGATTGATTATTTCGATTGATTTGAATTCATCCATTTACACCACAAGGAAATAAAAGTTCTTCAGTTTATTTATTTTTCTTAATAATAAATTCCTTGTTGATGTTTCAACCTGTCTGTGCTTGTCATTTCCTTCCATTGATCCAGCATTGTCTGAACCGAGATAGACTGGGAGGTAATTCCTAAACTAATTAACCTGTCATAGTCAGCATGCACCAGTGGTAAATGTTCGGCCACATTACTTAAGATCTAATCAAGATAAGATTGGTGCATCACCCAGGGCACATTCCGCCAGTCAGGAGGCCACGGACCTCTATTTAAATGGCAAATTAGACGGTGGACACTGGAACCGTGGTTAACTGATTGGCGTTCATGGTTGTTAATCAACAACCTTACCACAAAGTTAATTGTGAGCGGTAGCCCCAGGTCTGGTTCTTCCGTGGAGAAACAAGGATTAACCCCTCATAATATACTCCATACCCATGGCTATAACAATATATATATATATATATATATATATATATATATATATATATATATATATATATATGTAACTCTAACTTCTCCTGTAGATAATGACAATGTGGAGGAATTTATGGAAAGTTGCTGTTACTGGTAGAACAGGTGCCTAACGAAGATGTCTTAATTATTATGGGAGAGTGGAGTGCAAAAAATGGAGATGCAGGAGCACTAGGGATTGTAGGAAAGCATGGACTTTGAATCCAAAATGAGATCGGAGAGCGAATACTGAAGTTCTGTTTGGTGAATGATCTCGTAATTAAACACGTGGATCAAACAACTCAAGTGTAGACTGTACACATGTACTTCACCTGATGGGCAACATAGAAATGAGATTGACGACATTATAACCAACAGAAGATGAAGTGCAGCGGAATTGGTCAACACTCTGCCAGGTACAGACTTTGAGACATAGTATGAACTCCTTGTGGCAAAATTGCGACCGAAACTGAGAAAGTTGAAACAGTCAAAAACTATGACCAGATATGACATTGAAAACATATCTAAACAATCTAATAAATAATATTTGGCATCTATCTGTATGTCTGTCTGTATGTTCGCATTTTTTGCAAAGACCAATTCTACTGAGCTGTCAACCACGACATTTGGCACTCAGACCAACTCCGACCTGGGGATTGTCCGAAGGGTATATTCCAGCAGCTCGGCCTCTAAAGGCCACTTTTTTATTTATATACAATTTGTCTAGCAACTATCATGTGACACATACCATGGGTGAATGCCAGCATGTCTAATTATCTGAGCTGTGTCTTCCACGCATTGGCTGGACAGCTGGCCTGACTCCACTCACAATTATAACCTAACTAAATAATATATTCGCCATTCTAGTGCTGTGGTAAGCAGATGCCATCTGCTACGGTAAGTGTTGTACAGTATTCATGATTGCCATGTCTTCCCTATGTTTTTCCTTCATGTAAAGGAAACATGAACCCATATTTGTCTCTATATGGTGGGTTTCAGAGCCCTCAAGAAGGCCCTAGCATGTATAGGTCTCATCCTTTTGGCCTTCAGCTCTTGAGTGAGGTTCATGCTTATACATTGCCAGGGTTTTCTTTTTTTCTGGAAGCGACCGTTTTCCCTTGACAAACTTCTCCTCCACCTCTAAACCTCTATGCCTGTTATGTGGAAGCTCTGCAATCTCAACTTTGGTGACCTTGTGCGATCACTGGTGGTGCAAACAATCGGAGATTTTTAGTTAAGATTATATTTGGTGATGGGAACTGGTGATGGGATTGGTGAGATTATATTTGGTGATATAGAACAGTCATGCCAAACTTGGACGGAAAGCTGTTAATTACATATGCAAATTTTAATATAACACTCTCCGTGTTCATGCTCCCCCACCTCTGACCCTCTCTGTCTCGTGCGGCTGTTACTTGTGACATATAGCTCTTTGTGACAGGCCTCAAGCACAATACATAGAGATCTCAATGGTGGCAACAGAAATCTTACAATTAAACAGAATTCTCAATTAAACTTTCCATGGTAAAGCCACAGATTTTCATGAGTTGTAAATATTGTGCTGTGATGCAGTTTTTCAACAAAAGGTGGCATCAATACTTGCTAATTATTTCCGTTTGTAGAACGGATATCCCACATCATCATAATATAATGGGCATAAGCCTGGAACTTCTAACACACTTTTCTCCGAACATATTCTGTTCATACTTCCAAAATCTTCACATTATGTGTTCCATGTATTTACGCAGGTGATAGCAGATTCAAAATCCTATAGATAGAATTTTCAAAGAGGGAATCGATGACGTCACAATCAGCAGTGTTCGGTGGCAAACCGACGACCGGGTCCCAGACGACGTGCTTTACTTAACTAAGTCCATGAGTTCAGGACGTTTGTTCAACTCAGCATTTACGACTTTTATCCTGCCATGTTGTTAATCTGTTGATGGAGGTAATATAGAAACGATGAATATGTCAAATCGTTCGTGTTACTCATCCGGCACTATGTGTCAAGGCCAACAATCTAAAGCAGTGGTTCTTAACCTTTTTATGTGCTCGTACCCCTTGAGCTTTCATAATATTTCCCCGTACCCCCTGTGTAAAAATTTCTTATTAGTTATTTATTATTATTATTGGAATTTAAGTACTATACAGTATTGAATTTGACACCATATATCGTACCCCCTGCTTTGATGCTTCGTACCCCCAGGGGGTACACGTACCCCTGGTTAAGAACCACTGATCTAAAGCGACCGGTCTCAAAAGCTACCATGGGCACTCAGACATGCCACCAATATGAATTGAGCTGTTGAATGCGGCGCAACACATCCAAATAAACTACCGTAACAGAGTATTGTGATCCGTCCTGTCCCCCATGGGTATCTGCTAGTAGTATGCAATAAAGGTTAAAAAAAAGAAAAAGTTTTGCAGAGGTGGACTTAGTTGACAGAATGCCAGACAAATTGTGTCAAGAGGTTGAAGACATTGTAAAAGAAGAGGCCAAAAACAACATCCCAAAAGAAAGCAGAAAGAAGAAGACTAAATGGCTGTCATTAGATGCAATAAATATTGTGTAGAGAATAAGAGAGATGAAAACCAAAGGTACATCAAGGACAACAAGCCGGTAGGCGACATGGGTGGTCGCTACATAATTGCATACTAGTCATACAGTTTTTGACGGATCGGGCTGAAAAGTTTTGACAAAGAGGTTGATTATAGTGCGCATAAAAGCGCAGAAGCCGATTTTTGATTTTCGATTTTTTTGGGGGGGATTTTTCAAAAATTTCAAAGTCCCGTTGCTAGGCAATGGTGGCGTCCATAGCAACGGTGCTCAGAAGCATACAACTAGATCCTGGTATGAACCAACCTGTCAAGTTTCATCAAAATCGGTTGACTCCTCTGGCCTCCAGAGCTGTCCATTACATACAAACAAACAAACATACAGACAGACGGAAAACCTGAGAATAAGGGTAGTCTAGCAGCGACCACCCAATAAGCAGCTCTATGCCGACTTCCAATGACAAGTTAGGAACGAGAAAGAGAGGTATTTGAAAGAAGCATTCAAATAGATAGAAAGTGATAACAGAGCAGGAAAAACAAGAGATCTTTTCTTTTTATAATGATCAGAGAGATCACATGAATGTTAAGTTCTAGGATTTGGGTCCTTAAGAGTAGAACAGGACAACCTCTGATGGAAGAAACACAGGAGAAATAAAGAGGGAAGAACTATACTGAAACTATACAAACAAGATAGTAATATGATTGCATCCTTTGAAGAAACAGAACATGAGCAAGAACCAAAAATGATAGAATGATTTCAATAAAGCTCTGAAAGAGCTGACAAATGAAAAAGCACCAGGTGCTGATTAAATTCCAATCTAACTCTTCAAGGTAGTTGGGGAGGAGGCAATCAAAATTTTAACAGCTATCTGTACACAGATCTGGAGCAGGATTGTACAATACATCACCTGACATAGTCCATGAGCCAAGACCCGAATTTTGGGATATCGGTACCACCCGGGGTGACTAATTCTCTTAGGTGTTTTTAGCTTGCTACATGGCTCTAGTTTATGTTTTGATATGATAGCCTTTGCACACTGGTAGCTTAATGGTCGTTATCACTTCTTGAATAGACACACCCTACCGAAAATTCAGAAAATTTTAAAATGTCAAATTTGGGGACAGGAATGCCTAAATGTCACTAAAATGAATATAGTAATTGTCACATTTAATACAAGTCCTGTAAATACACACTAAGCATGCCATGGGCTTGTACTTACTATTATGGCAAATTACTCCTCCTCAATATCATCTACGTCAGACTCGGAATCTGACTGTTGTGCTACCGGCTCTTCTTCATAGCCTTGTTCTGGCATGTCTGTAACCTGCACATGTCCGTACACTCAGGCCATTGCTGAGGCAAGTGCACTTAGGGAGTTCGCATGACCGCACACACTTGCAGGACAGTAGCTGCATAACAGCATCTGGTGCTGGTGAGCCTCGCATCCAGTTGACAGCAAGCTTGCCGTCCTCATCTGTCATCCAGCCGCAGTCTGTTGGGTTCGCAACAAATGGCTGGCTCTGCAGACTTCTCCTCCAGATCGCAGCCTGGTAGTTTGCACGTAGTGCATGCATGAAGAGGCAGTCCTCACAAGGAGGGAGTTGACTTTGACTCCACCTCTCCTTTGGCATAGAGTGCTTGATCAAACACGCACACAATCTTGTTAGCTGTAAGGACTGCATGATGGCATGCGTTTGCTCCAAGACTTCATTAACGGTGGACATTTCTGTTGCGGGAGCATTGATAGTGGGCAGGTAGCTTACAGTGTCCTGGACCACTGCAATGCTCTTGCGGATTTTGATGTTGAACCCAGTCCAACTGCTGATGGACTGGTTCTCATGGTCTGACATTCGAGTAAGAAGCCAGATATGGTTCTTGGTCTTTGAATCCTGGACCCTTGGTAGTGTCGACATACGCAGTCTCAATCCTGGGTGGCCCTGCCCGCCGCCCAACATTGTATATTGGCAGAATTGATGCGGTCGGAGTGATGCTTCTTATCTTGGACTTGGTAATCTCTGGCAGGACCTTCTCTGGCACAGAGCCTGCAACCTGGGACTGGACAGCAATGCCATTGACTCTGTGAGAAGTACCTGCTCCACTTAGTGTCTCTTCAAGTCGGTCAATGTTATCCCAGGCCAGGGTTGTGAACACACCAGGGTAGATGTTTGCTGGCAGTGGAATGTCATCCTTTGAACATTCCAGCTTCTGGATACAAAGGCTGTATCGATCTCCTCAAACATTGAGTAGGACACACAGTGGCCAAGACGATTCAGAGTTCGATCAGTTCTGTGTTTCCTGTCAAACACAAAACAGCATTGGACAGCAGTACGTGCTTGGGTGGCTTTGTCTTGCCACTGGTAACAGCAAAGACCAAGTCACTGCCGAAGGATGTGGCAAGACGTTGAGCTCTTTCAGAGGGAGTTTGACACTCACACTCTCCTGTCAGCAGGGTGTGCAGGAATTTAGTGACTGCTGCAGGAATGACATTCTGATCTGTATCGGGAGGCAATGGCTGACTCACATCTTACTTATTGATCTCATTCCTCAGCTGCATTCCTGCTTTGGTTAAGATATCTTCAGAGTTAGCTGCTCTTGCTTCTTGCAGATCTTTTTTCATTTTCTGTGCTTTCGGGCAAGGTCGTCCATTGAGAGGCTGCGTGGATAGATTAGAAGCTTTCCTTTCTCATCTGGGACAAAGCGTAGTGATTCCCCAAACTCGGTTTCAATCTTTCGGTGAACATGTTTCTTTGTCGCTGGTTTCAGTTGGATAATACCACGGGACATCATGGATCTCCAAGCCTAGATGTGAGGTTATCATAGGCAGTACCTCTGGTTGGGAAATAATTCAGTCCTTATATACAAGAAGAGTTCCTCGAGGGCTTCTATCTCAGCCTCTTCGTAGCGTGCTCCCTCGCTTTCTTCCTGATTTTCACCTGCACCAGACCTGGCGGCCGCTGGGGAATCATCTTTTGTGAAGAGTTTGTAGCACGACTTGTGGTAGTGACCCTCTGCAGCAACAAGGTCTCTGCTAAGTAAACCAAGGATTCTCTGGTTGAGTTTCCTTGTTGCTGCTCTGCGGATCTTCTCATCTGCTCATAGCTCAACACACTCAACTCCCTTGTCTTTGCTGTTTTCATGTACTTGCTTGACTTCTCGCAGAAGAGACATACTTTGGCATACACCCTGCTAGTACTAGGGGCATCCCTTGATGCCCTCCTCCTGGGTCGACGCTTGCTGATTCTATCTTGACACCTTGGCAAGGATAGAATCCAGTGACTTCTTCATTGTAAAGAGACTACGACATTTACGGTGATAATGTATGTGTGGTATTCCTCCTTCTTCAAGGCCCTTGGCTGCTTCCAGGACTGGATCATGCTGCCTGATCTCTGCAGCCCTGAGCAATGTGTTCCAGGAGTCCAAATCCTGTGGTGACACCAGAGCATCGCTGTCATCATCAGAGCAGTGGATGATACAGTCAATCCGTGCTCTCTTCCTCGCTGATGGTTGCATCATGCCGTCAGACAGTCAGCACACACCTGCAAAAAAAATATCACCATTAAACATTACATGAACAAACAAACAAACACATTTACATGGAAACCATTCTACATATGTTTGCTCCTTCCAATAATAAATTATCCCCAAAATATCACAAAAAAAACACCAAATATGAAATAAACCCCTAAGTATGGGAAACTTGAAATATACATCAGAATAACTCTTGTAGAGAATCAAATTAGCTACAAGAGCTGTTAGAATATATTTTTCAATTTCTCCCATATTTAGGGATTTATTCCAGATTTATGGGAAAAAACCCAAAATTAAATTTTTTTAGGGTAAATCCCAAAATATGAGGAAATTTGAAAATACCTAGGAACAACTCTGATAGAGAATCAAATTCTACATAGGTGTCCAAAGTTTCGCGTTGATCGTGTGATTGATTTTAAAGAAAATGAGGAAAACCCCGAGCGTCACGCTGAAAATCTGTTTTTATGGTAGCACCCCATTGCATCACAAAATCGGACTAAGCTACCAGTGCGGGAAGGCTATCATATCTTAATGTATTTACAGTCACTCTATAAACATTTTAGTACCATTCGTGTTTAGTCACCCCAGGTGGTACCGATATCTGGCCTGGCTCATGGACTAACAAACACTTCGCAAATTTGTGACACCGCCCCCACCCCCTCCCCCCAACTCCCTTTTTATTCCCTTGTACATTTGAATCTTTATTTTGTTCCACATTTACTCCCATTCCTTCTTCTTTGACATCTTTTCTCCTAAAATTATTTTACCCTTTTCTCTCATCCTACCCAACTTCCTTTATCTAAGTTTCCTCACTGATCCTCTCCCTTCCCTTCCTTTTCTCAATATTTTAATTCGCATTTTCTCTTCCTTTCCCCTCGATCCACCTTCAGTGTGTAATATGTCGATACAAATGTCTTTCTCAGATTTTTATCGTTTATTTAATGACCACATGCCACCATTCAATTCACATGTAACTATATTTAAATCTTATTTTCGTGGTCATGGCAGAAGTTCAATTTCCACTCGGTGGTTTTCTTGGCTCTAAGCAGGTGCTTCACTCCAAATATGGGCAACCGTTTTTCTAGCTCCTGTTAAAAGCCAAAAATCTGATGGACTCTTTTGTGAAGGGCTTAGATAATCCTGCAGAAATTTTATTCATGCACTGCTGTGGCAGACCATCATCAAAACTTTGACAAGGAGAATAAACAACCGAAGCAGAAAGCTTTAAGCTCCAAAGCACAGACAGGATATGGTTCTTGTATGCGAGTTTGAGAAAATAAATTTGCAGAGAAATGCACCCACTATAGATCTGAAGAAGCTGAGACAACCCCCAACTGAGTTTGATTTCAGGCTTTGTGCCCCGGCATCTATAAAACACAAATCCATGGAGTGAAGTCTGCTCAAAATGCATGTCATTTTATATCCAGAACAAAATGAGATGGAAACGCTAAAATTCAATGAAATACGTAACTCAACTGTAACTTTGCACATACTGTGGCTGTTAAGCTATCATAGCGTGTCATGGGCTGCAGCAACACACATCTCTGAGTTGCAAGAATCTGGAATTACAGCCTCATTCATCACTGGCTGTTTTGCGGTTCAGAGCCATCGGCAGCAATTGTCAAGTACTGGAAATCTACAATATATTAGGTCGACCAGAATCCAGTGCGAGAAATCGTATAAATGGAAAGTAACAAATAAGTAAGAGTTTTGTGATATTCAATAATCTTAAAATCTGGTATGTAAAAATATCAAAAGAAAAGAAGTGATCAATGATGTACAAAAAGGTGAAATGATTAGCTTCCACATTAAAAGGAGCCATGACATTCTTGCACCTGTATAAGTGTTAAATATATTTTCCGTGTGTGTATTATTAGAGCTCAAACACATGAAATCAGTCAATACATTTCATTAATAAAGTTGCTTCTGCTGTTGATAATTACTCTCATGGAGGAGGTATTTTTCTGAACTATTGACCATCATATATTATTACGTAAATTGTCTCACCATGGAGTCAGGGGAAAGGCCTTGGAGTGGTTTTGAGATTACCTTAATAATAGAAAACAATTTGTTTCTCCAAAAGCAGCAGAATCAAGTATGAAGTCTGTGTCTTGTGGTGTGCCCCAGGGATCTATATTAATTATTTTCAAAAATCCTCACTACGTATTGTTTTTTTAAATCTTATACGTGAACAACCTGAGCGTTTTCTTCTTGCATAAAAATCCACAAACCTTGATGTAGTTAATTCTGAACTTAAAAATGTTTCCTAGTGGATTCTTGCAAATGCATTATCATTCAACATACAGAAAACCAAAGACAGTATTTGCTCTTTAGTGATACCATATCTTCTTTATCTGGTCATAATTTATTTGACAATGTTAATATAGAGAATGTGCAATCAACAAAATTTTTACGCTTGTATATTGATGTAATTCTGGCATGGAAAATACAACTAATTATTTGAGTAAACTGCTTTCAAGAAATATTGGCATTACTCATAAGTTGAAATCATCATTTCCATCAAATGTAACACAAATGTTGTATTCTACCTTAATGCTGCCTAACTACCTCTTATGTTTTCACCCATCTTTGTTTATTTGTCTGATTCGAGAATATCCAGATATGAGAATTTTTTTTTAATTTTTCAAGTGATTCTTCACCATTAAGAGATAGGGCCAAAAATGATACATAGCATGATATTTCAAAAAGTTATGGACGGATTCTGATGAAACTTGGTGGACATGTTGGGTCTGTGACAAGGAAGAATTGATTTGATTTTGGTGAAGATCCAGATCTGGATACTATAATTTTTAAAGTGATTCTTCACTGTGGAAAGATGGGGCCAAAGACGTTATATAGCACAATATCTCAAAATGTGGATGGATTATGAAGAAAACTTGGTGGATGGTTTGGTTAGGTGACAATAACAAAAGGATTCGATTTTGGTCCAGGTTCAGATTTTGCAGATCTGGCTTATCAGTGGGTTCTGAAAATGTCTAGTGGAAGTATGCACTCTACCGAATGCCGTTCTAATTTAAATGATGGTATTCTTATTTGGGGCAACTCGTTGAAACTCCAACTGGATAAAATCTTCATCATTCAAAAAAACAGCAAATGGATTATGTCCAATGCAGGTATGTGATCTTGCGCTAATCAATTGTATTTTTAATATAAGATTTTGAAGGTATAGGATTCCTTTCGCCTTGGGTCTATTATGTTACAATTGAGTATAAATGAATTCCCTCAGGCATTAATTTCAACATTTCTCAAAAACCAGGATTTGCATAAATATCCTACAAGACATGCATTTTCGTTCTAGTTTCCATGGACGAGCACATGCTTTACATACAAAACTCATTTATACTGGACCAAAATATATGAATTCCCTTGACCCCAGCAGTAAGTAAGCCTCAAGTCTCAATGTATTCAAATGTAAACTTAAGTTGCGTTTGTTACATGCTTACTCAAGTGATTGGTTCCATGGAAATTTCCATTTTGCCTGAAATCAATGATGCGCTTGATGGCTTTTTTAAGAGACAACCCTTTAAATAATTATTTTCTGCATTCAATTTGTTTATATAACAGTATAAATCATAAATAAACTTATTGGGTACAATACAAAACATCTGTATATTCTATTACATCTTCTAAATGATTCTTAACTGTCTTCTGTGTTATGACTCGTGCTTGTGTGATTTCGTCTATTCTCTTGTACGGTTTGTTTTTTACTCTCCAATTTTTGCAACTTCACAAAGGGACCTGATCTTAACAAGCATTTGATCATCTTTAGGTTCCCCCACAAGAATGTGTAAGCAATCATTATTCGTGTTGATTTCTTGATAACTTCAATGCTTCATTTATGTGAGCACTTGCAGGTGTACTACCTGGTGCTATTGTAATGTTGTCATATTGAAGAAATCGTTTTTTTTTTGTTTTTTTTTGGTGGGGTCCAAAAACACTGACTCTCTCTCCCACCCCACCCACTCTCTCCAGACTCCCACCTCACCTCCCTCACAATGCTTCCCAGGCACCTCCCACCCATCCCTTCCCCTCCCACCCCATCCCTTCCCCTCCTTCCTCCCACTCCTGCCCCTGCCTCCTCCCACCCTCCTCACTCGAGAGTCGCACGCCTTCTCCTCCCTCCTCCCACCCTACGTCCCCTCCCTCCAGACTCCCAACCCACCTCCTCCCACCCCATCCCCTGCCACTTTCCACCCCAGTCCCTCCGGACTCCCACCCCTTCCCCTGGCTCCTCACAGCTATCCCTTCCCCTCCCTCCTCCCACAAAGGAATTTTGGCAGGGTTTATAGCTACATTTGGGAAAATAAGATAAAAATAAAACCTGCTTTTGATTACTACCAACCTCTAACTT
This sequence comes from Eptatretus atami, assembly GCA_035128595.1. Lineage (NCBI taxonomy): Eukaryota > Metazoa > Chordata > Myxini > Myxiniformes > Myxinidae > Eptatretus > Eptatretus atami. The sequence goes on along the minus strand of CM068959.1, from coordinate 61,214,335 downwards.
TCCTCGTCACCTCTAACTTGCCACGTAGCATGTCAAAATCTGCCCCCGAGGGAATAATTCATCGAAATCGAAAACTTAAGGGATATAAGTCATGCTCTAGATGTTTATTTACATTGCATGCAATTAATATGGGGTGTGTTCAGTCACCAAGTTTCTTGTAGAGCACTCAAGCAAGCACTCCATTTGGAACCATTTATAAGGAGTGGTTGGCTTAGCAAGCACTAGCTAGCTGCTTGGTAACTGAACACATCCCTGGATATCTTGACAGCATACAATCCATACAAAACGCCGACAACCGGAGTTTTTTTTATTATTAAAGACTTCAAATATTAATCATGACTATTTTTGTTGTAATAAAAATGTACCTTGTTCTGTTTTCAATGTGTTGGTTTAGTTTTTTTAAATGATCATAAACTCAGAGGTGATATTGAGTGTACGAAAATGCGCGTGTACAATTCATATAACTTTATAGTGTATGTGTACATAACTTAAAGGTGGGAAACCACAGAGGCCTATGAACCCTCAGAGCTATGCGGAGCGAAAAAGATGGGCAGCTGGAGGGATTTCTGAGCAGCTTGAGCGAAAGGCGTGGCCTGGCGGTGCTTGTGATGCTGGGGAGAGAGGGGAAGGCCTGGCCAGTGGAATAGGTGGTGCTTATGACTGACAGACATGAATTCAGATATATATATATATATATATATAATATATATATATATATATATATATATATTATATATATATATATACACACACACATATATATATGATTATTACTTTGACTGGATATGTACACAGACATATGTGTTCAAGAAATATGTGGAAGCAAGTAAAAAAAAACATAAAATCTCATAGCCCCCTTTGTTTTAGTAATTTTGCTGTATGGAGTTAAAGGGCTAGCCCATATTTATGTACAACTAAAATGGCTGCCAGTCTACCACTTGGCCAACTTTGATCAGATAGCAAAATAAAGTGAGGGGCACATGTATGCCATCATGTACTGTGCTTGTACTAAGTTGGAACAAAATTGAATCATGCATGTCTGAGAAATGGTTGCAGTGGACACATTTAACTAACAAAATGGCCACCAGTCGACCATCTTGGATCTGATCTCGAAAAATTAATGACATGCATGTGTAAGCCATCATTCCTTATATGTTGCCAAGACTGAACAACATTGGAAAACCTTTATCCGAGAAATGGTTGACGACGTGTTCAACATTAGGTTTTTTTACAACTAAAATGGCCGCCAGTCGGCCATCTTGAATCTGATCTTGAAAGAAAAATGACATGCTTATGTAAGCCATCATTCCTTATCTGTGCGCCAAGTTTGAACAAGATCGGTAAATGCACGTCCGAGAAATGGTTGAGGACGTGTTCGACACCGGGTTTTTTGCAACTGAAATGGCTGCCAAGTCGCCATATTCGATCTGATGTCAAAAAAAAAATGATGTTCATATGTAAGCCATCATTCATTATCTGTTTTCCAAGTTTGAACACATCGGTAAATGCATGTCCGAGAAATGGTTGAGGACATGTTCAATACCGGTTTTTTTTACAACTAAAATGGCCGCCAGTCTACCAGTTTGCCATCTTTGATCAGATTGCAAAATAAAGTTAGGTGCAAGTGTATGACTTTGTGTACTGTGCTTGTGCCAATTTTGAACAAAATTGGACCATGATATCTGAAAATGGTTGGGGCCACATTTAAGTAACAAAATGGCTGCCTATCGGCCATCTTGGATCTAATCTCGAAAAAATAAACATATGTAAGCCAGAATTTATTATCTGCCTGCCAAGTTTGAACAACATCATTAAATGCATTTCCGAGAAATAGTTGAGGACATGTTCACCATCGGATTTTTTGCAACTTAAATGGCCGCCAGTCAGCCATCTTGGATCTCATCTTGAAACAAAATGAAGTACATATGTAAACCATCATTCCTTATCTGTGTTCCCAGTTCAAACAATATCGGTCGATGCATGTCTGAGAAATGGTTGAGGACGTGTTCGACACCGGGTTTTGTTTTTTTTACAACTAAAATGGCCACCAGTCGTCCATCTTGGATCTGATGTCGAAAAAAGTTATGTGCGTATGTATACCATCATTGTTATCTTTGTGCCAAGTACAAATAAAATCAGTCCATGCATGTCCGAGATATGGTGTGGACACACACATGCATGCACGGACACGAAAATCGAGATTAAATCCGTAAGGCCCAGTTTTGGACTAAGTCCTTGGCACACAGATAATGAATGATGGCTCACATAAGCACGTCATTATTTTTCGAGATCAGATCCAAGATGGCCGACTGACAGCCATTTTAGTTGTTTAAAAAAAACCTGATGTTGAACATGTCTTCAACCATTTCTCAGACATGTATTTACCAATGTTTTTCAAACTTGGCAAACCGATAACGAATGATGGCTTATATATGCACGTCATTTTTTTTCGAGATCAGATCCAAGATGGCCAACTGGTGGCCATTTTGTCACTTAAATGTGGCCCCAACCATTTTCAGATATCATGGTCCGATTTTGTTCAAACTTGGCACAAGCACAGTACGTCATGGCATACACGTGCACCTCACTTTATTTTGCGATCTGATCAAATATGGCCAACTGGTAGACTGGCGGCCATTTTAATTGAACATTGATACTGGCTAGCCCTTCAACCCCAAACAGCAAAATTACTACACAGGTAGTAATTACTTGCTACACGGCTATAAAAAATTACTACTACACGGCTATGACATTTTGCGTGTTTTTTTTTCTTGTTATTACTATTATGAAAATGTATTCCAGTGTTTTCCTTCAGTAACTCGTTTTATCTATCTATAATTCCAGCAATCTCTGTGTGTGTCTGTGTGTGTGTGTGTGTGTCTGTGCGTGTGTGTGTGTCTGTTGACTGCTGTTTCTCGCCAACCACTGGTCCGATCTAATTGAAACTTGCCAGATATATTGCTGGGGACCTGAGGATGTGCCTTTTCAAGGTTTGATATTAATCGGACAAGTGCTTCCCAAGTTATGGCCATTTATTTACCAACCAATGACAAGACACGTTGCTGCGTGGGCGTGGCCGATGGGGGAGGGAACCTCAGCCGCGTTCCCCATTACGGGTTACAACGTACGGACTTCCGGATAATGATGACTTCGTGTATTCTAATAATTCTCGATTTCTTATGCGCATTTATAGATAAACACAATGCCCTAAGTTATGATCGTTTTCATATTAGACGGTGTATAAATTTCGTTAACATCAGAGTGAGCTGGTATGCTCCGAACCAGGAAGTAAAAAAAAATTTTTTTGCACGAACGGTTTTTTTTTTTCTTCTTCTCTTCTCTTTGTGTTTTTCCTTGCGACAACATTGCGAAAAGGCAAAATACGTTGGCGCTAATTGAATAATTGGCAATTAAAACTAATAATTTATCAAAACGTTGGCAATCCAGCAGCCTCCGCATTCTTGCCCTGGACGAGGAAACAAAGAAGAAGCCCCGTTTCCTCAGCAATGTGTTTTATGAAGAGGTGCTAATGAGATAAAGGTGTGTACATGGAGACAATTTTATTATTATTTATTTATTGAAGAAAAATTGTTCCGAAAATAATTTATCAAAAAAAAATGCACAACTTTTTTTGTTTCCAATTGTCAAAACGGTGTGGCCTTTGGAAGTGTTAAGGAATTTAGCTCAACCCAACATGCTTGCTCAACGAAATACATCTCAATTTGGTGGTAAAAAGGATTCACAACGACGGGTTTCCTTACTCATTGCTCTGCAGTCTGCATTCAACCCCTTCATTTGTCATCTCATTGACCTCATTTCATCTATCTATAATTCCAGCCGTGTGTGTGTGTGTGTGTGTGTGTGTGTGTGTGTGTGTGTGTGTGTGTGTGTGTGTGTGTGTGTTTGTGTCTATCTATTATTCCAGCAATCTGTGCGTGTGTGTGTGTATCGTCTATCTATAATTCCAGCAGTGTGTGTGTGTGTGTGTGTGTGTGTGTGTGTGTGTGTGTGTGTTTGTGTTGTGTGTCGTTTACGGATAGCCGAAGGAACGGCCTGT
>CM068959.1:61131509-61181961 GCA_035128595.1 Eptatretus atami | reverse complement strand
GTTTAGGTTCTCGAGGTGTTCATGTTGTGACTTGCCAGTCCCTAGTATGTCGTCCTGAAAGACGACTTTATTTGGTACAGTTTTCAATAATGTCTCCATCTTGCGTTGGAAGATTGGTGCAGCAGAGCGCATGCCAAATGGGCATCTGTTGTACATGTAGACTCCTCGATGAGTGTTGATGCATGTATAAGGCTTGGAATCATCATCCAGTTCCATTTGAGCATAAGTATTGGTCAAGTCGAGTTTAGTGAATGGCTGGCTACCCATGAGAGTGGTTAACAGATCCTCTGCTTTAGGCAAAGGGTAGCCATCTAGCTTTGAATAGCGGTTGATCATCGATTTGTAGTCCCCACAAATGTGCACTGTTCTATCTGATTTGAGTATTGGAACGATATGTGCTGCCCAGTCAGAGTACTTGACTGGTGAGATGATGTCCTCACTCTGCAGGTGGTCAAGCTCACATTCGATCATTGAACGCATCATGTAGGGCACAGGTCTAGCTTTCTGGAACAATGGCTGAGCATCTGCAGAAACATGAATCCTCACTTTAGCCCCAGCAAAGGTGCCAACACCATCGCTGAACAGGCCAGGGTACTTGTTGAGCACAGTATCGATCCAGCATCAGAGTTTGAGACTCTGTTTACGTCACTCAAATTAAGTTGATTATTCGTAACCAATCTCGGCCTAAAAGGGTTGGGCCTTCTCCATGCACTTTCAGTAGTGTCGACTTGAGTGCTGTTTCCATATCCTACAGTTACGTTAGCTGAGCCAACTACAGGACCACCTCCTTGGTGTATGTTCTCAAGTGGTAGATACAGGCCGGAGTGCAGGAGCCTTTCTCGGAGGGTAGATGGAGGTGAACTTGCTCTTGCTCATAATGATCTGGAAGCACCGGTATCAACTTCCATCCTCACCGGATCTTATCGATTGTTACATCAACTATAATTGGAGCATCGGAGCTCTTTGTTCCGACAGAGAAAACCTCATAAAGTTCCTCATTGACTCACAGCTGCAGGCTGTGCTCTGTGACCTATCGTCCGCTGCATCAGGGTTCACCCCAATGTGATAAGCAGGAGACAAGTTCTTTGACTTGGATCGAGAACGACACTTCAAGTGTCCCTGCTTACCACAGTTGTCAGAGGCATAATTCCTGTACTGAATTGGAAGCTTGATGATAACCACCACAATGCCAACAAGTTACCCCAACCTTCCAGGTAGATTAGAATGTCAAGGATGGAGGTGAATTTGGTGGCTTGCTGAAACACTTTTGCTTGTAGCCAAAGGTTACCTTGTTAACCGATGGGTCCTGCTGAATAACTTTTGACTTGTTCGAGATCACACACACAATAATCACACAAGAACCATGGTCACATGACTCCTCTTAACCACGCCCGGTGCACCTATGTATGCATGCATTAGCATAACTACTGATATATCTTACCTGTCTTCCGAGATCAGTTAATGGACGTTAAGATCCCCACGGTATTCTTCACGAGAGTGGGAGAGTTATCGCCAGCACCGTGCCAAATTACAAATTCCTGCTCAAACGACATTGTGAAGTGCAGCAACTTTTGCGAAGTCAATGACGAACCACCCAGTCTGAGTGCGGCATAGAGGTGAGAAAGTGGGGATTGGGAGAGAGACAGAGAATGAGGGGGGTGGGGTAGAGGGGAGAATGAGAGGGGGAGAGTGGAGATGGAGAGTTGAGGAGGGGAGAGTGGAGAGACAGGAGGACGGGGGGGGGGGGTGGAGAAGGAGGGAGAGACAGAAGAGGGGGGAGAGTGGAGAAGGGAGAGAGTGGAGATGGAGAGTTGAGGAAGGGAGAGTGAGAGACAGGAGGGTGGGCTGGGGGGGGGGTGAGTGAAGAAGGAGAGAGAGACAGGAAAGGGGGGGAGTGGAGAAGGAAGACAGGAATGGGGGAGAGACAGGAGTGGGAATAGACAGAGGAGTGGAAGAGAGAGAGAGGGGGAGGGAGGAGATAGGGGAAAAGGAGGAGAGTGAGAGGAGGGTTGAGACATGGGAATGGGGGGGGGAGATAGAAAGGGGAGGGAGAAAGAGGAAGGGGAGAGAGAGGGAGTGAGAGAGGAGGGAATTGGGAGGAGGGGAGGTAGAAGTTTCCTTCTGTATCCATAAAGTCCACTCCATTCCTCCTTACCCCATTGTTTGTCCAATTCTCCCTCTATTTTGTCATTCAACTCCACTGTTAGTGTCCCTCCCCCCCCCCCACCCTCACTACGCTACTGTTCCTTCTGTCCTTTTGAGTCCTGATCCATTCCGTGTTCTAACTCCTCCAGGAGCCTTGTCTCTGAATACAAAAAAGTCATATGTTGGCAACCATTGTATAGGCTTCATGGGCCGAATGATCTCTTTCTGTGTTCAAATTCCTTGGAAGGGAAGTCATCTATTATATGTTGTGAACCGTGGTGTCTGGCCGTCCATTCGTCTGTCTCCCTTTTATGGCGGCCATTTCTCACGCTGCATTGAAATGCTCAACATTCACTTTTGAAATGATGGGATAACAGACATGATGTTGATGCCAAATTTTATATCACAAATGATGATGTCGATGCCACATAATGCTGATGCCAAACTTTTAAAATGATGGGAGAACAGGCATAACGTTGATGCCAAATTTTATATCGCAACCAGGATATTTTGCACTCTTGTTTTAGAGAAATCCAACCTCCACTACCAAATGTTGTACAACCATTATGTGGTGGGCGGTATAAGTAGCTCCAAGCTTTGGCTTTGTGTGAAACCAAGAGTACAACACAATTGACCTTTTTAAAGTCCATGAAATATTTAAATTGATAGATTAACTTAAACTTTTCCCATCACCTGAGACGAGTACTCTTCCTCGTGTGTAATAAGGTTGCCCTTTTCATGTACTGTGAGAGTCAACCATGTGTTTTGATTGTCACAACATGGCTGGGTCTCTTCAGCACTTGAACATACATTTTTGATTCATCCAAGTTAACTTTTCTGTTTTAGTCTGTATAAAATTAATCCCCATTCGGTTAGTCGAGAAAATGTATTCAAAATTAAAGTTTGTATTGATAGAGGCCTGCAATATTTCAACACAAGCACTTCAAGGTTATGTTGCCTTCTACACTCCACCTGTGATCATACTATAATGCAAGGAACAACTAGATCTTTCAATCTTCTGCATCTCACTATCTGCCATCTCACTATCTGCAAGTCCTTTCATTCAAGCTTCTGGGTCTCACTATCTGCCATGATCTTTCCAGATAAAGCCACATTTCCAAGCTGGCCTCCAAAGCCAGTCACCGACTGGGCATCCTCCGCCATGCAAAGTCCTTCCTTGGCACACCTGAGCTCCTGACCACGTACAAAGCTTTCGTCCACAGCCTGATGCAGTACTTCTCTCCCCTCTGGGCTGGTGTTCCTGCCTCTCAACTCTCTCGGCTTCACGATGTGGAAACCAAGGAATTTAGGATCATTGGTATCTCCCATGATGAGGCTGAGTCTTTGGGTCTCTCACTGTCTCACCACAGGTAGGTCGGTGGTCTTTCTGTCTTCTACCATCTCCTTTCTGGCCTCGTCCGCCCCCAGTCCACAACACACTCTTCTGTCCCCGCCCCCCCCATATTTCTGCAGGGCGCTCAAAGTCCGCCAGCAACCCCCTTCTGGTAAACCTACCAAAATCAAGAATCACTGCTCAACTTTACTCTTTCATTCCTCTTTTTTCCCGCCTTTGGAAGAAACTCCCCCAATCTCTTCAATCCCACTCTTCCCTCCAGGTCTTCAAAACAGCTGTTGACCACCATCTTTTATCTGCCCCCATCCAAACCAACAATCTTTTCTACCCCTGCTAATCCACCCCAAACTCACCTCCTTCAAATTCACTGCTTTCCTTCCTGAAAGTCTGTGTCGTGTGAGGACTTGAAAGTCCCTGTAGTGCCCATTTTGTTTACCCTGTGTACCCCACCCCATCCCTCTCCCTTCCACAGATCTCCGCATGTCTCTGTTCCCCCTGTTTTTTTCCTTCCCTCGCCTGCTCATCTTGTCTCCTGCTCCCTTTGTTGTACATTCTGTGTGTTCGCCTCGACAATGCATACAAAAAAAATGGACCTACAATGGCATTCGGTAGAGCACATATCTCCACCAGGCTGAACAGTTTACCTTTTGTTTCCCACTGATAGGCCGGATCTTAAGGGTCTTAAGGGGTCTTAAGGATCTCCGGGGCCTTTAACGTTTACGGTGATGGATGAAATTACTCTTAGGACAATCTCTGAGTTGGACTTGGTCTGTGTGCCAAATGTGGTGGTCGGCCCAGCGGTCTTTGTAAAAAATGCAAACATACAGACAGACAGATGACAAATTTTATTTAGTACATTTTGTAGCCTTAAATTGACTTTATTTTGTCCTTTAAATAAAAGAAGAGTCTGCAATACCATCAATCCTTTGCCAATTATGATACAGTGATTATTGGTTGTTTTTTTTAAATCTGATGTGTTGACAACAAATTCCTATGAATTCCATTTTGATATAAAATAAAAAATGCAAGTATATTCATCACAAAAAACTCCTAGTTCCACTTTTTGGCTCCACGTGAAAAAACAGAATGAGGAAAGGTGGAAAGGATGTGTGTGGGGTATGATTGGGGCAGAGGTTGGAATGTGGAGGAAAGATAGGAAATTATATAATATGCGTTCCTTGCAAAAACATTCAATGCAGGAGGAAGCCATTAAGCCTGGACAATAGTTGTTGTCCCATGGTGATTTTCCATACTCTATCATTTTAAATGCTGAACGTCAAGCAAGGAAGCAGCACATTCCATTTCTAAAGTCTTTTTGGTGTGACTCGTCTGGAGTTCGAACCATCAACCTCAGAGCAGACGCTCTAACCATTACATCGCTTGGTCTGGTTGTTTGGAGAAAGGTGAGGAAACGGTTATTAAACTGAAGAGACAAGAGAGAAGGTAAATGAGATGAACATTAAATATAGCTGAGTTCCTTTTCGATGTTTAAAATCAGAAAGACAATAAAAAGTTGTTTGAGAGTATTTAGGAAATACAGTAATATCATCTGAAGAATGAAGAGTGAAGAAAATATTTTCCGCTGGAAAAACAAACAAGCATCTTTTTAAGTTTTTAGAAGAAATGACTTTGACACAAAAAAAGTCTATTTTATCAATGCACGAATTTCCATTGCTGTCCATGCTGAAGTCCAATGTTTGCAACCTTTTTCCTCAAAGGAAAGTCCACCGTCCACTTTTTTGAACAATGGTGGTCATTGAAATACAATGGATGACTGCTGGAGAGGAAAATGTTTCAAAGGATTCCATGAGTTTCAGAAATCCCATAATTATGAAGCAAGGTCAAGGAATCTTTTATCACAGTTGATATGAAATCCTTCCTTTTTTCCAACAACCTCATCCCAGATCACCAATTTGGATTCAGACCAGGTCACTCTACCTTGGGTATAGTAGAGCTCCTTGGTAGGTAGCTCCAATGATTAGAGCACCATGCTGGGAGTGACCTTGTGAGCTCATTTTTTGTCCCTCTGTCCACGGAGCATGTCTGCAGAGCTCTTCTATTGAGGCAGCTGCGTCTCTTTCCTTCTGAGATTAGAGCACAACTCTGTCTTGGCTGTTTATTTGTCCTTCATGTGGGCAAACGTTTTCTATCGTGACATTTTATCTTCAATTTCCTTCGTTATTCTTCCTCGTCACTCTGGAACGTTTCAACAGTAAGGATTTCCACACCACCAAATGGCATTATTGGATTCTTCATTTTATCTGCAGTATCAGGATCGGGTTCGGCTTGCAGCGGAGGCAAAAACGTCTCAGCTGACTTAGCCAGACCACAGAGCTATATATTTTGCAAATGAAGTTAATGCTTCATTAAACGTCAAAATAGAACAGCATTGATTTCCTTTTTTTAAGTGGCGAGGTATTGATTATACAGTGCCACTAATGGCTCTCTCCCATTTGGAGATCACTGTATATGTTAGTTTGCCAATCACAACTATTTGTTTAGATTTCTAAGGTATAATTTAATGCGTTGCCATATGAGTGCCAAGTAAATGATACATATTAATGTGTTGTTTAAAATCAGTGAATAGGAGACCAGTGAGCACCAGAAGTAAAAATCAATCTCAGCAGGAAGGAATCCAAATGACATGCCATTTGCCAGACACAGCACACACAGAACACACACCTTTTTATCAGCTCTTCTGGTGTTGCATCATCATTTTTACCAATACAAACTATGACACAAATAGTAATATTGCAATGTTTTGTTGATTATCTCTGAATGATTATTCAATGTGCTGAAAGTCTGGTCAATCACTGCAGACTGGTCATGAGAAGACCGAAAAGCCCATTGACCGGTTAGGCTTGCCCACGTTCATGCAAAATCTGTGGACCTGTAAACTGGATGGAGGGCTGAATATGAATTCATTGCATCACATGGAAAAACATGCAGAGATCAAATATTATTATCTCTGCAAAAACTAGAATGAAGGGATAAATATGACGAGACACCAGGCCACTCAGGATTCACATGGTATTCGTGGTTCAACACTGCACCAAGATTTTGCCATGCCATTAATGATTCAGCCGTTAATCATTCTCGTTTTTGTATACAAAGTCAAAGCTCATGGAAGAGTTCGAACAGTGAACTTATTGGGATTCAAGAGAACAAAAGGAACACCACAAAGAGTGGGGAAACAGCAACAGCAGCATTGAGGGAAAAGTTGAGGGAGATTTCGACAAATAAGGGATGTGTGGAGAAATGAGGGGTAGAGGAGGACACGTGGGGTGGAAAGATGGATACAGAAGCAAACTCTCAAAAAGGCAAAACTGGAATTTTAGAACGAGGTGGGCTTGGGCTCGGGGCAGGGGAGTAAACAAGGGTAGAAAAGATCATGGTTTTGGATTGAAGATGATGGTGAACAGCTGTCTTGAAGACCTGGAGAGAATAATGACATTGAAGAGAATGTGGAAGTTGATTCCAGAGGCTGGAAAAAAGAATGATAGTGTGAGATTTATCAGGATTGAAAGACATTCCAAGTGTTTGACCATCCTGTGATTTTATTAACGTCTGAAGAGAGGGAAGAGGCTGCTGCTTGTCTATGTGAATGATGGGGGATGTCACGGCAGAGGGCGGGGTTATCAGCAAATAAATAAAGAGGATTTTTCAGACAGTCAGGTGGATCATTGATGAAGATTAGGAAGAGCACTGGCCCAGAACACTACCTTGGGGCACTCCAGCCTTACAGAAAGAGGAGATGAAAGGATTCCGTTGATAGCTACACCTTGGTTTTGAGAGGAAAGGAAGTCAGTAAGCCATGTGTGGAGGTGGCCTTGGATACCAGAGGTGGAGAGCTTGGAGAGTCCAGAGAGATAACCCTGATCTAAGTTTGACATTGAGGGCCTCCATCCATTGTTGAGAGAGTAGAAACAGCATGCCCAAGATAGAGTGACCTGGTCTGAATCCAAATTGATGATCTGAGATGAGGCTGTTGGAAAAAAGGAAGAATTTCATATCAACTGTGATAATGGATTCCTTGACCTTGTTGATGACTGGAAGTGAACTGATAGGTTTGTTGTGAAGATATTTTTTTGCACCCTGATTATGTAATGTGGTAATGTTGACGGATTTCCAAGGAGATGGAATATGACTTAGGATAAATGATGGGGTGAAAAATACAGAGAGAGGATATGCAAGAGCAGCAGAGCAGGTTCGGACAAGTGAGAATATGATTATCGGTTCAGTTGTAGAATCAGTGTTGAAGGTTGCTAGAAACATCTCCATCTTCTCAGCTGCCAAAGACTAAGAGTTCAGGAGCAGTTGGATAAAATATGACTGGGTAGGCTGGGTACAGAGAGCGAGGGGTTGGGGACACAAGATTTGGAAGCAAACACATAATTGAAATATTCTGGCTTCTCATGAGCAGAGTCAGCTGTGGTGCCATTTGAAGAGAGGGAAGGAAGCATACACCAGAGATGTACTTGACAAGATGCCACCAGATTTTAAAGGAGGGAGACAAGTTTGAAAGTTCAAACTTGAGATTGGACAGATGTTGTTTTCAGTTTCTCCTGAGTGTGTACACACACTTGTTTCAGGCTTTGTAAAATGATCTGGGATTGCCTTCAGTTGGGTTTGCTTTCTTGGAAGAGAAGGCAAGTTCTTTCAGGGCAACTGCCTCGCCGCAAGCTTCAGTGTACCATGGGTGGGAAGAAGGTTGAGATAACTGAAGACGAAATGGGATGGATCTGTGCATAAGAGAGAAAGCAGGTTTCTGTGGAATAATTCCCATGCCGAGTTAATATCAGTGGCGGTCGATATAGATGACCAGTCTTGAAGTGAGATGGCTGATTACAGTCCTTGTCAATCTGCCTGAGTTAATTGCCAGACTCACTGGTGCTGAGATAGCTCTCTGAGAATAGCCAGAGAGATGTTGACTCTCACAAGCATTTGAGGAGATGAACCAAATGGAGTAGTGGAAGAGCAGGAGATATTTATGGGGAAGTTTATCATCACCAAGTCCAAAAGGTAGGATTTTCCATTGGGAGAAATCTAGGTCGGAAAGTTCACAGATTGAGTCAGTCTCATGGAGTCACAGAAATATTTTGCTGAAGTGGCGTTGCTGGTGAGTGAGCTACCAACACCCAGCCAATTTGCATGGTGAGAATTGAAATCACCACATATGTGGAAGAGAGAGTTAAGATGAGTGGTTAAAGGTTGGTCCATGTTGTCTGAGATAAGAGATGTAGATGAAGTCATCACTGTTTGGATGACAGTGCAATACACAGACAAACAAGGGTGGGAGCGGAGGGAAGCCGCAGCTAAAGGTACTCCGGGGGTTGGGAGGTGTAAGATCAGTACACGGAGCACGAGAAATTGAGAGGGGGAGCGGCACAAGGGGGACTGAGAGGTGGCAAGATTGGGGGGAAGCTGAGAGGGGTTAGGTGAGGGGAAGATTTGTGGGGTTTGGTGGTGAGGGCAATGGTTTGTGGGGGTGGGTAAGGGGAAACTTTGAAAGAGTGGGGTAATGGGGGATCAAGAAGCAGAGGACATGAAGTGGCAGGATGCTGAAGAGGGGGACACATAGAAATGGGGTGGGGTTGCATGGACACGGGCTTGTAGGAGATGTGGAGGAGGGTACTGACATGGAGGGGCTTGACAATGTAAAAGAACATGAAGGGGATTTGATTGTCATGAGCAGATAACCTCTGCCAACTGGACTTCTCAAAATTCCCAAATTGGACATACAGATATAAAGATCATGGGATGGGTGGAAGGAATTTTTGGTGAAGGCACAGAAAAAGATGGTGCTGTAGGTACGCGAAGAGGGTTGATGGACCAAGTGCTTACGTGAGAGAGAGGTTTGTAAGATATGCCTTGTTAGGAAGAAGAAGACGAAGGAGAAGGAGTATATCATGATGAAGAATAACAAGAAGAACACATGTGGTACTCATGATGGAGAAATAAGGAAAGTTAAGCAAAAGCTTTTAAAGGAAGAAGTGTTTCCTTCAATGAAGATTCAGTTTGGAGATATTGAGAAAAGGGAGAGATAAAGAATGAAGTACAGGTAGAAGGCAGAATGAGTTTATGTTTTGGAGAAAAAAGTTTTTTTTGTTGTTGTTGTGTTTTTTTAAGCAAGGAGGGGGAATAGGATAACGTTGAAGAGGCAGAAAGGACAAAACTTTTGGGAAAAAATAAGCGGAATGAAAAACATCCTCAAAAGCAAGATGGATTTTGCTTGCCAGCTTTCCAAGGAGTAGGCCTGAGCTGCATGAATACAAATTCGACTATGCAGCACAACTAAGTACGATTAAACATGGAAAATCGGATGAAAACACAAACAGCAACAAAGGGAGGAAAATATCAAAATATTACTGGTACTGATGATGAGTTATGTTAATAACTTAGTTATATGTATTAGTTATTTCTACCTCTGAATGGTTATTCATTCCATTTATAATTTATTAGGTCATCTCGTTACCAGTCTCGATGTCCGTCCGTACGTACGTCCCCATTTTTTTTCTTCCCATTTTCTTGATATTTGGTATGTGGGTAGATGTCGATGAGGGATGCACGACGGTATGACCTTTGACCCGATTGAAGGTCAAGGTCAACGTCAAGGTCACTCCAAAGTTGCAAAATCGTCCATTTTCAAAATCTATCTCCTCCGCCGTTTATGATCCGATTTTGGAAATTCCTTCGGATTCTGATAATATGGAACAATATCTAAATTTGGTCAGGCCGGTTTTTTGAAATTCGTCCTGTTTATCGAGTCACGTGTCTTCAAAGTTGGAAAAATCGTCGATGTGTTACGGTCAAAAAGATTTCGCCCCATCTTGATGAAACTTGGTATGTAGGTAGGGGGCGATGAGTGATGCACGACGGTATGACTTTAGACCTGATTGAAGGTCAATGTCAAGGTCACCGATACTGTAAACTTGTGAAATCATCCATTGTCAAAATATCATCCGCCATTTATGACTCAGAAATGCGGTTTGATGTCTGAGGTCCGGTTTCTATCCTTTTGAAGACACATTGATCATAAATGTTCCAAATCAACCATTTTCAAAATCTATCTCTGGATAACTCAGAAATGTAGTTTGATTTCTGAGGTTTTCTATCCTTTTTACTCCCGGGCTTTCGTCTGTACGTTGAACCAAAAGACAAGACGACACCGAAGCCATTCTAAGCCGATCAGAGATCCACATCAACAGAGCTTCAGAGATGACCGTCACCCCCAACCGGAGGTAATTTTTTTTATAATGTTGTGTTGGGCCATCTATATATTATGTATTCAAACTAGCAGAGTATGACCTCTCCCCTACCTTGCCCTTCATTCATACATAAAAAATGATGACCGCTTGTTATTACTGAATTCATTTAACGTATCACTCTATTTACCTATTCCATTATTAATTATTTTTTTAACAATGAATATCTTTAAACTGCTTATGTTTGTGAATCTTTATAACAAAACTATTTTGGGTGCTGTTATGTTATGTCCAGTTCCACTCTAGTTGAGCTATCACCGACCAGCCCCTTGGCTAAATTACAAATTCTTTCCTGGAATGCAGGTAGGAAGTGTTTTGGTTTTCTTGGTGGTTCATTGACACAGCTTACACTGCTTGCTGTCTTAAAGTGTGATTGCTGTCTCGGTTCAGCATCATCTGCAGAATAGACCAATTGACCAGGTAGTTTGCATGCAACATGTGAATGGCCTTATTCAGTTATGAGGGGCAACCAACACAGAACACACATCCACTCCACCTAATCTATGTAAGTCACATAACAGCGTTTGTTTGAGACTGTCACTATTTCAACCTTTATGTCCATCAGGTATGTCTTACTGCCTGAGAAAATTGGATCTGACTACAGACTGTTATCCCATTACTTTAAGGTGAAAATTTCCAAAATAAAGTAAGCTATCTTGTAAAACGGAATGTAGAGGCCAACCTGCCTGTTTGTTACTGTTTAGGAGGGAAATAATAAAAAAATTTTTTAATGAAGGCTGACTCATGACCTTCAGACCTGGGAAAGGAATATTTTATCCATGCCATTTGCAAACTTTGTTTACATGATCATCTTTTTAATTTTTAACTTTCTTATTCCCGTCTCTTTTCTCATATCGAGCAATACCCATGCCCGTTATTTTTCATTCTGCTGAAGATCAGGCAATGCATTTGGCCAGAAGTACCACTGATGGAGTAAATACAAATTCACTCACAAGGAACTTCAGCATAGGAGGGATCTTTAGGCACATCAAGCCTGAGTAAGGGTTATCAAACTATGGTTGTTTGTCTATGCTCGATCCTTTTAAATGCTGAGCCTCAAGCAAGGAAGCAGAACGTACCATTTTTAAAGTGTTTGGTATGACTCGGCCGGAGTTTGAAACCCTGACCTACCAGACTCAGAGCCGATGCTCTAATCATTACACCACAGAGTCTGGTAAATGTACCACCGAGCTGTAAGATTGTAGTAGCACAGACATTCATTTTCCCCATAACTAGAACCTAGGGGCTTATGTTATGATCTTTATGGTCTTTATGTTATGATCTTATGTTATGATTTTTTTTCTTCACTTTCTCAACAATAGCCTTATCAAATTTAATGCCCAAAGTAGAGAGTTCATCATTTTCCCTTTGGTTTTGCTATCGGCTCTCGACAACCTGGAATCTCAGCAACTTTCATAAAGAACTACAGAAAACACAATATGAAGCTCGTTCTTTGCTCTCTGTCTGCTATTTTGCAATCAGTCCTGTGGTGGAACGCTGTCTTTGTGATCTGCCTGTGCACAGGAATGTTCTTTTTGGATCTGAAATTTGGAGATCCCCAGCACAAGACTAAGCTGAATGAGATTGGCAGGGCCTGATGGCCATATTCATCCTG
The DNA here is from genome assembly GCA_035128595.1 of Eptatretus atami. Classification (NCBI taxonomy): domain Eukaryota; kingdom Metazoa; phylum Chordata; class Myxini; order Myxiniformes; family Myxinidae; genus Eptatretus; species Eptatretus atami. The sequence goes on along the minus strand of CM068959.1, from coordinate 61,169,582 downwards.
CTGTAAGAAAAGCACATTCTGTGTGCGACATTTCTACAATACCGATTCCACTAAGGCTATGGCTGAGAGCTGGCCATACACAGGTGGCTACTCAGGTTAACCTCTCCTCAGAAGGGTCGAAGCATTCCCCAACCAATCATGTGCTATAGGGCATGCTCTCCAATGGACTATCTGGGTTTCTCCCCATCATTGTGACTGAGATTTTGCCTACTTCCATTAAGTAATTACATAGAGACTTCGACAGTCACAGCAAGGACAGAAACACTTTGATGAAAGAGTTCCCTTCATGTGTCTTACCTGTTGCCCTGTGTTGACTGTTTAAAGGTTTGCTCTGTGGCACAGAGAATGTATACAATTATATGAGTTTAAAGGGAATTGATATTCTATTGAGATATACTACAAAAGTGCTGATGTAGGTACCACATTGATAATTGCACACATGATATGTGAATAAGCTACCAGTTCTCTTGGGAATGTTTGCAAAATTTCTGTGCATAGTTCATAATCAATAGGTTAATTTTTGCACTCCTAGAATTCCTTTGACTGATGAACCACACATGGCCGGAGTAAGAGAGGTTGAATGGGTTGGTACTCGTGATTGGATAAGAGTAGATCGCTTGACCATATTTCTCATGGTTCGGTTCAGCGAATGTCCTTGGGACCTCAATAAATGATAACCGAGAAGGTCAATTAGACCAGGTTGTGTATGACTCCATGGAATTGCAACTTTGTTTGTGTGTTGATACCTCAAAAGCTCAGAAGAATAATAATAAGAAAGAGTACAACCAGGACTTGTGAACATGCACTTATTCTTTCTCCCTGACACAGCTTACCATTGGTTTATTGAAGATGCTAATCCCGTTGCCTGATGTTGGCTGGCTTTACAGGATGTGACCTGATTTAGGGAGGCTGTTGGGTGGGATTGGAGCAGCCTGGGAATGAGTTCAGCACGGCAGCACAAGTCACACTTTAGAGAATTCACGCCTGAACTGTCACTGGAAACAGCTGCCAAAGACACTCGGAGTAAATCCTCTGCTATTACAGCCACTAATTTATCCCTCCATAAATTTGCCTCAACCCCAAACACTGTAAATGCCCTGGTATTCTTATACTTGGAATGGAGCTGGGCAATGTGCCTCGGAGCTCGTGGGGTCCCTTGTTGTGCATCGGACAAAGGATTTGACTTCTTGGCTCCTTTAAAAAGCCCGTGAATATGAACTGCACTACCCTTGCCCCTGATGTCGAGTGATTTTGGTTTGAGATCCTTCATGAATTTTTTTTTTCCCATACATCACCCCAAACCCTGTTTGCATGCTCGCCACTCAAGGCCATATAGCAAATAACAACGAAGCCAAACTGCTATTCATGTAATATCGAAAGTGAATTGTTTGACCATTAAATGTATGAGGTACATTGTGAAGGTCTTTATAAGGTGATTGAATCCTCCATTAGATATATGCACAAGAAAAGCAAATTTTGTGGTTTCTACATTAAAAACTACAATGTAGTGAAGAAAAATTCAGCTCATTATAAGAATCCATCCACTTTATATTTACAATCAAACAGCAGAGATTTATACCCTGTACTCCCACAACCTCCTTACATGCACCCCTTCCTTCTTGTCCCTACATTTACCCCCAAACCTCCTTTTCCCTTTCTTCCTCCATTGCTTCAACCCCACTCCCCACAACCCTCTTCAATGCTTCATCTCCTATACATCCGTTTCCATTTTCCTTCATTTTCCAATTTCCTTTCCAACCCCCCATCACCCACCTCTTATGTACAGTATATAATATGTAAGTACCTCCTAAGATGCTCCATCAAACTGAATCATTTGCTCATGGTTGCTGTTGTGCAATAATGGATTATAGCTCCCATGGGCTTTACCTGTGAGAATATCACGTTTGATTGGTATAACTTCCTTTCAAACGATTTCCTGTTCTTCATTTAATGCAATTGTCTTTGTTACAGTCCTGATGTGTTTTACTAACAAAATGGATCATTATCAACATTCTGATGCACAAACGGTAGGTGAAGGTAAAGAGGAGGAAAGTGGGGTGAGGGGCTGAAGGTGGTGGTCCGTTCTTTCCATTTATTTATTTATTTTATTTGTTTGTTGTTGCTGACAGCACTTTTTCATATCCAGTCACATGATGCTTTGGAGGATGGATATCATTAATTGTACACGTCATCTTTCAAAAAAAATCAGCAGCAACTCACCTTTTCGGCCCCAGGTCCGACGTATCAATCATCGAATTGCCTTCATCATGGGACTTAAAGCGCAAGACCCATGGTCCCGATTCTTATGGCCCTCTCCAAAGGGAGAATGGGAAGGGGGGAATCACGTGACCGCAATCCAACGGAAACAAATTTTCTGAGCTAAATCTCGGCTGAGGTAGAGTTGAGGTCTCCATTTCATCCGTACCAAGTGAGGACCCTGAAGCAGTCATTACCTCCACCACCGAAGGTGGTTGTGTTTTCACCCCTTTTTCTGTCTGTTTGTTTGCTGTGTGCAGGATATCTCAAAATGTTATGGAAGGATTCGAACGAAACTTGGTAGGGTGTGTGTCAAGGAGGAATTGATTTGATTTTGGTGAAGATCTGGAACCGGACATGAGAATTTAAAATTTTTTTTAAGTGATTCTTCACCACTGAGAAATAAGCCCAAAAAGGAGATATAGCATGATATTTAAAAAAGTTGTGGACGGATTCGAACGGAACTTTGTGTATTTTGTTGGGTAGGTGACAAAACAAGCCGATTAGATTTTGGTGAAGATTCGGAGGCAAAGTCGGCCTGTCAGTGGGTTGTATAATGTTCAGCCTGGTGGACGTATGTGCTCTGCCGTGTGCCATTCTCGTTATGCTATGATATTGTTATGAAAATAGGAATTTTCATGTATTTTATCATGATACCGATGTTGATGATTTGTTTGTAGTTTTTGATGATGTTATTTCGCAGCTATGTGATTTTACACTGAAGATACTCGCGATTATTATTAGTAGCTTCCAAGCCCACAGGTGGAAGCCCATTGTGCTTGTTAGGATTATTACCCTCACCGAAGGAGAGGGAATTGCATTTGGGTCCGTTTGTTTGTTTGTTTGTTTGTTTGTCTGTCTGTTTGTGTGTTTGTTTGTCCACACAGAACTTTAGTGTTTTTCTCCAAAACCGCTCGTCGGATTGAGACGAAATTTTAAACATAAGTGTGACTACTCATGTGGAATGTTGTAATGATAATTATGATGTCATAGGTTACTTGGTGTGGCAGCCATGTTGGAAAAACGGAAAAACTTTGGACCTCTGTATCTCTGAAAGCGCACCAAGGAGAAAATGGAAACTTGGCAAATAGCAAGTACTGTTCATGAGGAATAATTGAGATTCTTTCTGATGTCAAAGATTCCTTTGTTATGACGTCATAATTGTAAATGTAGCAAGCTACATCTGATCAGTATGAAAATTATTGAGGGTCATCTTGGGATCAAATGGTCCTCAGAAAAGAAATAGATGACATCATCGGTCACGTGATTTGGCAGCCATATTGTTTTTGAAAAAAAAAATTCAACAATATTCTTCTCTGAAGTGGTAAAACAGATCGAGGCGAAATTTTACACATATGACCGCCTATCCATGAGGAACTAAAGGTTCACATATATGACATCATAGGTCATATTGTTTGGCAGCCATATTGTATTTACCATAAAACTTATAAAAAATCTTTTTCTCCAGGACGGCGAAACAGATCCAGGGGAAACTTCACACAAATGTTCCCCAAACCTTGGGTGTACACTTTTGTGAAGGAATAATTATTAAGTCACATGATTTGACAGCCATATTGGATTGAAGAAAATATTAAATAATGTTTTCTCTGGAACCACTTAATCAATCGACATGAAACTTCACAATTATGATCTACTCGTCGTGGGGAACACATACTTTAAATTTAAACCTGATCGGACACATGGTGTGGCAGCCAGAATTATTTAATTTTTTTGATCTGGGTTCTTTTTGATTTTTTGTTTTTTTGATTAAGGCTCACTTGGCTGTTCCTGGATGTGTTTGAGAGGAGAGGAGTAGTAGCTGAAAAGTGAATCTTATCCAGGTTCCTCCTGATGACAATCTATTCTTTTGCTTGCTCAGGCTCTTTCTGATGACTCCATTGCAGGACTGTACCTATTTTGTCTTCCATTGGATTTGAATTCAATTTATTTTAATTCCATTCTGAATTCAATTGAATAATAATAAAAAACGTCATGGGTCAGGGTCAAGTGTCCGATCAAAGCAGGGTTACATCAAAGCGGGACGTCTTGGTACCCGATCATCACTGCCAGCAGTTATAAAGTGGCAATTCTAATTATGTCTATTGTTTATGACATAACACACCAGTACACAAACACCAGACAAAACAAGTGCTGGTGACGGTCTGCAATCTCTGATTGCTCTTTTTCTTGTTAGTATTATTATTATTATTATTATTATTACATGCTGTTCCATCGATTTTTGTGAAATGACTTTTGAAAATACTGTTACAGATGGCTGTGCCACCCTGCAGATGTTTATTACACACGCCTTTCGACTTGATTGCATTTTGTACTGTATTAGCGCCCATCTTGGATTTTGTCCCAAACATATAACAATCCATCCATTGGGACCATACTCTGTCCAGAGCATTGGTGCTGCCTAAGCAGTCCCCTTGGCTATTGGGCACAATCTTGGACAGGTCACCATTCCACCACAGGATAGCAGCAAGCTGGCACTCATTTTGCCAACCTCAGCAGGATGACAGGCAGAGTCAACCACACCTGGTATTAATTCAACAGCAAATGGGACTTCAACTCAGGATCCTAGGATCCCAATCAGATCCCAAGCCCACCACCCCAACCATTAAGCCAACAACAGGCACATAAAAGCAATAATGAGGAATAATGTAATGCAATGCCGTGTTTCTGGTTCATATTTCATTGGTTGTATTTTGAGTTTTATGAGCAAATGTCACACCTTCCCCAGATCTCATGCGATCGAATAACTCTCACGAGAACCTGGTCCCAGGCCTTGCAATAGCAATAAAGCAGTTTGGCATATGGTGTCAGAAGTTAATAAAACTCACTGCCTTCCGGCAGCTGACCATCTCTTAAATACAGTACGGCGTCTCCAAACAGCAGAAATAAAGGGGTGAGGAGAACTTTGATAACTTTGCCAAGGGCCTGAGGATTACTCTCATGGACTGCGAGTTTGCCGATTCTGAGGACATTCCAATAGATGCGATCATTGCCGGCATTTATGAACCCAAGGTCCAAGAAAGGTTACAGGACCAAGAAGAAGGACTGACATGAGCAAAGGACCTCAAGATTGGACAGCAGTTTGAGCTGTCTTGCAAGCAAGTTCACATCATACGGGGTGAAGATAACTACCAGCTTGGATTGTCAGCCATTACAGCTCAGAGGAAATCGCATTTCAAACCGAGTACATCATGACCCCAGTCACAGGCAACTAGAGCTTGTTGTAGACGTGGCAGTGATGAGCAACATGTGTGGAACCAAAGGAAATGCCCTGCGATGGGCTCCACCTGCTCCTATTGCAAACGCCGAATTACTGGATGTTGTTGTGCCATAGGTGACTACGACTGAGTAAAACACGCATAATTGATGCTGGAGGCAACGAGGAACAACTACGGACAGACAATTCAGAGGTTCTACAGATATATACAGTTGACAGCATCGGCACCCTGGCATGTGACAAATGGTCACAGACAGTCCGCATCAGTGGTATTGCGAACGTTACATTCCATATTGAAGCAGGTGCAAGGTTCAATACATTCACTCTCAGGGACTTTCAAAGACTACCTATTCACACTGAACTTCGCAAGTCAAGCAGAAACCTGAAACCTGAGATCCTACATTAACCATACCATCCAGCCAGTTTCTTCCACAGATCTCTTCCTGGATTTCAAGGGGAGGTCCGTAATAGCTTCATTTGAGCGAGTAAACCTAAATCAAGAGAATGTAATATCAAGGGAGACTGCTTAGAACCTTGGCCTAATTGCTCAGATGAGTTCCCTTGTGGAGGGCTAGTCAATGGATGATGAGTCATTTCCTTCAGAGCAACAAGACTTTCCCAATATAATTTGTACCACAGGTACCATACCCAGGGTCTACCGGATCAAAATAGATCGGTCAGCTAAGGGTGTTGTACATGCTGCAAGCCGACACCCTGAGATGCTGATGCCTCGAATCATCGATGAACTGAACAGTATGGTAGACAAGAGTTTCATAACTCCAGTAGAGGAACCCACCATGTGGGTCAGTTCAATGTTAGCTGCGGTCCACAATGCTAAGTTGAGATTATGTTTGGTTCCGTGAGATCACCACAAGGTCATTAAACATGCACATTACCCCATGAAGATGATCGAAGAGGTGGTCTCCAATCAGAAGCCAAGTTATTCTCAGTATTGGATGCCAAGAGTGTGTTTCTTCAAATTCTCCTAGATTAGGAGTCATCACACCTGATGACCTTCAATACCCCTGATAGATCGTTTACATTGGTGAGGTCACCATTTGGATTGAAATGTGCCCCAGATATATTTCAGCATATCATAGATAAGATGTTAGATGGCATTGTCGGAGCCGCTGCTGTCGTGGACAATATCTTGACTGTGGAATGACATCGAGCACATCACGACAACATTTTGAAGTAGGTCATTGAGAGGGCTACAACCTACAACCTCAAGTTCAACATGCACAAATGCAAAGTTCACCAAAAGGAGCTTCAGTATGTTGCGTATTTATTTCCTGCAGATGGATTCAAGCCCGACTCTTCCAGAATAGAATCCCTGCGCAATATGCCGATCCTACGGAATAAAGAGGACATGTGATATTTTCTTGGATTTGCCACCAACTCACCCCTGAGGCAGCTTCATGGCTGTAGAACTTGAACATTAAACTTTAGCACAATCCATATTGGCCATACGCAAGAAGAAGACTTCACAAATGAGTGAGTGAAGTCAATGCACCACTTCGAGCTTTGATGAAAGCTGATAATGTTTTCGATTGACAACCCACACAGGAACAAGCTTTCCATAAACTACTGGACCTCTTCTCTCAGCAGCCTGTACTGAGGTACAACAACGTGAATATACCAGTTGAGATCCATGTGGATGCAAGTCAATGTGTCTTGGTGGTGTTTTAATACATTAGGGGAAGCCTGTTGCATACACTTCATGATCCCTCTCAGAGGTGGAATAACTGTATGCACAGAACAAAAAATAAATGCTTCCATCCTTCATGCATGTATGAAATTCCACTGTTACACACTCATATTTGGCAAGGCAGTGACTGTGCACATGGACCACAATCCACTTAAATATTTTTTTGTGAAACACTCCTGTCTGCTCCCACGTGCTTGCAGGGGATGCTGTTCCACCTGTAGTGGTATGACTTCGAAGTCGTGTATAAAAGAGGCAAAGACATGCAACTCCTAGATACACATTCTCATGCTTGTCTGCTTCACCAATGCTTGGGACAATAAGTGAATATGGAGCATGTTTCCACATTAGACTTTATGTCCATCACCAACAAAAAGTATTCCCAGCTACAGGAACAGAGCCAACAAGAATTACGAAACCTGTTGGACATGATCCACACTGGGTTGCCCAGTTTTAGCGTGATCTAGGTATGGTCTCGGTGGAATCGGTTCTAGGTATGGTCTCAGTGGAATCGGCACTGTAGTGCCGATTCCACTGAGACCATGTTGGGACTCAGAGAGTAAGTTAGCTGTCTCTGATGGCCTCATCTGTAAAGGTATGCGTATAGTCATGTCACATATTCTCCGTCAACACATGCTATCCATCATACATGTCTCTCACCTTGGCATTTATTATAAAATGCAAACATAATGCTTGAGAAGTACTCTATTGGCCAGCAATATACCAGCAGATCGAAGGTAGGGTGAAAACTTGCACGATATGTGCAGATTACCAAAACAAACTTCCTCCGGATCCATTCCTATCGACGCAAATTCCAGATTTACCTTTCAACCAAGTAGCTGTTGACGTATTCAAATTTGAGTCAAAATTGTAAATTTTGTTTGTTGATTATTATTCGAAGTTTGTGGAGGTTTGGGAGCTCAAGGATATGAGAAGCTGCACGACTATTGATGCTCTTACCATTTCATCTTTAGTCGACATGGTATACCTGAGAGTGTTAGGAGCAATAATGTCTCCTTGTTAATGTCGATAGAATTTAAATTATTCTGCTCTGATTACGACATTAACTAAACTACTTACAGCCCTCAATTTGCTCTTGCTAATGGCGAAGCCGAAAGAGCAGTGCCGACTGTAAAAAAAATTCTGGAAGAAAGCAGAGAACAAACATCTGGCCTTGTCAGCTGACCGTACCACTCCATTTGAGGGACTAAACTTGCCCCCAGCACAGTTGATGTTGGTAGAAGACCACATAACAAGCTGCCAGAAAATCTGAGCATGCTTGCACCAATATCATACAGCTTTCGTGATGTTAAATGACATGCAGAAATGGAGACGGTCAGGCAGAAGTTTTATAATGATAAGGTAATGAGAGAGCAGCCACCTTCAGTTCATGGTCAGTTTCAGTCTGCATGGAACCACTACCCGGCACAAGCAAATGGGTTCCAGGTGAGATTGTACAAAAACATGAATTGCCTCGGTTGTACATGTTCAGAGCAAGCAACCACTTGTTCCGAAGGAATCGACAACATCTCCGATCTTCAAGGAAGTTAGCCAATCACAGTGGCTATGTGTGAACCAGATATTGGAAGCTCGGATGATGATTGGCATGGCGATGCTTCCTTCCCTGCTCCTGCAACTGATGGAGCACACCATAATATTTTCCCCTTTCCCCCACTGCTGAGGTATTCTCAGTCTTTGTGGGGTGCCACCAAAGTTGATCGATCTGATTTCTGAACTATGCTCCAGTGCAGAGAATGTTGTAAGGTCTGGTGGTTGCATCTGTGACTTATTTGCAGTTGTTAGTGAAGTTTGTCAGGGGTGTATATTGGCCCCCACATTCTTCAACACTTGCATGGACTGGATTCTGGGGAAGTTGTTGGAGAGATCAAGCTGTGGTGCATCACGTGGGAATGTCAAGATCTCTGACCTTGATTTTGCAGATTATGCAGTCATCCTTGGGGAAACACTGGATGTCCTTGTAGGGGCCCTCGAGGTACTGAATGAGGAATCGGAGCCCCTGGGACTATGGGTTTCCTCGCTCAAAACAAAGATCCAAGCTTTCAATGACATCTTGGATGCAGCCGACTTGTCTGTACCTGCAGCCAACTTGTCTGGGGGTGAGGATGTTGAGGTCGTGGAGAGATTAACTTACCTTGGCAGTGATATTCATGTCTCTTCAGGTTGTGAGCCAGAGGTCAACAAATGTTTGGGTCATGTCTGAGGAGAAATGGATTCACTGGATCATGGGGTGTGCTGCTAGCAGTACCTATGCAGGGGATGAAAGTCCGAGTCTTCAGGTCCTTGGTGCTTCCAGTCTTGCTCTACGGATTTGAGACTTGGACTCTGACAAATTATCTGAGATGAAGACTTAACTCCTTTGGTACCAGGTCTCTTTGGAGAATCCTTGGCTATCACTGGTCAGGCTTTGTGTCCAACGAGCGGTTGCTAAGAGAGACTCAAATGAGATTTGTTACCTGTATAGTCCGTGAGCATCTGCTGCGGCTGCATGGACATGTGGCTCGATTTCCTGACGCTGATCCTGCTCACCAGATTCGCTCAGCAAGGAAGCCTTGTGAGTAGAGAAGGCCAACGGGACAACCACATACCTTGTGGTTGCAGCAGATTGATGGACATCTCATGGAGATGGGGATGGGCCAGGCATCTGCCTGGGGGATGGCCAGACTGGAGTACCGACGGAAAGTGGATGCAGTGACATGTTGCTCCGGCACATGCTCCCATACCTAACCTAATCTACCCATCTAATTCCAACTTAAACCTATCTACTGTTTCTGCTGCCACAACCTTTCGAGGTAGTCCAAGAGCCCAGACACTGTTGTTGCTGGGACGGAGGCCAAAATGTTTGAAAGTGTTTTCTAAATCAGAATTTTTAGCTGATTCCGAAAACGCATTCCTTGCTTGCCGGAAATGCTGCGGTTAGAGCGAAAATTTTCATTTTCCAAATGTTTTTTTTTTTAAATATTCAATTTTTCGACTTGAAAGTGTATTCTGAATAAATTTTTATGCTGATTCCAAAAGTGCATTTCTTTCTTGCCGGAAATGCAGTGGTTAGGGTGAAAAATTACATTTTTGGAAGAAAAACAATATTTTTGGCGGAAAAATGAAAATATTCAAATGTTCGGTGGAATAATTAAGGGTCACAGAATGTATTTTTGCATTCTTCTTTATCTTAATGATACATATTGTTACATGGAAGGGGGAGGGATCCATAGCAAGACTGTGGTAAGTGTCATATGGTCCCTGTGTTGCGAATAGGTTAGATTGCCATGTAACAGGGATCTGTCAGAGTAAGTCGTTTGTTACACATGATGCTGAGGCATGGTATATAATTTATAGACCAGGTAGACAGATTAATTCATTATGTATCTGCAAAACTTCTTGTTTATGGGTGGGCTTGGGTGAAGAGTTCCCATCACAGAGGCAAAAAGGAGAATTATGATCTCTCTGGTCAGTGTGTACCAGCCATGATGACGTAGTGTGCTGTGGAACCAGAAAAAAAGAGATGGCACCTGACAGAGGAATACTCCACCCAGGAAGGAGAGAAGAAGGGAGTGCGTGATGAGGGAGAGAGAGAGATAGAGAGAGAACGAGAACTCCATGTACGAGAGTCCATAAGAGAGGTTCAGGAGAGAGAGGCTCATGTGCAAGGAGGTTGGAGACCTTGCCTGGAGGAGGAATCCTCTGTGGAATCCTCCCAATCTGGGATCACCTGTGTTTTTTGAGGGTCGGGAGGAAGAATATGGAGGGTCGACCAGGAGGCCTCTGTCTAAAAAGAACAAAGGGGACCACGTGGCCTGGTTGAAGGCTCACTCATTGCTGGCCCTGCTCGTGGCCATTTTACTTTGTCTGGGCACCATCATTACTGGCTCTCGTCTTGCACCTGGTTTCGTAAAACGGGCTGCATTGTGTTGAACTGCGTCCACCCTGTGCGTCGTAGAGAAAAGGGAAGTCCTGCCTGCATGACTGTATTGTGTTGTTGTATAAGTGTGATCTGTGGCACCTCGTGGGTTACGATTTGAGCTTTTATTTCTCACCCATTGTTTATCCGTTTGCATATCCCCTTTCTCCTCTTTGTGTCTTTTGACTCGCTTGGTTTGTTCCATTTATCATCGTGTATTGTCAACCTCTTCCCTGTATTTTTCGTGATAAAGTAAATCCTTGAAAAGGTAAGAAAGCATGTTTCAGCCATCTGCTTTCCATGTGTGATTGCTGTCATTTCGGCTCATTTTGGACAACCTTGAGGAACCGAATGGTAAAGTAAAGTAATATTGAACACAGTGCATTTAAAACAAGTTTCGGTCCATCCATCCAGCGTCGATGTTAATCGGAGTAGACGCAACAATATCATGTACATAGTATTTACATTAGTACATTGACTAATTCATATAACAGAAACACCTTTTGTAAAAATTATTTAACATAAAATTACCAGATGAAAAATTAACTAAACCCTTTTGGGAGATGATAAGGTACCTTAATCAGTGAGATCATAAAATTTTGGTGACGTGTACATAAAGCTATAGGCTGACATTTGAAAATGACATTGCATTGGCAGATGGACTGACTATATTGACATAGCTGAGGTTGTGGATCTTTTGATGGGTCCACAACGTTGCCGGTGGGTCCACACCATTTGGGAGACATTCTGAGCTCTCCATGAAGAACAGAGTCCGGATGATGATCCAGCCAGCCAGAAAATTGAATGGAGAATTCATCTTAATTGTGAAGGCCAATGTCGTTCTACATTGGCAAACAGACAGAACAATGGAATGTTCATCAACATATGCTAATTGCAGTGGAGAGCAAGGAGAAGCTGTCATTTTGAGCATTCACCCTCGTCAAAGATAATTCTCGCTTGGAAAATCGATCACTTACTTACAAGTTACTAAAGTGCTCAATATGAACAATAATGGACTTCCTCAGATGATATGGTGTGATCAATGTGTTTCTGATGTCATCAGGGACCTGTGGCCCTTCATACCACTTCATGGCATATTTCCCATTCTCTGCCACCCACAAACTATCCTGTGCAGCCCAGTTGTATGATGCTGGAGAAATTGCATTCTTCCACATTGATGTTACCAAATTTGCACGTTTTACTTTCTATAAAACAAAAGATCTGCATGGAGGGATATTGCTAGGGCTTGTTGATGTGATTTTATGCAGAGGCTGAGATGGGCTCTTTGGCGCATAATACTGAAGTAAGAGCATGTACCTGGCTGTATTCACAGATGTCAGTTTAGGTTTCCCATAAAAGCAACAGAAAAAGGCCTCGATGTCAGTGAGCAGCTCATCTGAGATGTGGGGTGATTCTCCAAATTTTGAAAATGCTGGCCTGAATCTTGTGTCCTTCTCCATCAAAGCTCGAGGTGGAACTTTAGCTTTGTGCTGAAAACTGGCGGTATAGTCGCATCCTGTGAATACATGTAGTTCTGCAATAGCACCACACATCTCTGGTCCCATGCTTAAAGCCAGCGCAGACACATATATGTATCATCTTGTGTTGCTGAAGCTTACACCAATGTCCATCCACAAATGAGCTGGAAGGATATTGCTATGTGTGAGCAGTACAATGAGTACGTCAGTGTCAGATCCATATACTACAGTGTTACTTTCTTGCAGAGACTCACACATGTGCTTGATGTGTCAAATAGGTCGCATATCTGCCTCCTGATGGTTGCATGCAAGACTGGGGACTTCTTACCTGTGGACACAATCATCCACTACCTCATACTTGTAAGCTCTCTCATCCAGTCCTACAAACAGTGTGTGTCCTCGCATCTGCTCGATGTGTGCCATTTTTTGCCACTCATCCACGAGGAACTTCAAGAGCACTCTCTTGAATGAGTTTGACTTGAGGGCAGATTTGAAGTCTTTTGGACGTCTCTGGTCAGAACTGGATCTGACGAATTGGTTCTTTGTAGAATCAGTTTCACATCTGCTGTGCTCAATATCCTTCATTGATGGCATTTGATATGAATCACATATGAATCGTGTGTGTGTGTGTGTTTATATGTGTGTGTATGTGTGTGTGTGTGTGTGTGTGTGTGTGTGTGTGTTATGTCTGGCTTCCGTCTTGAGACCATGGTGCAGTAATTGGTTTTCATTTTTATACAAACTCCACTCTCTTGTGAATTTGGTCAACTCGATCAGATCAACTTTTGCTATCTTGCCAAATGTGGCTGCAATATGCACAAGAGTGTGTATAATAAACATAGCATCATTACCACATGCATCAATTTCAACTGGTTTCCTGCTCTTCACTTTTTATTCAAATTGTGGAGCAGTTTCGATTTGTCAGGTATATCTGTTGACCCATCCACATGTGCTAGGCTTAAAGGTACAGGTGTAAGTGGATAACCAAACACAAAAGCCAGATCAATGTCGTTGCTTCCTGCAAGGTTCAGTAGTCTCCCAAAGAGGTCTTGTGTCCCTTGTAATTCTTTGAATTTTCTGTACTTAACGGTGATTTTGACTTTGATGGCGTCTGACGAGAAATTATTTACTTTGCATCGAGTGAGGGTTCCTCAAATGTGGTAGGATTAGCCAAACATTCCTTTGTAAAGTCATCAAATTGTCTCATGCCGATTTCAATGCAGTGCAAGTGTTCATTCCTCACATCCTCTGATGTTGCTTTTCCTGTTGACAGGCAGTATAGCACTTCATATGGAGTGGTTTCATCAAATAGATTCGTTGTAGCTTCAATGACAGTGACTATTTTCTCTACATCTTTGTTGACACGTACTATACGGTGGTGGGTGACCTCCTGCGTTGTCTTCTCACTTCCTTAATCCTGCCATATCAACCAGGTGGCCGATAATAATTTGACTTCTGTCAGCATGATTGTCCATCCACCTACTTCTTGTAGCGATGTTCTGAATGAACGCAGATATCCCAGTCATAGTTGAGGCTGCATCGGCATTGATCATTTGTTCTAGGATCAGATCAACTGGGGTTCTTGTGAAGGTCTTGCTGCTGCACCTGATAGACAAACCCCCAGAAACCAGAACATCAGAAGCACCAGGATGAGTTATCTCAATGTTGAGGAGATTCAGATAGCATCTTGACATGTACCTTGCATAATTGGGATGGCTGGTTGACAAAAACATGGGGCACATATTTCCAATGCAGTCGATGAACAAATATAGGTCATTTGTTCATGGTGCATGACTTAAGAGTTGGGAGAGTTTAACTAAATCAATGTACATGATCCAGTATTGGGCTGTTGCACTCGGTAACCAGAGCGAGACTTTTCTCTAAATTCTTAATACATCTGCATAACATCTAGATATTCCATTAATATTTAAAAATCTGCCATAACCTCTGATGAAGGCTCTTCATGCAATTTCTGCAGCTTTTCTATCAATATTTGAGGAAGTTGACCATGCTCACCCAGAAAGAGTTTCAAATGCAAAATGTGAAACGCCGGAGGAAGGAGTGGGTAAAGCCATTTGCATCTGTCGTGGTGTTTCCCAGAAATGAAACCATGAACAGATCCAGCAGAGAGCACACCTGTATCATCCATATAATCTGTGTTCCCCCAGAATCGGCCAATGTGAAACCTCATGCTGCAAAGTATGTCATCTGTAAATGGAAGGTGCCAAAGCAACCAAATACGTAATCTTATATGGGAGATTCTTCAACCTGGAGCTGCAGTGCTGACTTAGCAACAGCCAGATCATAAGTGACTTTTGCATACTGCTCTCCACATTCATCAGCTAGTCTCTGTGATATTCTCATTGTCTCCACAACAACATCCAGCCTCGTTAGTGGGAGATCTATGTTGGCCATATATACAGTTTTCTGTTTACGCAAGTTGTCAATTGTCAAGCGAGAGTTCCACTCTACCCACATAGGTGTGTTCTCCAGTAATGCATGTGACATCATTCACAGGTTGTCTCTGTTCTTCATTTGTGTCAGATTATGTGGTTTATCACAGTTTCGTATTTCATAATGAAATATGGAGCATTTAGGCTTCTTCCTATATGGTACCAGGTTCTTATCCTTCCTCGAAAACATGCGCTTCCTTTTTTTCTTACGTGTCGAGACGGACGTTATTACATTTGATGTATCAGGATTAGTCTCAGCAGGGATGGTCTCTGAGTGTTTTGGCATCAGATTATCTGGGAACAGATGCCTACAGTATCATGTAATGTACTAGATCCTGATAATGTCTCAGAATTTCATCATACTTGTCCCAAGCGACACCCGTTGCCAGCCAAACTTGTTGTAGTAGTCCGTAAGGTGGAACATTTTCCTTTTCAAATATGGTTTCAGCAAGTTCTGTTTCCATTTATTCAGATACTTGATAACTTATCGAATGTCAAAAGTGATTCAATAGTTCAACTACTTTCAGACTGCCAGTCATGCTCTTGATTACAATTCCCAGGAAACATGCTTAGCTGGCTTCAAATTACCTCTGGTTGTTGCAAAAATAGTGGGAAGCATCGTGGGAAGCAGATTGCACATAACGTTCAAAACATGGGGTGGAACAAACCCTTAGGCAGTGCGTGTCAGGTCAGGTCAGATGTGGGAGCATGTACCGAAGTAGCGCGTCACTGTGTGCACTTTCCACCAGTACTCCCGGGGACTCCGTCTGGCCATCTCCCAGGTAGATGCCTGGCCCATCCCCATCTCCTTGAGACGCTGATCAACCTGCTGCAACCACGAAGCACGTGGGTGGCCCATTGGCCTCCTCCACTCACGAGGCTCCCTCGCTGAGAGAATCTGGTGAACAGGATCAGTGTCATGAAAACAACCACATGTCCGTACAGCCGCAGCTGACAGTCAAGAACAATGCAGATAACAAATCTCGTTTGAGTCGCTCTCAGCAACTGCTCTTTGGACACAAAGTTCGACCAGTGACAGCCAAGGAACTCAGAAGAGACCTAGTATGAAAAGAATTAAGTCTAGTCTCCATCCCAGATCCCTGGTCAGAGTCCAAGTCTCACATCCCTAGAGCAAGACTGGAAGCACAAAGGACCTGAAGACTCGGACTTTCTTCCTCCTGCACAGGTACCAACAGCACCACACTCCAGATTTCAGTGAATCCATGACTCCCCAGGCCTGACCCAGACATCTATTGACCTCTGGCTCACAGCCAGCAGAGACATTAATATCACTGCCAAGGTAAGTGAATCTCTCCGTGACCTCAGCATCCTCACCACAATCAGGTACAGACAAGATAACAGCATCCAAGATGTCAGAGAAAGCCTGAATCTTAGTTATGACCCAGGAAACCCATAATCCCAGCAGCTCCGACTCCTCATTCAGCACCTCAAGGGCCCCCAAAAGGATATCCAGAGTCTCCGCAAAGATGACTGCATCATCTGCGAAATCAAAGTCAGAGATCATGTCATTCCAAATGGTGCACCACAGCTTGATCTCTCCGACATCCTCCTCAGAATCCAGTCCATACAACACCGAAAAGCAGGGGACCTTTCTCCAGGCACTCCAAAAACACAGGGTGATCCCAGCTTAGGTCGATTCCACAGAGGCTTCCTCCTCCATGTAAGGTCTCGACCTCCTTGCACTGGAGCCTCTCTCTCTCTTGAGCCTCTCTTATGGCTCTCTGTGCACCGAGTGTGTGTGTCTGTCTCTGTCTCTGTCTCTGTCTCTGTCTCTGTCTCTGTCTCTGTCTCTGTCTCTGTCTCTGTCTCTGTCTCTTCTCTTCTTCTCTCTCTCTCTCTCTCTCTCTCTCTCTCTCTCTCTCTCTTCTCTCCTCTCTCTCTCTCTCTCTCTCTCTCTCTCTCCCTTCTCTCCTTCCTGGGTGTCTTCCTCTCTCGGGTGCTACCCCTGGTGGTGGCCCTAATAAAATATAAGTACATCTTTTATTCTGGATCCACAGCACACTGTATCGTCATGGCTGGCACACAATGGCCAGAGAGAATAATTGGCCTTTTTGCCTCTGTGATGGGAAGTCCTCACTGAACCCCACTCATAAACAAGAAGTTTTGCAGTTACATAATAAATTAATCTGTCCACCCTGCTATAAGTTACATACACTGCCTCCTCAGCATCATATGTAACAAACAACTGACTGACAGATCCCTGTAACATGACAATCTAACCTACTGGCAACACACGGACCAAACTCCACTTATCACAGTCGAGCTATGAATCCCTCCCCCTTCCATGTAACAATATGTATCACGAACATAAAGAAGAATGCAAAAATACAAGGAAATGCTGAATACATTGTGTGACCCTTAATTCTTTCACCGAACATTTGAATATTTTCATTTTTCCCCCAAAAATATTGTTTTTCTTCCAAAAATGTAACTTTCACCCTAACTGATGCATTTCAGACAAGTAAGAAATGTGTTTTCAGAATCAGCATAAAATTCTGGTTTCGAAAACACCTTCAGACCTTTTGAACTCCGTCCTAGGAGCAACAGTTTCTGGGCTCTTGGACGACCTGGAAAAGTAGTGGCAGCAGAAACAGAAGGTAGGTTTAAATTTGAATCAGATAGGTAGGTTAAGTTAGGTATGGGAGAATGTTCCGGAGCAGCGCGTCGCTGCATCCACTTTCCATTGGTACTCCAGTCTGGCCAACCCACAGGCAGATGCCTGGCCCATCCCAATCTACTTGAGATGCCGATCAGCCTGCTGCAACCACGAGGCATGCGATTGTCCTGTTAGCCTTCTCCACTCACGGGGTTCCCTTGCTGAGAGAATCTGGTGAGCAGGATCAGCATCAGGAAATCACGCCACATGTTCATACAGCCGCAGCAGATGCTCACAGACTATACAGGTAACAAATCTAATTTGAGTCTCTCTCAGCAACCACAAAGTCTGACCACTTGACCAGGGATAGCCAAGGATACTCTGAAGAGACCTGGCACCGAAGGAGTGTAGTCTTCGTCTCAGATCATTTGTCAGAGTCCACGTCTCACATCCGTAGAGCATGACTGGAAGCACCAAGGACCTGAAGACTCGGACTTTTGTCCTCCTGCATTGGTACTGACAGCGCCACACCTCATGATACAGTGAATCCATGATTCCCAAGGCATGACCCAGATGTCCATTGACCTCCGGCTCACAACCTACGGAGACATGAGTATCACTGCCAAGGTAAGTGAATCTCTCCGTGACCTAAACATCCTCATCACAAACTGTTACAGACAAGATAGCAGCATCCAAGATGTAATTGAAAGCCTGGATCTTAGTTTTCACCCAGGAAACCCATAATCCCAGCATCTCCAACTCCTCATTTAACACCTCGAGGGCTCCCATAAGGAAATCCGGAATCTCCACAAAGATGACTGCATCATCTGCGAAATCAAGGTCAGAGATCTTGACATTCCCAAATGATGCACCACAGCTTGATCTCTCCGACATCCTCCTCAGAATCCAGTCCATACAAGCGCTGAAAAGTGTGGGGACAAGTACACACTGCTGACGTACTTCAGTAACAACTGAAAATACTTGGAGATGGTATCACCACATCTCGCAGCACTCTCAGTAACAGAGTATAGTTCAGACATCAGATTGATTAGTTTTGGTGGCATCCCACAAAGACTGAGAACCCTCCAGAGGGCATCCCGATTTGCTGAATCGAACACTGCAGAGATCACCATAGGCTGCAAGCAGCCCCTGCCAAAACTGTCATCTGCGTTGGGTGAGCACCCGAAAAGCAAGGATTATGGTCAATCTTTGATCTCTTGGTGTAAAGCCTGACTGCTTTGGGCACTGGTACTCAATCAGATGGTGGCATACCCCATCAAGAATTAACCGAGCAAAGGCCTTGCCCGGCACTGAGAGCAGCGTCACCCCTCGGTAGTTGTTGCAGTCCTGGTGATCACCCTTCCCTTTCCAGAGAGGGACAACAAGGCCCCTCTTCCAGTCAGTTGGGATTATTCCTGCATTCCAAACAGAGCACAGAACTGCATGCAATGATACGAGTACAGCATTTCCACCAGCCATGAGAAGTTCAGCATGGATGCCACAGATCCCAGGAGCTTTACCCCATTTCAACTGGTTAACCACAGCCTGCACCTCCCCAAATGGAAGTGGATCACTGATTGGAGGGTGAGCATTAGGAATAGTAACACCCCTGATGTCCAACTCAACAGCTGGTTCGTCTGTCTGGTACAGCTGCTCAAAGTAACCAGCCCAATGGGCCTTCACTTCAGACTCCTCTGTCAAGAGCCCACCACCCTCCGCTCTAAATAGAGTACACCGAGGGATGTGCTTGGAGGAATGCAATGCACACATTCCTCTGTAAGCAGGATGAGAATCATTTGGCCACAGTTGATGCTCTTCCCCTTCACAGATTCTTTGCACATTGGACTCCTTGTCCACCTTCAGTGCACATACAGTTTTACGCCTCAACTACCTGAACAGCTCAGCTGCACCATTAAGCCTGGCCCTGCTACAATGGTAAATGGTGCCCAGTGTAGCTTGGGAGACAAAGTTCTTCTTCGTCTGACAGTGCATTCCAAGACATCCACTGGCATCATCAAGGATGGTAATCTTGAAGGCACTCCACAACCCTTCAGGATTCCCCAAAACACCCAGACCCAACAAATCCCCACTCAACCTGTTCATAAATGCCTCAGATACCCTCTCATCCTTGAGCTTGCCAACATCCAGGCCAACATCCAGCCATCCTACAATTCTCCTGGATTTCAGCTTTAAGCCGCAACTGCAAAGCTGCTAAAACAAGCCTGTGTTCAGTTTTGATGAACTGAACACTCCAGTAGACCCTGCAGTTCTGAATCATCCTCCAGCAACCATCAACGAGCCCAATCATCAATCTCCTTTGCCACACCACCAGCGTTGGAATTCCAAGTCCAGTGATGAGGCTGTGGGAGATGAAACCATGAAAAAGGCATGTTAAGTCCATGGCTTCTTGCAAAGTCAAGGAACGCAATGCTATTCTGGTTCACTGTTCCAGACCCATGGGGACCAACCCATGTCTCATAGCCATCCCTGTCAGTGCCAGTCGATGCATTGAAATTCCGCCAAGACCAGAAGCGTATCTCGCCAGGGGCACTGATCAGGCACAGAACTCAAGCGTGGCATAGAATGTCTCCTTCACAGTGAGATCACTCGCCTCAGTCGGAACAGAAACAGAGATGTGGGAAATGACACCTAAGGAGTGATGAATCCTCAGTCTCATACTGTCATTGACCAGTGTTTCCTGAATTATCATGGGATTCAGCTTATTGGACACAGCTAAAGCAACTCCTTGGTCATGGTAACAATCAGAGCGACCAAACCAGTAGTAAGTATAAACACCCGCCATGATCTCACCACTGACAGGTCTCCGAACCTCAGAGAATGCTTCAATACCAATGTTAAAATGCTGGAGCTCAGATGATAGCACAGACAGGTGATCATCCTCTCTTAGGAATTGGACATTCCAGGCACACATCTGAAGGGACCACCTCAGGTTAACCCACAGAGAATGCCTTCTGGTGCAGGACACCTCAGCACCACCCTGACACACAGCACTGCAATCTGACCCAGGAAGGTTACCCTGTGCTTTTCCTCCGAGAATGGGAGTCCCAAAGGCTTTCCTCAAATCCCGTCATCCGGTGAGCTGCCCTGCGAAGGGCAGCTGCACAGGAGGTATTCCCATGGAGTGGGTTTTCAGTTTCCTTTGCGTTTTTTATGCGTTTTGCAGAAAGAAGTGATAGACGGTGGCTGGAGTCTCTCCCAACAATGGACTAAAACTTCTCCCCCACCAGGTTTCCTGGTGAGGAGGGTGTAAATGGACACCCAGCAGGACTAAAAACAAAATCTGTCGAAGGGCAGAGGAGCTCCTTGTGAACCAAAGGTCATCCATATTTCATGCCCAACTGTGTCTGTGGACATCCTCCTGCAGTAGGGGAACTTTTTTTATAGGAGGTTTGTGGCAGGATTCACACTCCGGCACTGCAAAACCCTTCACTCCGCAAAACAAAAGAAAAACGCAAAGAAAATTGAAAACCCACTCCGCACCTCCTGAGAGAATCTGCACAAATTCTCCCTCCTGCACAGCCACCCTCCGCATGGCAGCTCACCAGATGACGGGATTGGGACAAAGCCTTCAGGACCCCCACTCTTTGATGATAGGAAAACCACAGGGTAACCTTCCCGGGTCAGATTGTGGTAGTGTGTGTCGAGCTGGTGCTGAGGTATCGTCCACCACATGGTGGTCTCCTTGGGTTAACCGGAGGTGGTCCTTTCAGGTGGTTACCTGGAATGTCCTTTCCCTGAGAGAGGATGATTACCTGTGTCTGTTATAATCTGAGATCAAGCGTTTGAACATCGATATTGCAGCACTCTCTGAGATTCAGAGACTGGATAGTGGCGAGATCATGTCGGGTGGTTACACCTACTATTGGTCTGGTCAACCTGATGGTTACCATGCCCAAGGAGTTGCTGTAGCTGTGTCCATTAGGCTGACTCCAATGATAAATGAGTGTTTTATGAGACGAAGGATTCATCACTCCTTGGGTGTCGTTTCCCTGGTCTCTGTATATGCTCTGACTGAAGCAAGTGATCTCACCATGAAGAAAGCATTCTATGCCATGCTCTAGTCTGTGGTTGTTCAGTGCACCAGGCGAGATACTCTTCTTGTATTGGGGGATTTCAATGCATCGACTCAAACTGAAAGTGGTGGTTTTGAGGCTTAAGTTGGTCCCAATGGGTCTGGAACTGTGAACCAGAATAGAAAAAAGTTCCTTGACTTTGCAAGAAGTCGTCGACTTAGGGTGGCTGGTTCATGGTTTCATTGCCCACAGGCTCATCTCTGGAGTTA
The DNA here is from genome assembly GCA_035128595.1 of Eptatretus atami. Lineage (NCBI taxonomy): Eukaryota > Metazoa > Chordata > Myxini > Myxiniformes > Myxinidae > Eptatretus > Eptatretus atami. The sequence continues at coordinate 61,147,619 of CM068959.1, read as the reverse complement.
GTATTCCAATGCTGTTGGTATGGCAAAGGAGAATGACCATGTGCTTGTTAATGGTCAATGAAGGATGATCCAGAACTGCAGGGTCAACCGGAGTGCTCAGTTCCTCAATACCGACCACAGGATTTGGGTAGCAACTCTGAAGTTGCAGCTTAAATCCGGGAGAATGGTACCATCCCAGCCTAGGCTGGACGTTGGCAAGCTCAAAGATGAGAGGGTGGCTGAAGAGTTTGTGAACAGGCTGAGTGGGGATTTGGGGGGGGGGTCTGGGTGCTTTAGGGAATCCTGAAGAGTTGTGGAGTGCCTTCAAGACCACCATCCTCGATGTTGCCAGTGGATGTCTTGGAACTCACTGTAGGTTGTAGAATAATTTTGAGTCTCAAGGGACACTGGATACCATTGACCAGAGTCACAAGGCCAGGATTAATGGCTTAGCTGAGTTCTTCAGGGAGTTGAGGCATAAAACTGTATGTGCACTGAGGGTGGACAAGGAGGCCTCTGTGCGAGGAATCTGTGAGGGTGTAGAGCATCAACTGTGGCCAAATGATTCTCATCCTGCTTACAGAGGAATGTGTGCATTGCATTCCTCCAAGCCCATCCGCCGGTGTACTCTATTTAGAGCGGAGGGTGGTGGGCTCTTGACAGAGGAGTCTGAAGTGAAGGCCCATTGGGCTGGTTACTTTGAGCCGCTGTACCAGACAGACCAACCAGCTGTTGAGTTGGATGTAAAGGGTGTGCTCTGGCCCCTACACTTTTCGGCACTTGCATGGACTGGATTCTGGGGAGGATGTCAGAGAGATCAAGCTGCGGTGCATCATTTCGGAATGTCAAGGTCTTTAACTTTGATTTCGCAAATGATGCAGTCATCGTTGCGGAGACTCAATATCCTTTTGGGGGCCCTTGAGGTGCTGAATGAGGAGTCGGAGCCACTGGGATTAGGAGTTTTCTGGGTTAAAACTAAGATCCAAGCTGTTAATGACATCTTGGATGCTGCTATCTTCTCTGTACCTGTTTGTAGTCAGGATATTGAGGTCACGAAGAGATTCACTTACCTTGACAGTGATATTCATGTCTCTGCTGGCTGTGAGCCAGAGGTCAATAGACGTCTTCGGAGAATCCTTGGCTATCGCTGGTCGGACGTTTTGTCCAACAAGTGGTTGCTGAACGAGACTCAAATGAGATTTGTTACCTGCATAGTCCGTGAGCATCAACTGCGACTATATGGACATGTGGCTCGTTTTCCTGATGCTGATCCTGCTTACCAGATTCTCTCAGCGAGGCAGCCTCATGAGTGGAGGAGGCCATTGGGCCAATCACTTGAGTTGACTTGTGGTTGCAGCAGGTTGATCGGCATCTCAAGGAGATGGGGATGGTCCAGCGATCTGCCTGGGGGATGGACATATGGAGGCCCCTGGAGTACCAGCGGAAAGTGGATGCAGCGACCTGGTGCATGCTCCCATTCCTGACTTGGCCTGGCCTCTCTTAATCACTTGCTCCACTTGCTGAGTGGCTTGCCGAGCGGCTTGCAGAGTGGTTGATGCAGAAGGACTGGCTTGGAAGGTGAAAGCAAGCTGCCTGCTCATAGAACATACTCATGGTTTTCAAAAAAATCGTTGATTGAACTTCTCTTAACTCTTTAAAATGACTGCCCACAAGTGGCCACGTGATTCAGGGTGTGGTTTCAGCCTTCTGTCGTGGTCACATCTGGGAGTTCCTCGTGGGCTAGCATAACCGCCAAGCACGTGGCAGTACGTACAATGCATTAGTATTGCAAGATGATCTTCGGAAGTGTGCATATAAGAATTCTTACATGAGAATGATCACTAATTCCTGGCACACAAATTGCAAAAACAACATTGCCCTCACATGCACAGTCTTTCGTGAAATGGGAACCCAAAAGCAAATGTTGTTTTTTTCTGCCAAATCATTGCAAATCATGAATGATGGCCTAACTTGAAGGGAAGAAAAATCACAAAGTGTCAAAAAAAAAGCCCGAGAGTGTCTATTTTCGATTTCGCCAGTGACGTCACACCTTGAAGCTATATTGATCTGAACGAGAAATGGTGCATATTGAGCTCAGATTCCAATACTGATTACACCATCATTAGTGACTCCGAAGGTTCGCAGATTGTCAAAACTGATCAGTGGGATTTTGAAGAAAGTCTTGGAGACAAATTAGTAATGGAAACACTTTTGGGGGGATTGCGGAGTCAAATCCTTTTGAGCCTTATACGAACGATTCAGAGGAAGAAGGCAGAAGCGTTATTGAAGATGAAAACACTGGTCACATGATCATTTCAGCTCAGTCGGGTTTGACTTTCTGTTCAATTAACAGTTTATAAGGGATTTTGTATTCATTGATAAATCAGTTTATATATTACTCGAGCAGAAATGCCATCATCGCGCGACAGCCAACACCACGGACAAAATGGATGACAAATGCTTTGTCCCACCATTGCAGGCTGACCCATCTCTTGTATGTTATGGAATCGTCCCATTTCATACTTTCCCGGGACGACATTTGTATCCGTGCCGTGTTCCACCATCATGTACGTGAGGTGTCGATGTTCCTTCCCATTGGATGGGGGATTGTGGAGGAGGGTGGAGGGGGTGAAGGATGGTGGTGGTGGTGGTATTATGGGGGTAATTTGGGGTTGTGGGGAGGGGTTGGGAGGTGGTGTAGGAGGGGGGCAAATCCTCCCTGAAAGTTTTTACGTCCCAGGTCAAATCCTTTCGGAGTTGTAGATGATGATACATGCATACTTTCTCTCCACTATAAATAGATAGTGGTTCATTTGGTTTATAGAAATTTGAGCTGATAATAGATTATTATTTTCAGGTGCTCTTGTGGTAACTGCCAGGCAATGGAGACAGGTGTTTGATTCACCGCTCAAATTGTCTGTGTACATATTCTGGTAGCTCGGGAGAGATGGTTTTGCAGTTTCGAGAAACGGCTGTGTCTTCCACTTCATTGTGAGGATGGCATCATCTGTCAATCATGGCGAATAACCACAAGATCTAGCCATCTCTGTTGCTTCATAGCAGTGCTCTGTAAAATGTTCCGAGCACAAAAGCAAACATTGTGTTGGTCCGAGCCACACTCGGGTATTTCGAACAAACCTTGTCCAATTGCTGGCAAACTTAGGGTCTTTTGGCCATTGGTGTAACATGAAACCATCTCGGTTTGTATTACTATACTGCACAACCATCAATGACGCATCGACTCGGCATATTTTTGGAAAATCGAAATTTATTCGCCGTTTAAACCATAGGGAAAACAAGAGTGAATATTGCTTTGCAATACACATGCCTTACTGGTACCAATGAATATTTGGGGGATAAAAATTTGTTTGTGTTTAACACACGCTCGAGCCGATACCGGAACCAACATGAAGAAAAAGAAACCCTATAACTCATCGTGTTTGGGTCTAGTCGGCAAAATAAAAGGAAAAGCTATTGTTATTGACTGATATCTTTTGTAGACAGGAAGCCCATGAAGACAATGAGGATAACAAACCAGAGATAAAAATCAGTTTGCTTTAACACACGCTCCAGCCATACTGGAACAAAAGAAAGAAGAAGAACCTTTCTAACCCACTGTGTTTCGTTCATTTCTAAGCTTTCCTATGTCATATTAAAAATAACCAGATGTATTTACAGTTGTGGCCAAAAATATTGGCACCCTTGCACTTTTTTCAAATAACTCACAATTTTCTCCAAAAATATGTTGAAATTGACGAAATTATTTGGTCTCCATAATTCTTTATTTCACTGTTAATATTACATGAACCTTTGTTTTTGATTCAGAACTTAATAGATCCTTTTAAATCAGAGAATAAAAAGAAATGTCATTAAAAAAATTATTGACACACAAGACAATAGTTGGTAGCACAGCCTTTGGACAAAATAACTGCAGTCAAGCGCATCCTATAGCCATGAATGAGCTTCCTACACCTCTCTACTGACAGTTTGGCCCACTCTTCTTGTGCAAACTGCTCCAGTGCACTGCAATTCGAAAACTCCTTCACTGCAATCTTCGATCAATTTTTCTCTTGCGGCCACATCCAGGGAGGTTGTGCCTTGGGCCTTAAACTTCCTGATAACATTGCGTACGGTGGACACAGGAACATCAAGGTCTCTGGAGATGGACTTGTAGCCTTCAGATTGTCCATGCTTGGCTACAATCTTGTGTGTCTGACCTCAGAGAATTCTCTGATTTCCTTTCTTTTCTCCATGTTCATTGCGGTAAACACAGTGACACAAAACAGCAGAATGACTCCTTTTCTCAATTAAAACTGGTTGAATGAGTGATTTCTATATTTCAGACACCTGCAACTCACCACAGGTGAGTTCAATTCCAAAGTCATGGAGAATCAGCTGCTTGAAATCTAATTATTTGTAACAACTTCTAAAAGGTGCCAATAATATTGTCGGGGCCATTTTAGGATTTCAGTGTGGAATGAGCCAAGATTTTGTGGGGTTTTTTTCAGCTTTTTTTTGTTTTATTCCACTGCAAGCCAAAGATATACATTTGCGGATACCAAAATATTTTTTAATTTCAACAATTTTCTGGAAGAAATGGTGCATTATTTGAAAAACGTGCAAGGGGGCCAATATTTTGGCCATGACTGTACATGAAGCAAAAACATTCATACGGCTTATCTATAATCCATCGTGGTTATATACCTGGTATCATTCCAATTGCACTGGGCCATGGACTAACACCCAGGCCTAAAGCCTGCTCTACTGTGCTGCTGTGCAATGGTGGTGCATGATATTACTGGGGTAGAGTCAGGTCAGCTGTGCAGCCAATGGGTGTAAAGCAGTGGGTGAAGTCAGGGCAGCTGAACACTGACCCATTTATAATATGTGATCTTTTCTAAGTTTAAAAAGGGCATAAATAACTCTGTGAAAAATTGACGAAATGTCCTGAAACTCCAACTTATTCTGTATCTTATCATAATATAGCCATGTACCAAGTTTCAATTGAATATGTTAAAGGGTATGGAAAAAAAAGTCTGAAAAACCACAGGTGGGACAGACAGACAGAAAGACGGAGAGCAAACCTATAGTCCCCTCCAGTGAAACCGGTAGGGGAATAATAATAGCTCTGGCTGGAATATGCCATCAATTTGCCAGATTCCAACGAAGCTACGAGGTACAGCAGTGTGTTGGGAGTTGTTAAACTTGTTTTGGGGATTGATACAGTCTTAAATAAACAGCATGGAATTATAAGGAACGCATGAGCCTATGGTCATGATTATTGGTTGTTTTTGTATCATGATGTGTTTCGTGAACAGAAGCAACATCGGTGCTGTCACATCATGACTCGATATGAAATGTTTACACAAGGACATTTGGCCATTGACATCATGTTGCTCTGATTAGTCAATCAGAAGCAATAATGTGAATATAGTTCCGGCATGATTCACTGAATGGTGATGTTGACAGTAATTGAGCGCAAACTTGCTGGTGGAGATAAAGCATGCAAAAGGTTTGCCAATTCACTCAATCCAAAAATCGACAAATCAGGACCATGACATCAACAATGACAAAGACTGCAACGTGTAACTTTGCAACAAAATAAAGACCAATTACTTCACCATCGTCCAAAGAAGGAAGCCAGACATAACAATACACACACACATATACATACAAAAACACATATATAAACACCCCCCCCCCACAAACACATACACACACACACACACACACGTACATACATACAAACACATATATAAACACGCAAACACGTATATATTATGTACTGGTAAGTACTTACAAAAGCTATTTTATTTGAAGTTATAACCTTAACTTATAAGCAATTTACTGATTTCCCAAACGCCCTGATCATCAGCTGGGCACCATTATATATATATATATACATATATATTATTATTATTATTATTATCATTATTATTATTATTATTATTATATGTATACAGAAATTATAGTATACAGTATGTGACCTGAAGACTTTGTGAGAAAAGAAGCAATGATAATTTTTATCACCATTTATGAGACTGCAATGTTTCACAAGTTTGAATAATTCACTGGAATATAATGGTCCCAACTTGTATAGCATGGAAGATGTTAAGGAAGGACTTCATCCTGCAGAAGACTGAATTAGACTAGTCAACTTAAGTCAACTCAACAGCATTTAATTTTGCTGTCGTTTAAATATGTTGAGAGAACAGACTGAAGCAGGAATCGCAGTGCCATCTCCCGCAAAGTGCCATTTCATATCACCTGGCTTCTCCCTGGGATTACAGAGATTGTCCCTGGGAGTACTTGGAGATTTGACACCTGCCATGCGTTGGCAGCTCTGCTTCGAAAGGTCACCATTGGATATCTACATTGGATGCCCCGTTTAATCCACTCCAGACTTCGTGTGACAGGCAATGCAAATGCGAGACCCCTCAACTTCACGGCGGCATTCTCATTGCCAAAGCCCTGCAAGGCGATGGGATTTATCAATCTTTCAAAAAATCAATACGGCTTGAAGAAGATAAATGTCTAGTTTTTTATTATTTCTTTTCAATCACAAGTTAATGTTTGAACTATACTTTTATGAAAAATTGCACTAACATGATTGTATATATAAGTGCCAATGATGGCAGGTGTACATTGTAATAAATGGTGCCATAATTGATTAATCTAATGTGGCCAATCAATAGTGTGATCTGAGATTTTACACTTTCACACAAAATAACTTTGGTACGAAGCATCAGTTGTTTTGCCAATCTGACATCAAAAAGGTTTGGAGCATGTCTGCTTGCAATGTCACTCCTTCTTTAAACTATTTTTTGTTATAAACCTCATGTAAAAGGCATTCAATGCTCGTTGGTGCTGTAAACCGAAGCAATCGTTTGCATTGCTTATCATTTCCGCACATGCCATCACCTCTAGAATGGGGGTTCCCAACTGTTTTGGCTGCGCATTCCACTTGGATGTTCGAGTGTTGTGGCGATGTACTACCAATCAACAAGGAGTTAGAAATTCATGAAAATTTGAAATTCTTGATTTATTTACTTATTTTCAACCAGTCATTTGTAATGAAAAATACTCAATACACTCGCAAAACTTAACACAGCTAATGGAAAATTTAAGCTTCTTTTTTGCAAACAAGATCATCAATGTATGGGGAGATTTTTGTGGCAGCACATCTCAGATCATGTTCTGGGCTCCTCAACCTCGATCTGTGTTTCGTTTTGATGTCCAACAACAATGAAAACGTTGATTCACATAACCACGGAGTTGGAAATAACAGCAGCACTCAAAGAGGTTCCAAGACTCTTTCGTAGGACTTCAGCATGCAGAACCAAAAGTTACACAACGTCTTCTCACAGTACGCCTCCAGTGTGGTTTCATTATGTTGGAGGTTGATCAGGTCCTCCTGCATTCCATTTCCTGCTGGTAACTCTTTAGGTGAGGCCCCAAACAGATTGCGCAGGAAACGAAGGTCCTCCTCCTTGAGGTCTGGGAAGTATCCTTTTAATTCCACCTCCAGCTTGCCAAGATGCTCACATTCCAAAGCCCTGAAGTTCTCAGAGGATGTACTATCCAGTTCCAGAACCTCTGACACAGTTGCAAACATGACGAACACGCCAGCCTGAATGTTCACTCTCCACAATCAAAGTTTCATGAGAAATTCTCTGAGCTTTGACATAAATTCGCAAACAGTCGTCTCGATCCCTTGAAGACTCCAGTTGAACCCGTTGAGGGCGTCGAAGATATCAACAAGGTCAGCACGATGGAGAATGAAGGAATGATCCTCCAGGGTGATGACAAAATCTTTACACTTGCCGCTATGATTGAAGAACTCCAATAGCTCGTCCCGAAGCTCGAAGATGCGTTTTGTGACATTTCCGCGAGAGAGCCAGCACACTTCCATATGGAAGAGGAGTACGCTGTGCTCAGCTCCGAAATCCTCACACAGCAATTTCAACAGCCGAGTACTGAGGGCGCTTGATTTCACGTTGTTTATCATTTTAACCACCAATGACAGCATGATTCCCAGTGCCTTCAGAAGAACCTTGCATGACAGAGCAAACCAACAAATTATACAGTGAATATATACAGCATGTGGAGCCACTCCCTTGATGCAAGATTGAAAAGAGGATTTCTGTCCCAATATCGCTGGTACACTGTTCATGGTACAGCCTTTCAAGTCAGTCCATTTCAAGCCATGCCTCTTGAAAAATGAATCCACAGCATGGAAGACGTCATCAGCTTTGGTAGTGGTTTTCAACACAGCATTGAACAGGAATTCATCTTTCAAGCCCTCCTTTCAGACATACTGAACAAATACAAGAAGCTGTGAACAATTTGCCACACATGTGGACTCAAGTTGGATGGTGAATCCAAATGGCGATTCACGTATCTCACTGACAACCTGCTCCAAAATATCCAAGGACATTTATTCAATTCGGTGCTGCACTGTGTTGTTGGAGAGGGAAATTTGGTTCAGTTTCTTTGCAGCATCATTTCAAATGACAAAACGCACCATTTATTTGGCCACCGGGAGGATGAGATCTTGTCCAATAGTGTGTGGTTTCTTCTGCTTGGCAATCATGAGCACAACCTCATATGAAGCCTTCACTGCTGTGTTAGATTGCTGGTGAAAGCTCCCACCTGAATCGAGTCGTTGTTTCTTGAGGCATGTCTCTATCTGCTTGAAAAATTCAAGATCTCCGTTCTTATCATTGGGATGAGCTTTCTCCAGATGCCAGGAGAGAAGGCTTGGCTTCTGTCTTCAGACAAAGCACACATTGCGGAACTTCAATGTCGTTGTTGAGAATTGAAGTGAAACCAAATTTCAAGTAATCCTCTGAATACTTGTGTTTGGACTTGTTCATATGATGCTCATGGCTCTGATCTGAAAGATGAAATGAAATAACGGGAATAAATAAATCATAAAATGAATAAATAAATTAAATAACATGGAAAAAGTATCAACGTCACACATTAAAATGAAGAAAAAATTCTATGTTACCGGACTCTCAATGGTAACGGTAATGCACGATATATATATATAATTACATATATATATATATATATATATTGTTCTGTATATATATATATATAGTATATATATATATGTTCTGTATAATATATTATATATATATATATATATAATATATATATATATATGCATATATAGATATATTACGTTGAAAAAGAAAAAAATAAACAGAATCAAAAAAAGCACGCATACAAAAAAAAAACAAATGATCACTTGTTATCCTGGAAAAAAAAAGCCCGCAGCACAATTACACACACTCAACCAATGTGCACACCAGCTCGAACACACCTACGCTAAGATTGAGGTTGCTAGATTTCCTGTACTGTATGATAGTGGCAGAAAACTGTACAACACATCGAAAAATCAAACACACAACAAATTTGTCCACTACCATACATCGTCGGGAAATGATGAGCGGCAGCGAAAGTCACTTCCTGCCACAGAAAAAAAGAGGGCCAAAAAAAGCACAATCACACAAAGGTCATTACAATTCCAGATATGAATTTCCAAGGTCTCCATGTACCACCTGAAAACTTGAAATGTACCACTGGTGGTATGTGTAACACCGGTTGGGAACCCCTACTCTAGAATCTCTTAAACTAAGCTAAATTACAAAATTTAAGCTCCAGAATTGAACTTAACAGCAGTTCTGACTGTGAAAAAAGTGTTCATTTGTCCAATTCGGACATAGTTTGATATTTTGAATGTCTCGGGGAGGTGTTTAATATGGCGGATCAGCGATCACTAATTACTTTCCAAGCCAGCCGTTCCTTATCAACTTTTTTGTTGGAGTGCTTACTTGAGTGCTTAAGCCACTTGGTGAGTGCTCTACAATATTCGCACTGTCACTGAATACTGTATATCGATCGACTTGAACAAAGTTTAGAGGCCACTCACTTGTGTTTGTCCCCGTGTTGTTCAGCGGTGGATCGGGCGTTGGCTGGCTCGCAGATAATGTGCAATTTTATTTTACACCAAGTTGCCCCTTTTTGTTCGATCATCTTTCGTTATATGACCCATCACTTCAGCATTGATAAATCCATATAAAAATTAAACCTGTCATTTAAAAAAGTTTCTTCAAATGTTTTATCTACATACTCCATCACAAGCATGCAAAATATGAACCCCAAAATTAGCACAATATAAAAACCACCCAAACTTTTGTAACAAACTAAGAGTTCATGTTTTCCACCGTCTCCTTCCAGTTGATGTCAGATGAATTGTAGGCTTCAGGCCCTTGCCTCAGACGAACTGGAGGCACTCTTATAATATGGCAACCAATCCTGCATGATTGACGCAACAAAATGCAGTGAATAGAAATCACAACTTTAACAAAAGTAAAAACAATGATGCAGTTCACATGTAGTTTGATTTTGTTTGTTAGTAATCCAAAATGGCGGTTCGCAAATGTGGTAACATCACATGCATATATGCTCCATTGACTGCATTGAAGGATTATAAGTAACACTAGATAAAAAGCACATCAAAAATGATAGTTAACCTCCGCCATCGAAGATGGATGGAGGTTACTGTTTTCACCCCTTTCTGTTTGTTTGTTTGTTTGTTTGTTTGTGAACAGTATTACGGAAAAACTCCTCGACGGATTTCGACGAAACTTGGTGGGGGGTTAGGTCTGGTCCAAGGATCATGCCATTAGATTTTGGACTTGGTCCAAAATCCAATATGGCCGCAATGGCGGCCAATTTGAAAAAATATTTTAATTTCTTTTTTTTGCATGTCTACATGTTTTAAGTGATTTCCCACCCCCCCCCCCCCCCAAAAAAAAAGAAATTGTTAGAGAAAAAAATTTTTTTGCAACTTTTTTTCAACAAAATTTCTATTTCTTTTTTTTGCATTTCTACATGTTTTAAGTGATTTCCAACCCCCCTCCCAAAAAAAAATTGTTAGAGAAAAAAAATATTTGCACATTTTTTTTCAACAAAATTTCGATTTTTTTTTGCATTTCTACATGTTATAAGTGATTTCCAACAAAAAAAACATGCCAAAATTATAATTGCAGCTGATTTTGGAACTTCAGGTGGATATACCCACGTAAAATCAATTTCTGTCTCAAGAATCTAGTTATGACAAATGAATTGAGTATGTAAAAGTTAAAAGTAAAAGGGAAAGTTGCAAACTATAACTCTGTGAGCACTGTTGACGTCAAATTGAATGAATAGGATATCAGGTTCACTTAGTGACCCAGCAGTATTGGCGGTGGAGGTTTTGCACTCTACCGAGTGCTCCCCCTCTAGTTTGGAATTATTTTATTCGAAATATTCAATGAGACTCGAAGATATGATGTTTCATAGCAAGAAAAAGCATAATTTTAAAACACTACATGTACAAATGTGACCGAATTTTCTTTATCTTCTGGGATGTTGAATTTTGCCTCATGAGCATGCCAAAGTCTGAAGCCTCGGCCTAGCGTCAGGTATGCTTATATCTTCTTTATTTATTAGACATCCTACGGATGTAAATGAACACTCATTTTACTCTACGCACGTTCCACATCATGTACAGCGAATTTCACCTCCCTGCACCTTGTATTTATTGTTATTTTATAAAAAACGCTTCTGTCAACCCCTCATGAGGCCCATTTCCAAGTCACCATCTACAATTTCAATAGAAGAGATGTAATTACTCATTTATGGAAAACATTTTTCTAGTTGTTTTTTTTTATCCTGAAAAATAGAACACAGTGAACACACAGTCATGTTAAAATCTTGGCCTTTAAAACCTTACTCAAATTGTTCTTATGAAGGGGGATAGCCAAATACACAAACACACAAATACACATTGTGTTTTATATCAGTGGAATATTCTCGGTTATTTGTATGCTTAAATAGGTGAACATAGTAAAATATATTGTCACAAAGTTTTCAGGAATTATCATTAAATCCAGGCCCATTGAAGATGCAGCGAAAGAAAATTAAAGGGGACTTTTCAGGTAAAAATTTGATATTTTGTAAAAGAAGAATCCAGAAGAAAAATTGGATCATCGCCCTCGTTACCAAGGATTATTTATCCTTTTGCTTTTTCAGTCCTTCAGACATCATTTCATATAATTAACATCAATGACAAATCTTCATGGTTTTTAGTTTTTTCAATCGCTCGAGCAAACGAAGTCGATGAAATTTAAAATTCAACATATAATAATATATTGAACTCGTTTTTACTTGTCTTTGATTAATCCAATTTCGGTTAAAGCAAGCATTTCTTGAAATTAATTTTGACCAAAGACTTTCGAATTTGCAAAAGTTGCATCACAGGTGCTGCTCGTGTGAATGTTCGTCCTCTTCATCATTACCTTTCTCGAAAGGTGAGACGCTGAAGGATTTTGCACGTACTCGGGAAATCCTGACTTAAGGAAATACATTAAGAACACTTAAAGGCTTTATGCAAATCATGACGATTTTTGTTGGACCAGTTTCCTGGCAAAATTGCTTGCAGGGAAATGTGTATTCAGCTGTGTGATTGCGTTTGCCTGCTGTACGCAGACACCGAGTGCAACTGACAGTAGGCAGGATGTAATTTAGGTTTGGCTAGATCAGGGGTCTGTTGGAGGAAACGCTGAAGACAAAGCAATCAATACTAATGGAAAGTCATTTTGCATAATTTAACATGAAATTTCGCATGTGCAAAAAAAAAATCTCTTAGTAATTATTAATAATAATTATTATTAATAATAATAATAATAATAATAATAATAATGTGACCTTTTCAAATAGCAAATGCTGATGCTAAGTTGACCAGAGTTATTTTTCTTTTCAATTCATAGATACTGTATGTAATAATTCTATAGTGTTAATATTATAGTGCACTCACCTTAGAGCTTTCATTAACTTGGCCTGTAATTGCGAACCAGCTATAAACTGCCACCCTGGTGTTTCACTTGCAGGGCAGTGCATCAATATGTGCACCGTCCATCGGAAGGACGTTAAGCTTGAGGATCCGTCTACCGGCACTGGTCGTTGGTGAACATTAAATATTCCACTTGTTTTCTCATGTACTTCCAGGGTTTTGTTTTTCTCAACTTCGTGTTTATTTTATGATCTTTCAAATCAGATCAGCGATTCAAGTTCTTTGACGAAGGTAAGTATCTTCTTTTTACTTCACATGATTTTTGAATTCATGAATTATTTTCTTCCAACAAAATATCACGTGGTCTGTGAGGTGCATCTTCTGCCTTTTGAGAATGTTGTTCAGACCTTTCGCTGCATCCTTATTCATCGACATTGTTTTGTGATTTATTATTCGTATTTTTCCATTTTGAAATAGTTTATCACAGTGTTTCTCCCTTTGATAAAGGTAAGCTTCTTTTTAGTGTCATTATTTCCTAACTTATGAGGTTTTACGAGGTTTATCTTCGTGTGCTTTTTCCTGTGTTTGTTAGGCCCTGCAGGCAGGACGGCCGATTTTCCGTTTGGTTTGGTCAGTCTATTTTGTATTATTCCATTTTATTTTATGTTTTCAAGTGTTTGGTTTTCCTTAGGTTTATTTATTTTATCAATAAAACATCGAATCAATATGTATTTAGTCATTGCATTGACGTCACCAGCAAATCGAATGGTTTTGGTCTCCATGTAAAAATAGTTGGTTGGATGCAGGAAAAACCTCTCAACGGTTGATATGATGCAATGTTAGTACACGAGACGTCTCACATGATTGAAATGTTAGATATTCGAGAATGCAGGCTTATTATACATGAAATATTTTTCCTCACTAATTCACTGTTTCATTTCCTGGTTTATTGACAGAAAGCCCACTGACGGAAAGTCAAAAAAATAAATTGGTGAATCGACATTTTCTGAGCAAAATTATTTTGAGCAAATACTCCAATGCAAGCCGCAACTTTGTAGAGAAAAAATAATGATAATGAAATTTTTAGTAAATAAATAAAACTACTTTATTTTTTTTTGGTTTTCTTCAAATAATAAAAAATTTTTCTAATATCATCCATGAATCTAATATCATCACACGTCGAGTCTGGCACCAAAGAGCCTTTTCTCCTCCTCCTCACCCCTCCCCTAGCTATTCTGCAATCCCCCACACTCTCTCAACAACACTCCTTACCTCCCCCTCCTCCCTTGCCAACCCTTCCCCTCCCACCCTCTGCACCCAAAGCCTCCTCCCCTCCCTCTTCATAAGGAGTCGTCCTAGTGGAGGAGTTGCTCTCTTCATCAAAGACTCTATTTCTCACTCTCCACGCACTACCCTCACTCCCCCACACCCCCATGAATCCGCTGGCTACGGCTTCCCCTCCACTCCCAACCTATGTTTATATGTGTACTGTACCGTCCACCAAACAGTGATGATTCCATCTACACCTCACTATCCGAAAACATGGACCAACTTCTCTGTTCTCATCCAAACTCTCTCTTCCTCATATGTGGTGACTTCAGTTGTCATCATGCCAGTTGGCTCGGTGTGGGTACCTCTCTCACCTGTCATGGCACTTCAGCAAAAGCTTTCTGTGACTCATTGGGACTGACTCAATCGGTCAACTTCCCGACCGGATCTCAACCAATGGCACACTATCTCTTCTGGATCTGATTGTGACAAATTTCCCTGAAAATATCTGCTGTTCTTCCTCCGCTCCAATCGGTTCTTTCTGACCACGTCCTTGTCAAAGTGACATCTCTCTGGCTATTATCAGAGAACCACCTCACAGCCGTCGAGTCTGGCATTTCACTCACGCCGACTGCAGGGTCTCCAAGCAGCCATCAAACTTATAGACTGGTCTCCTATCGCTACTTTCTCCAACATCAACGATCCTGGGAATTCTTTCAAAGAAACTTGCTCTCCCTCATGCGCAGATTTATCCCCTCTTGTCTTCAGTTGTTCTACCCGTCCTCCCGCCCATGGTTCACTGAAGCTTGTGGCGAGGCAGTTGTCCTGAAAGAACTTGCCTTTGTCTCATGGAAAGGAAACCCAACTGAGGGTAATCTCAGTTCCTTCCATAAAGCTCGGAACAAGTGTGTATCTACCTCAGGAGAGCCAGAAAACACATCTTTCTAAGCTCAAGTCTGAACTCTCAAACCTATCTTACTCATCATCCTGGTGGCATCTAATCAAATCTATTTCTGGTGTATGTTCCCCCTCCATCCCCTCCCTTACCTCAAATTGCCACACTGCTGATACTGCACGTGAAAAAGCTGAATGCCTAAACTCGGTGTTTGCATCGAAATCTTGTGTCCAAAACCCATCGCTTTCTCTACCCACCTTACCCAGTCGCACCCAACTGTCCCTGGACTCTGTGTCCTTTTCTCCTGACAAGGTGGAGAGCTTGCTGTCAAAACTCGACTCAGATTCTGCAACCCGTCCAGAAGGCATCAGCCCACGTGTCCTAAAAACCTGCTCCTCTGCTCTTGCTCACCCTCTCTCTGTTCTATTCACCCTCTCATTTGCTCAAGGTCATTTGCCGTCTGCTTGGAAATCAGCAAACATTACCGCTCTGCATAAAAAAGGTGCAAAAACAGATCCCTGCAACTGCAGACCAATCAGCCTTCTCCCAATCATCAGCAAGGTTATGGAATCCATCATCGCTTCAGACATCAAATCCTTCCTCTTTTCCAATGGCCTGGTTTCCGATCATCAATTTGGTTTCAGACCAGGTTAGTCTACCCTGGATATGCTGCTTCTGCTCTCCGAACAATGGATGGAGGTCCTCAATGCCGGACATGAAATCAGAGCCATATCCCTATACATATCACGTGCTTTTGACATGGACTGGCACCCTGCCCTACTCACCAAACTCTCTTCCTCTGGTATCCAAGACCATCTCCACTCATGGCTCACAGACTTCCTCTCCTATCGCAGTCAACGTGTAGCCCTAAATGGAGTTCTTTCATCCCCTCTTCCTGTCCAGGCTGGAGTTCTTCATGGTAGTGTTCTGGGCCCTGTTCTTTTTCTGGTTTTCATCAATGATCTCTCCAACTTTCTGAAAAATCCTCTTTATCTCTTTGCTGATGACTCCACCCGCTGCCGTACCATCTGTCATCCCTCAGACTGGCATGCAGCAGCTTCTTCGCTCACTGCATATCTGGATAAAATCACAAACTGGTCCAACACGTGGAACATGTCTT
>CM068959.1:61096017-61115957 GCA_035128595.1 Eptatretus atami | reverse complement strand
CCAAGAGAGGAGATTCAAGTAGGTTGGGTTCAGTGTTAGTTTTCTTCCAAATGACCCATCACAATTAGTTAATAGACTGTTATTGCTATTTGGTAGTAAGAAGGCTGCAAAGAACATTGTTTTAATGAAGCATCAGCCATTTTAGACCAGTTGGAACATGAAATAATTAATAAATGTTAATCCAAAGCCATTTTATCCCGCATATTAAATAAGATGAGGAAGGACACTTATGCTCTAATTCTTCCTCCGTCATTTGACTGAAATCTTTTAACATTTGAAGTTTTTTCGGAGTATATTCTAAAGTGGGCACTGTGGAAACATCTATAATTTTTTATTGGGAAGTTTTTAAAAGTGCATTAAAAAATTTCTCTTGTTTTCTTTCAAATGCTTCTTCACCCAAACAAATCGTTAGTTTCTGTCTGTGTTTTCTCAACTTCGTGTTTTTATTTTAGAATCTTTCAAATCAGATCAGCATTCAAGTTCTTTGACGAAGGTAAGTATCTTCTTTTTACTTCACATGATTTTTGAATTCATGAATTATTTTCTTCCAACCAAAAATATCACCTGGTCTGTTAGGTGCATCTTCTGCCTTTTGGAATGTTGTTCAACCTTTTCGCCTGCATCCTTATTCATCGACATTGTTTGGGATTTATTATTCGTATTTTTCCATTTTGAAATAGGTGTATCACAGTGTTTCTCCCTTTGATAAAGGTAAGCTTCTTTTAGTGTCTTATTTCCTACTTATGAGTTTTACGAGGTTTATCTTCGTGTGCTTTTTCCTGTGTTTGTTAGGCCCTGCAGGCAGACGGCCCGATTTTTCCGTGTTGGTTTGTCAGTCTATTTTGTATTATTCCATTTATTTAGTTTTCAAGTGTTTGTGTTCCTTAGGTTTATTTATTTTTATCAGAAAACATCAATCAATATGTATTTAGTCATGTGCATTGACGTCACCAGCAAATCGAATTGTTTTGGTCTCCATGTAAAAAATAAGTTGGTTGGATCAGGAAAAACCTCTCAACGGTTGATATGATGCAATGTTTAGTTTACACGGACGTTCTCACATGATTGAAATGTTAGATATTTCGAGAATGCAGGCTTATATACATGAAATATTTTTTCCTCACTAATTCACTGTTTCATTCCTGTTTATGACAGAAAGCCACTGACGGAAAGTCAAAAAAATAAATTGGTGAATCGACATTTGTCTGAGCAAAAATTATTTTGAGCAAATACTCCAATGCAAGCACGAACTTTGTAGAGAAAAAATAATGATAATGAAATTTTATAAATAAATAAAACTACTTTTATTTTTTTTTGGTTTTCTTCCAAAATAATAAAATTTTAATCTAATTATCATCCATTGAATCTAAATTCATCAGCACGGCGAGTCTGCACCAAAAGAGCCTTTTCTCCTTCCTCCTCACCCCTCCCACTAGCTATTCTTGCAATCCCCACACTCTCTCAACAACACTCCTTACCTCCCCCCTCCTCCTTGCCCAACCCTTCCCCTCCCACCCTCTGCACCAAAGCCTCCTCGCCCTCCCTCTTCATAAGAGTCGTCCCTAGTGGAGGAGTTGCTCTCTTCATCAGAAGACTCTATTCCTCACTCTCCACGCACTACCCTCCACTCCCCCACACCCCCTGAATACGCTGGGCACCGCTTCCCCTCCACTCCCCACCTCATGTTTATATGTGTACTGTACCGTCCACCAAACAGGATTGATTCCATCCACACCTTCACTATCCGAAAAAACATGGACCAACTTCTCTGTTTCTCATCCAAACTCTCTCTTCCTCATATGTGGTGACTTCAGGTTTTCTGTCATTTCATTGGCCAGTTGGCTCGGTGTTGGGTACCTCTCTCACCTTCATGCACTCAGCAAAAAGCTTTCTGTGGACTCATTTGGGACTGACTCAATCGTCAAACTTCCCGACCCGATCTCAACCAATGGCACACATCTCTTCTGGATCTGATTGTGACAAATTTCCTGAAAATATCTGCTGTTCTTCCTCCGCTCCAAATCGGTTCTGCTGACCACGTTCCTGTGCAAAGTGGAACATCTCTTGGCTATTATCAGAACCACCTCACAGCCGTCGAGTCTGGCATTTCACTCACGCCGACTGGCAGGGTCTCAAAGCAGCCATCAAACTTATAGACTGTCTCCTATCGTACTTTCCCACATCAACTGATCCTGGAATTCTTTCAAAGAAACTTGCTCTTCCCCTCTTGCGCAGATTTATCCCCTCTTGTCTTCAGCTTGTTCTAAGCCCGTCCTCCCGCCATGGTTCACTGAAGCTTGTGGCGAGCAGTTGTCCTGAAAGACTTGCCTTTGTCTGTCTCATGAAGGAGACCCAAAACTGAGGGTAATCCAGTTCTTCCATAAAGCTCGACAAGTGTGTATATACCCTCAGGAAGCCAGAAACAACATCTTTCTAAGCTAAGTCTGAATCTCAAACCTCTCTACCTCATCCAAATCCTGGTGATCTAATCAAATCTATTTCTGGTGTATGTTCCCCCTCCATCCCTCCTTGATCGTCAAATTGCCACATGCTGTGATCGCACGTGAAAAAGCCTGAATGTCCTAACTCGGATGTTTGCCAGTCGAAATCTTGTGTCCCCACCCATCGCTTTCTCTACCCACCTTACCAGTCCACCCAACTTCCCTGACTCTGTGTCCTTTTCCCTGAACAAGTGGAGAGCTTGCTGTCAAACTCGACTCAGTGCTGCCAACCCGCCAGAAGCATCAGCCCACGTTGCTCTAAAAACCCTGCTCCTCTGCCTTGCTCACCCTTCTCTCTGTTCTATTCACCGACTCTCATTTGCTCAAGTCATTTGCCGTCTGCTATGGAAATCAGCAAACATTACCGCTCGCATAAAAAAGGTGCAAAAACAGACGCCTGCAACTGCAGACCATCAGCTCTCCCAATCATCAGCAAGGTTAATGGAATCTCATTCATCGCTTCAGACATCAAATCCTTTTCCTCTTTTCCAATGGCCTTGGTTTCCGATCATCAATTTGCGTTTCAACCAGTTAGTCTCTACCGATATGCTGCGTCTGCTCTCCGAACAATGGATGGAAGGTCCTCAATGCGGACATGAAATCAGAGCCATACCTATACAATCGCGTGCTTTGACATGACTTGGCACCTCTGCCCTACCACCAAACTCTTTCCTCTGGATTCCAGACATCTGCCACTCATGGCTGCACAGACTTTCCTCTCCTACGCAGTCAACGGTGTCGCCTAAATGGAGTTCTTTTTCATCCCCTCTCCTGTCCAGCGCTGGAGTTCTTCATGGTAGTGTTCTGGCCTTTTCTTTTTCTAGGTTTTCATCAATGATCTCTCCAACTTTCTGAAATCCTCTTTATCTCTTTGCTGATGACTCCACACCCGCTGCCGTACCATCTGTCATCCCTACAGACTGGCATGCAGCAGCTTCTTCGCTCACTGCATACTGGATAAAATCACAAACTGGTCAACACGTGGAACATGTCTTTCAAGTCCGACAAATCTCACACTCTCACTATGTCTCTCAAAGGAACCGTTTAGAAAACCCCCCCCCATCCACGTTTCTCAACAATTCTCTCGAAGAAGTTCCTTTCTTTCTAGCTTCTGGGTCTCACGAATCTGGCATGATCTTTCCTGGAAAGCCAATTTCAAACTGGGCCTCCAAGCCAGTCGCCGACTCGGGAATCCTCTTCGTGCAAAGTCCTTCCTCGCCAACCTGAGCTCCACCATTACAAAGCTTTTGTCCCGCAGCCTGATGCTACTTCTCTCTCCTCGTGGGCTGGTGTTCCTGCCTTCCACCTTTCTCGGCTTCATGTGTGGAAAACCAGCATTCGCGACCATTGGCGATCTCCCGCGTGAAGCTGAGTCCCTTGGGCCCTCTCACTCTCTCACCGCAGGCAGGTTCGGTGGTCTTTCTGTCTCTACTGTCTCCTCTCCAGTCTTGCCCCCCCTTTCCTCTGCAATTGTGCCCCCACCAAATTCGCAGGGCGCTCAAGTCAGCAAACAACCTCCTTCTGGTGAAAACTACCAAATATCACGAATATCACTGCACACCTTCACTCTTGCATTCCTCTTTTTTCCTTGCCTTTGCAATAAACTCCTCCACTCATAGTCCATCCCATTCTTCCCTCTCAGGCCTTAAAAACACAGCTCTCACTCACCACCTTTATCATCCCCCACTCCAAATCCTGATCTGTTTTCTACCCCGTAATCAGCCCCAACCCACCTCCTTCATTCTCTGCCTCCTTCTGAAAGTCCCTGTAATGTTCCATCTTGTATTTCCCCATGTTCCCCAACCCCATCGCCTCTCTCTTCCACAGATCTCCTAATGTCTCTGTTCCCTACTGTTTTGTCCTTCCCACTCCCTCCACTCCTGTCCAATGGCCCCTCTGCTGTGCATTGTGTTTCCGCTCTCTAACGAGCCTCGAACAAAGGTACGCAAAAAATAAAAAAAAGTCCTCCTGATGGTCAATAATTTATCCAGTCTTCCTTCCGTGTGACTTTTGGATTTCGGTTGTCGAATCTCAGGGTAGTGAAGAATGCTGTTGAAACCTTTTTAGGTATATTGTTGCCTGACATAGGTCTTGCCGTTCTAAGAGATCAAAAGTTCTTCGAGCTTCTCATGATCTTCTTGAACACACCTGCGAGAATCAATAGTCCCACAAATGATTTCAGCTCAAGAGAAGTGACAGTTTACAATTTCTGGTCATTGAGTCAAGCATGAATTTCATGTTTAACCAAAAAGAAGAAATCACTTTGGTTTGCTGGGGGTCTCGTGAGACCCCAGTACCAGCTGAATATTGTTTCTTAACTTCCATCACGTATTACTCCAAAAAGATTCATGCAAAAACTGTTCATATTTTATGTGAATTGTGATAATACTATGATGATATCACAGAACGAGAAAAATGAATGAACACATTAGCTACAGAATAAAAAGCCAACCGGGGAAAGGAATACCCCAAACCTTTGGGGGTTCCACACCACCCACGTGCAACTTAAAGGTTAACATAGTTTCTACTTAATCTTTGAACTTTCTCATGAACATATCCCAACAGTTAGTGGAACTTCTTGTCCCTGTGTTTGTGAATAACAGTTGAACAATTTATTTCAAAAAATATCACACTTTGTATGTATATCATGTTATATAGGTGATTATTATTGTTCCTAATTTCTTTTTTAATTGGAAAACCCCTAAATTCCCATACAAGGAAAACGATATTTGTTTCGGAAACCCAAATATTTTGCGTAAATGTAGCATAAGTTACAAAAAACGTGACACTGATCCTGAGAGTAACAGGTAATCACATATTTAAGCAAGTGACCCCAGTGACTTTAATCAGTTCTTCCACCGTCCTCCCATGGACTCACTGTTGGAAAGATCACGTGTTTCTCAGCGAACATTACATCTAAGAAAGCATCCTTTGGGGAATGTGAAATTGCAGTTTAAAGTCGCCTTTGGTGGTCGTACAAGAACGTTTCAGAAATCACATAGTCATGGTAACTGGTGAGCAGTTCAGAAAAACAGCTGCGTGGAAAGTTAAAAAGCACATGTGCCAGCCAAGGGTCTGTTATCAGCCACAGAAAAAAGAATGAATATGGTGGAAAAAATGGAAGCAAGCCCCAAGAAATACTGTAACTAAAAAAAAATCTCTACTTTGTCGGAAGACTCTGTATAAGAGCTAACACACAAACATATTAAAAAGGGAAAAGTAGACAAGAGGCAGGAGAGGCGAAGCACAAACAGTAGGAAAACAGACGTAGGGATGGTCTGTGAAGGAAGAGGGATGGCGCAGGTACACATGATAAACAATAAGGAACACTACAGGACTTTCAGAATAGAAAAACCGGAAATTTGAAGGAGGTGGGTTTGAGTGTGAAACCGGGGGTAGAAAAAGATCTGGTTTTGAGGGAAAGAATGAGCGGAAACATAAGAGATGGGTGTTGTACAAGGCTGTTTTTGAAAACCTGGAGGCAACAAGTTGCGGATTGAGAGAGTGGGGAGTTGTGTTCCAGAGACAGGAAAAAAGGAAAAATGAAAGAGGTGAAGGGTGAGCAGTGGTTCTTGATTTTGTTAGTTTCACCAGAAGCGGGGTTGCTGGTGGACCTTGGAAGCACCCTGTGGAAATGTTTATGGGAACAGAGCACAAGACAGGAAGGCGGAGGGGGCAAGGCCAGAGAGGAGTTCGTGAAAAGACAGAAAGACCCACCGACCTTCCTGCACTGAGTGAAGAGACCCAGAGCTCAGTTCATCGGCATGAGATTACCAATGATCTAAAATGAGCTTGATTGCAAGGCAGGAGCACCAGCCAAGAGGGTGAGAACATACCTCATTAGGTTGTGGATGAAAGCTTGTATGTGGTTTAGGAGCTCTGGCATTGCAAAGGAAGGACTTTGCATGATGGAAGATCCAGTCGGCGACTGACTTTCGAAAGCAGCTTGAAATGTGGTTTTTCCCAGGAAAGATGCATGGCATCGTATAGTGAGACCCAAAAGCTTACAACGAAGAACTTCCTTCAAGAGGATTGTTGAGGAAAGTAGATGTGGGGGGGGGTTCAAATGGTCCTTTCGAGGAGACACAGTGAAGTGAGAGATTTGTTAGGTTGAAAGATATGTCCAAGTGTTTTATCCACAGTCTGCCGAGAGTGAAGATGCTCTGCCTGCTGATCTGAGGGGATGAGAGATGGTCCGACAGAGGGTGGGTCACCGCAAAAGCGATAAAGAGGATTTTCCAGCAGAGTTGGAGAGATCATTGATGAGGAATTAGAAAAAGGCAAAAATGGACCAGAACACTGCCTTGAAGGAACTCCAGCCTGGATGCCTTGAGGAAATTCCAGTCAAGGAAGAAGAGATGAGAGAATTCCATGAAAGAGCATGCATTAAACTGTGACAGGAAAGGATGTCTGTCGAGCCATTAGTGCGAGATTGTCTTGGATTACGATAAGAAGAGAGTTTGTGACAGGGCCGGGGTGCCAAACTGTAATTGAAAGGTCACGATGGTCTAGAAGATGGCTCTGACGCAAATCTGCCATGAGACCTCCCTACATGTTGGAAAGCAGAAAGCAGCATGTTCACGGGTAAGTGTGACTCAGGACTGAATCCAAAATTGAATGATGGGAAATCAAGCCATTGAAAAGGAGAAAGATTAATGTCTAACATGAAGATGGATCAATAACTTGCTAATGATTGCGAAGAAGGCTATTGTAATGTTGTGCAGGGAATCTGTTTTTGCACCGTTTGTATATAGCAGCAGTAATGTTTTGATTCCAAGCAGATGGCAGATTGACCTGACAAAGGAGAGGTGAAGTAGAGCAGAGAGAGGGTGAGCAAGAGGCAGCGGAGCAGGTTTTTAGACATGTAGCCTTATGCGTCTGTCCGGTTGCAGAATGCTGAGTCAAGGTCTGAACAGCAAACCTCTGCAGCCTTGTCGGGAGAGAGAAAAGGACGCAGAGTCCAGGGACATGCTGGGTATGAGTTGGGTAAGGTGGGTACAGAAAGTGATGTGTTTGACACAAGATTTCGAAAAAACAAGAGTTTAGGCATTTAGCCTTTCACGGGCCATGTCGGCAAGTGCGAGCATCCATTTAACGTTAAGGGAGCGGATGATGCGAGGGAAAATTGTGAGGAGAAAGGTGTGGGTGGGGGGGAAGGAGCTTTTGGAGAAAAGTGAGGAGAAGACTTGGAGGGGGAAGAGAGTGGAAGTTTCTTTGAAAGAGGGAGGATGTGGCTGATTGGACGAGGGAGGTGAGACGATGACAGTTGGCACAGCCAGTGGCGAGAGAAGGGAGAGGGGAAAGGCAATGAGACTATAGGTAGTGGTAATGGTTGAGGATGGAGTGGGCAGGAGGAGGAACAAATTTGAGGGTGGGAAGAGGGGGAGTGTGATGAGGGAAAGAAAGAGCATGTTGAGATGTTGAGAGTATGCTGATGACTGATGAAGGAGATATTGTTCGGTTGGAAAAGGAGCCACGATGTTTGAACACCATACAGTTTGTGACATTCCAGAGAAGGAGCTGTTAGTAAAGCAGAGGACAGTGACAGGTGCTAAGCAGAGGAGCGTTGATGAGGAGCAAGATCGGGAGGGGTAAGGAGGGTATAACAGGGGGGTAGTTTGCGAGTGATAAATTTTAATGAGGTGGGGTGAATTGCCAGCTTGATTTGGACCAAAAAGAATGATTGATAGAACACGAACATCAGGACGGTGGCATCAAAATGAGATTTAAAACAACTTTTTCAAATCCAGAGATGCTTTAAAGACGTTAGTTGAGTTGTTGGATAAAGGCCGAGTGGAAGAGAAACGAGAGAAAGAAAACGCCTATACAGTTGAGCCTTTTTAGACGTTTAGCACACAAGCCTCATCTTACATTAGGCTACATTATAACAAAATATTAGGGATTCATGACTGACCGTTTTAGATGTATGGGAGGTTACTGTTCGGAATCTCTAAATAAATAAATAAATATAATCTTAAAACCCATGAGGAGTGAGTTGCTTCTGAGTACAAGTTGACAGGCTGCAGAACTTCTGGAGGGAAAGTATGACTTTACAGATTACCGGGAAACAATACGGTATTTCTTGTTGTTGTTCTGGGGGGGCCACAGGACAAATTATGCTCGATATTGTGCCACTATTGATAAAAGGAGAAGTGTGTGGCTTGGTGTGTGGTGTTGTGTCTGTGTCGTGTGTGTGTTTTATATCCATTGCCTCTGTCGGCTTAGGTATTTATCATGAAAGGGACCGAAACCGACATCCATCGGCTAATTTCTCGTATACCTACATGTCCGTAGCAGTCGATTTGCATCCAGGAAAGACAATTATGGTTAAACCATTTTGAAAATTCCAAACTCTTTCATCTAATAGCTGCAAATTATGTGTTAAGAGAAACAGGTGCTCTGTTTCCAGAACACCGGTTCCATGCTTGGAATTGAGGTAACAGAACGATATACTTCTGCGAATTTATGCAAATTCCTCAATGCTGTGAGTTCAGGGGTTTGTGGACCCCCCTCCCTCTCCCCTTTTTTATTTTATTCTCTCTATTCCGACCACAGCTACAGAAAAAAAATATGAAAAGCTGTCATGCTTGGAGGACAAGAGAGAAGAAATCACGAGGTTCGTATTTATATATCGTTAGGAGAGAGATTAAGGCGTCCATCAGGAATTCAAATTGACATCGCCACCGGCATTGCACAAGAAGGCATTGCAGAGTTTTCTTGGCTCTATTGCTAATGTATAACGCGCGACCGGCATGTCTTTACCAGATGTCATCATCGCTGTGCAATGCTTTCAGGTTGTCAGAATTTCATTTTCTTTATCCCTTTGATGAATAACTGCTTCTTGAGAGGCTCTAGTCGATTGTATAATTTGACCTATATGCTGATTTAACCAGTTGAACAGGCAGTGTGTTAGTTCGCTCTGGCAATGTACACGCTGGTTGTGTCGGTAATCAGGAATGGGCTGTCCTGTGATAAAAAATTTCAGCTTCTTAACCACGAATCTCTTTACCGGGAAATAAAATGGTATGTCAATAAGTCGATTTATGTACTGAGAAGCTTTTATCATGTTTTAAAATTGGCACTCGCGTGTTCCATAAGTAATGCGTTACTATCATATTTGGGAAAATGGGGTTGGATTAGTTGCCAGGGTGGGTAGAGCATGGAGTGGGGTTTGACAGGTGACTGTTTCAGGCAAAAGGCTCAAATATAGCCATGATACACCCCCTCACCTCCCTTAAAATCTCCCTTGTTCAAATGGAGGCTCTGCAAGAAGCATAATTATTAACGCAAATTGACAACTTGAAAAGCAAGCATCTGGCATGCCAGCATCATTATCTGTATCAACCTCTCAACTGTGTTTTTTTTTCCCCGATCCTTCTACTTCCTCTTCCCATCCTACACCCCATTCTCCCTGCCCTCATTCCTCATTTCTTCCAGCTCGCGCGGTTTTGGAATCTATTTACATCTGACACTTTTAAAATTATTTTCATAATAAATACTGTTATGAAGCATACTAACGAATAAAAAAATAATGAATTATTTTACACATTATATTACTCTAATAACTCACTTTACTTCGGTGCGACTTGATTTGCCGACCAATGAGCAAGTCATGAACGCTTCCACAGCAGAATTTACCACCGAACAAAGTCGCAACTACATACAGCTACCATAACAATAGTACTGGGTAAAATTACCAATGACATTTATACGTCGATAGTCTGCACTGTTCAAAAAGCAGCGCACAATTGAACTCATTAAAATGTATTTGGAAGTCAGCCATGTTTGCACCTTGTAAAACATGTGAGGAATAACACTTTCATTGCATTCAAGTGTTACAAGTCGGGAACAGTTTTTGGTATCACATGGATTCATGGCTATATAAATGCAGGGTGGGGTTGGAGAGTGATGGCAGCGTGTGAAACTCCCGACTTTCCTAGTTTCATTTTCTGTGTCCCTGAATCAACCCCGCCATTCTTAGATGTACATTGTGAAACGGCAAATTAATGAATTGAGTCAACAAGCAAGAAACGGTGTCAGATGAGCCAACAGAGTGCGGCAAAACTTGACGAAAACAACATGATGAAATCATAAATGTAGGGGAACGAAGGTTTAAAATAGAATGTGTACATCAGAGTGAAATTACTTCGGAAATAAAATGTAAAATGAAAAGTCACGTTGCCTTATGTTGCCATGTTTTAGTAACCAAGGTGCAAGAGAGTGCCAGGCTCAAGTGTGGCAATAAGGCAGTGCGAACTTAACAATAGAAAAAACAGATACGAAAGTACTTCTTGCGCCATGATTAATAGCCAAGCCTGCCAAAAACCTTGCTGTAGCATAAGTACGAATTGATTGCCAAATACTTTTTTATCTTCACAATCACCACATTTCGAGGAGTGCAATATAATAGGTGACGATCCTTTGTTGAAACACGTTTTGTAATCTGACCCACGGGTTTTGACATGAGGTTTTCAAAATGATCTTCGGCATTGTGGCATGTGCGCTCATTGATGGGACTGTAAAAACATCAACTATGTCCATATCAGTTAAATAGGTCCTGTAACTCAAGTTGGAAATGGCATCGGCAGGGTTTTTAAAGGCACGTAAAAGCACTGAGCCAGAGCAGTCTGCCTTCTTTCCCACGATGCATCAGGAGCTGCTGGCCTGTCTACAGGCTTGGCTTGCTGTGCAGAGTCACGTTGTCAAACAGCCCTCATCCGCTTAATCGCGGACCTGCTCACGAAAGGGGCTAGTTGTTGCCCTGGGCGTGGACTGGAGCTGCCTCGCTTTCCCCATGTTCCTGATTGATAATTGGTGGAACCATCGTTGGTTGTACAAATTCGAGATTTCATCACCTGGATGAATGTGAAGGGATTTATGAAGGGATGGAGAAGCTTTGAACCCTTTGCGGTGCGCACGGCGGACGTGGATGTGACATCGGACAATGTAAAGCTGCCTGAAGTATTGCCGAAAATATCAGGGAAACTATGTTGGAAATTCGATTCAGAATTAGCACTATACTGAACCTTGCCTCAGCCTGTCTTGGTGAGCAGGGTAAAATACAGAGATCGGTTGAAATTGCCCCACCACAACCCGAACATGTAATAAGTTAAATTTAACAACTCATAACTGGTGCTCGTTTTCAAATCTAATCAATTACCATTTGATGTTCGTTTGACTTTTTGCTGGTGTCACAACCTGAGATTTATTTGTTCAAGCCAATGGAGATCTCACACTGGAATGGGTAATAAGTGTACCTTTCTTAACAAACTTGTTTTACCTTACTTATCAGCTAGCCAGATAGATGCTTACATTTATGTGCCAAATCTTGGCTTCAGAATTCCTTGGATTACATTCGAGTGATCCGCACATTTCAAACCAAAATTATTCTTATTGTTCTTTATCCTGGATGAGTTTTGTAGATATAATAACGCCATTTTTCACTAATAATTCTGCTTTGTTCACAGTTAAATTTGTAGACGATATATAATAACGACCATTTTAACCAAATAATTCTGACTTTGTTCAAGCAGTTAAAATAATACAGCAAGCTTGTTTCAGGGTAATGAACCCATGCAGAAAATAAGCATGATCTCATGATCTAATTGAGTTTATATAAGCGCATGATACAACTTTTCGAATTATGTGATACAGCACACCATGCCTGGGGCCTTTTTTTCATGTTACTTAATCTGATCAGCGAAGCTCATGATTCTGGGATTGCAGCTTCAATTTCCGCATGATAATACTGTGCTATTTACTTCATGGCACCTAATGATCTTGGTAATTAATTTGCTAAAAGTGCATATGTTTTCTCCTTAAATCCCTTCCCCGCTGTCTAATGTCGAAAAAATGTATTATCAGAAGGGCATCATTAGTAACTCGTGCGATTATATATAACACTCTGCGTCTACAAAAACGCGAACACAATAATTGCTCGTTGATGCAATGTCATTTATGAGACATCATCGGAATACAGATTGAACTGCACCTCTGACAACTGTAATACACGAATAATTTATACATATCAATTAATTATGACCTAATCCACCGGAAAAAAAATGCTGCATTGTGGAGAATGTTTTCAACATGGGATCAATGTGGAAGTTAACAATCCGACACTGGAGTAGTGTCCTAACCTCTGGTATGTATGCAGCAATCACTGCATTGCAGCGGTCATCGCAAGTGACCATATGACAGTCATGCACGTGATAACCTGGTCTGGTAATAGCATTCTAAACACCTTGAAATCAGATTTCTGGTCCAGCTCATGCATAAGATGATGTGCTGTCTCTGGCAAGTACGAGCATGAGATGTCAAATTCACGTGGAATGATTATGCGGGTTTTGTGGACAAAGCACCTCTCAGAACTTCACCAGTAATTACCAGTTTCTCAAGGCAGCTTTCACCAATACTTACCAGTTAATTACCCCCAAATGGGAAAATTAATAGAAATCAATATAATCGATATAGTTTCCCTGGATGCAGAAATTCACAAAAATACAAACAGAATAAAACTTCCCATTCTTCAAACTCCAAAGGTGACAAAAAAAGTCTTCACATATCTCCAAAGTTCTCCTTCCTGTTAGGGCACATTGTTCATTTTCATAATTTGTTTATTATCCCCCATAAATTAATAAATTTCGCATCATTATTCAACTTGCACAATATCGAAGTAAACATTACCTCTTTATAGGCAGGATTTGGTCAAGAAACAACTCATTCATTGTCATATCATTCATTAATTTTCATCTTGCTCACTTGATTCATTCAGTTCAATTCACTCAGTCATCAGAAAGCGCATAATCATACTACTGGCCGAAACCAAGATAACTATCACTTCCTCTGTTGAATAACTCCCTGGTTGTTACCAGACACACTTGTGATAATGTTGCTCAGCAACTTATCGTGGGCTCAAGCCGTACAAACTCACATATCTCAATTCCGGTGCACGTTGGCAGGGAAACAGAGACAGAATTATTTTCAATTTGTTCTCTATAGGGGATGAATGTGAGTGAGCTTGGAAAGTGGTGGATGTCAATGAAAGAATAGTTCTGTTGGAGCTTGTGAGGATGTGGTGTGGACACAAAAAGACCACGCCGAGGCACTTGAAACATGTTGGTGGGATAATGAAATTGAAAGAGGATTGGCGAGGAAGAGGGAAGAAGTTCAGAGTGCAGAAGGCGAAGGTTAACTGGCAGAGAGAGGCAAGTGTATAGAAGTTATGTTAGCCAAGATAAAGGCTGCAAGGAAGAAAGAGGCGAGCAAAGTTGAAGGGAGGCGCACATAGGAAAATGCTCAAGAGAACGTTTTGAATTTGAACAGGGTCAGAGAGCAGTATTAGATTGCAAAGCTGATAGGAAAGAGAGATGATTGCGGGTTTGATGTTGTTTGAAAGGGATGAAAGAGGGACAAAATCGTCTTGGACCCAGATGGAATTTAAGGAAGATGAAAGAGAGATAGGAAAGGCTGTGAATGAGGAATGAAGGGTGGAACTATTAGAGAGCAAACAAATTTTAGGACCGGCGCAGAGAGTAACTAGAGAAAGAAGTTGAGGGAAGCGATAAGGGCCAATGAAAAGTAGAAAAAGCGGGAGGCCACAGGAGCTTGTGGGGATATGTTAAAGACAGCGGAAGTTGGGTGTGAAGAGAATGACAGAGGATTTGAATCTGGGTGAAGGAAGGCCCCGCCAATTCCACTGGATTGGGAACTGAGTCCCTCGTCGCCCTTTGTAACAAGGGGAAAGGTGACCTCTGAAACTGTGGCTCATAATAGAGCATAAAATTACTGAGCATGAAATGAAGTATTGAAAGGGTGTTGGAGAAGAGGATTAAGGAAGAAAGTGGAGATTGACAAAATGTCAGTTTGGAATTTATGCCAGGAAGAGGAACGAAGATCGATTTTTTTGGTTGTTAGTTTATTTTTAATTGTAGGGCAGTTGCAGCAGGAAAGTACATTGGAAGAAGAGAGCAAAGTTGTTTCTTGGGTTTTTGATGTTGGAGAAAGCATTCGATAGGGTTTCCACGCGAAGTAGTGACATGAGCATTGAGGATGTTGAGAGTGGAGGAATGGGTTGTTTAGAGTATGATGGAAGTATGAGAGAGCTTGCACAGCTGTAAGGGAAGAAGACGGAACATGTGAGTTTGAAGGAGAATGTGAAGTGCATCAGAGGTGTACAAAGTCACTACATTTGTAATTGAATGGAGTTGCTGGCTTGGAGTGCACAAGAGGTTTACCATGGGAGTCTTTGTTGTTGCAGATATTTGTCGTTGATTGTGGAGAGTAGGGATGGACTGAAGGAGAAGATGAATAAGCGGAAGGAATATGAAGGGAAATATGAAAGACAAAGGTGAATGGAAAGTGGAAACATGGTGTGGGTGGGAAACTGGAAGTGGCCGTGTGTGTGTGCAGGAAGGTGTCGGAGTGAGCCTCCATTCAAGCTACAAGTGTTGCTGAAGTGAGTTTCTCGAAAATGTAGTGGTGTGAGAGGGTCATTAACCAGTGTGTAGCTACATTATTCGTGTAAGCGATGTGAATGGGAGTTGAGATGGAGGAAATGTTGAGTATGATGCTTGAGATCGGCGTGAAGTCGAAGTGTGAAAAAAATTTGCTAACTACGAGACATGCTGAATGAGAAGGTGGGATAGACTCGGCGACAGTTGCTGGAGTGAAATGTGCATTGAAGAAGTCTTTGGGAACTGAGTGCGTGCTGATGAGGAGGAGTGTCAATTGAAGTGAAGAGAAAGGTGTCATGCACATGTGTGAGAAGTGCATGATTTATGGAGCGAGACATGGGGAATGACGTGAGAGTAGCACCGAAGGCTGGAAAGGGTGGATAATGTTAATGTTCGGTCGACTGTGCGGAAATTCATTGAGAAAAGACAAGAAGACAAATGATGAATTGCGGAAGTGATGGGAATAGAGCCTGGTGATGGATGTTGTGAAGAGAAACAGGTTGAATGGTGGTCATTGTCGAGGAAGGATGAAAGTGACGTGTAAGAAAGAGTGATGAAATGAATGTAAACGAAGATGAGGAATGGAAGATTGAGGAACGATCTTGCTAAAGTTGTGTTGAAGAAGAAATGCGTGTAAGGGAGGTTAACAAGAGAGATGCAGAAAATAAGGCAAAGTTGGAAAAAGATTGTCATGGGGACTAGCAAGGTATACCCAATCCAGCAGAGAAAATTGCTTAAAAAAACCTGTTGTTTTTTGTCTGCTGCCTCTTCGTTCTTCTTCTTCTTCTTCTTCTTCTTCTTCTTCTTCTCTTCTTCATTCTTCTTCTTCTTTCTTCTTACTCCTCTTCTTCTTCCTTCTACTTCGTCTTCTTTCTTCCTTCCTTCTCAACAAATGGGAAGAAGCAAAGAGAAAATATTTACACAATGCAGAAACCCGAATGGTTTCAAGGAAATATCTGACCCATTATATATCACAGAGACAGATATCCACATAATCAAAAGAAGTAAAAGCAAGATGATGAAAGAATGTTAGTGTTGAAGAAAATAGAAAAATCAAAACTAACTTGAAAGTACTTGTAGCAGAGACAAGAAAAATATGATGGACTAAAAGAGAAACAATATTTTCTTTGTATAGAGTGCTTAAAAACTATTTAAAATAATTTTTTTTCATAAATAAATAGCAATATAAATAAATATCCTGAAAAGAAATTTTGTAAAGAATTCTTTCTACGACATGAATGTGAGTGAATAATGATTCATTGTGACTGTCTGTAATAAGGACTCAAGATAGTATAACATACACTTTACAATCCAATAAAGAAATCAAAGCGGAATATGTTCCTCCTTCCAGATAATAGTACATTGTGATGTCTGCATGATAAAGGACATTGAAACAAATTTTATAGAGCACTTCAATCACACAAGCACAAGTAAAACACAGAACTACCATCCTAGATTTAATCTGCATTTAATTTCTTTTTCTAACTAAACTGCTCATTTTGCTCAAACACATTAAAAAAACATATTATGTCAGTTTGAGGTTCGCAAATGCATATTGCTCTTGCTCGATCTTTTGCCCAAGGAAACAGCCAACGGTTCCAACGCCTGCATTCAGTAAAAATTAAATATACAATTCACCATTCCCCAAGATCACACAAATTAACCCAAAATTAATTAAAATTGTGAGTGTGCCAGAGAGCAGATGTATGATAAGACGTTTCTTATCTTTCTTAGGGGTTTTGATTTATAACTAGACGACCGTGAACTCGGTTGCGGTTCCCGTTGTGACAGCGCGTTGATGAGAAAAAAATCATTCAGAAAAAAAATAAAGAAATAGCCTCCAGCGAACTTACCACTGAGGGTGTTTGCATTGATCAAATAGTCCAAAGAGTACTTGACTGAATCGGGAATTGATTTTTTTAATAATTTTTTCGTGCCTCGATTTAGAACAAAACTTGATACTGCACACCAATGCATGGCGGAATGGTGAGTAAGGTGGCCCTTAAATTTTTTCGCGATAATTCGTGCACCGTTTTGCTTATTTCGGGACAATCATACATTACAAGAAAGAGATTTAGTAATTATAGATAGATGAATAAAGTACGTGGAGAAAGGTAGACGGAACATGCAGATCACCACAATCCAAGCAAGGCAAAAACCAAACAGGAGATATGGGACATGCAAAGTTTCTACAAATCTATATATAGAAAAGCAAAAATCCTCCCATCTTATTTGTATTCATTTCTCTCTCTCTCTCTCTTCTCTCCTCTCTCTTTCATCTCTCTCTCTCTCTCTCTCCTCTCCTCTCTCTCTCTCTCTCCCGGCTCTCGATCTCCGCTCTCTCCCGTGCTCCTCCGCCTCTCTCTCTCTCTCGCTTGCTCTCTCTCTCTCGTGCTCTCCCGTCTCCTCTCTCTCTGCTGCTCTTCTCTCTCTCCTGCCTACTCCCCGCTCTCTCGCTCTCTCTCTTCTCTCCCTCGTCATCTCTCCTCTCCAACTTTGGGTGGGGTGTTCATTGGTTATGTTGCCGAGTCTCACGTAGGGTTGGGAGGCGTGTGGGTAATGTGGTTAGCATTTTCTTGTAAATGTAGCACACATATAGCACCACCTGGTGGTGGTGCAGAAAGGTATTGCAATTTAAACAATTTCCTTTGGCTGAAAGTTGTTGCTTATTCATGGTTTCTCTTCCCACACAACATCGGGCAATCGCTCGTGAATGAATAAGGAACAATTCTTAACCCACTAAGTGCCACAAGACCACATCTTACAAGCAATTGGGAATGCAGGACGAGAATTCCCTTTGGCGATGCGTGGAGTGCAGGGTCCCCAGACTGCTCAGCAACTGCATTTCCTTACGGTTGATTTGTTCACATTGTAACACCCAGTCGACTCATCGAAAATGCTTGCTCTTCCTCCAGTCCACCTAGTCACTGGTGCTTTTCAAAAATGAAGGGCACCATCACCGGCCACCATTAGCTTTTATCAGTTGGATTTTCTGATCATGACACTTAATTGCATGGTCAGAATGGTTTGCACTTGTTCTCTTCAGGCAGGCTGTTATACTACATGTATAATCCTAGCCATTGTTCTCCATAAGATAATTCCTCATTACTGAAAATATGTGCCACTGCCTGCATAATCCATTCACGCACCATGCTCGCATAGTTTCACATAACACTGAATACGGGATGCCAAAATGTGTAGTCCACCGTTGCCCAAGGGTGGCCATGGTTTAACAAAATGCAAGTCCCCACCTCCTTAAGAAGGATTGCTGCCTTTACGTCATTAAACCCTTTGCCTTTGCTTGAAAACCTGAACACAAGGCAGCGGAGGATTTGAATTCAGTTTCCTCTCTGAATGAGCTGCCTACCAAGCTAAACGAGCTCATCTGCCAGAAGCAACTGGTTTTTAGGTCCAGGTTTCGCCTTTCACCTGAAAATGCACTGAATGAAAATATTGCTATTTTGTTTTTATCCCAATCATTGGTAAGGCACCATCAATTAAATCACAAGTGAATTAATACGAATTTATGCCTGAGATATGTAAAATGACATTGTCAATGCAAAAACGTCCCATTCTGTTTCAATCTTTTTGAGGAGAAACCAATAACTCTCTAAAATGAATATTAATTGTGAAATCAAACCTTGTAAGTTATTTTTTAAGTTATAATCTCGTTGATTTTGAAGTATGTTTGAAAATTATAACAATTTTTGGTTCAGTCGCCCTGTTCTTTCATAAGGCGAGGCAATTTCGGAAAGATATTTGAGAAAACTTTTGATATGCTCCGCGCTGAAACTGTTATCGTTTTAGTATCCAGCTTCCTGTATTATAACTAAACTTGGTCATTTTTCGTCGAGATGATATTAAACAAGGTATATAAGTTCCATGGACAATAAAGAACGTCTCATATTATTTTTGTTGCATCAAGTTTGTAGTGGTATGGGAATGAAGATGTGTGTCGCTTGTTGTGAGATTAAAACTAAGGATTGTTGCTTCTCATACTTATTTAATATGCGCATAAAATGGGTTTGGATTAGAACATTTATTAATCTTATTTTCATGTTCTCCACTGCGTCTAAAATGCTGATGCTTCATTAAAAACAAATGTCCCTTTCATGCCTTCTTACTACCAAATAGCAATAACAGTCTATTAACTAATTGTATGGGTCATTTGGGAAGAAACTAACACGCTGAAACCAAACCTACTTGAACCTGAATAATGTTTTTTCTCCTTCTCATTTCCACTTTTACCAGATAGACTAACCTATATTAAGTAGAGTCCAGCAGATCAATATATCACTCTATCATCCTTAATTTTCACATCCAATGGGTTCATCAAATACTTTGTTAATGCCCTCACCATTGAACCTGTTTCCATCATTTTGTGAGAAGAAACATTAATTCTGGAGTTAGTTTAACAGGGGGTTGAGCAGAACCTCAAAACCTTAAGTCATCAATTATTATCAATTCCTTTTCTTGGAACAAGATTAATTATTGCTGGTTGTTCTGCTTGGAATGAGTCCTGATTTGGTTTTATTAATCTGCTGAATATTCATGTGTTTGAAGAGCCTTCACCATATAATCAGGGGGTTGATTAATCTCTTCCAGTTGTTTGAAAATCCTTCATTCATCATATTCTAATTCTAGCTATATTGCTCCTATTCTTCTCCGTCATTTGACTGAAATCTTTTAACCCATTGAAGTTTTTTTTCGGACGTATATTCTAAAGGGCACTGTGGAAAAATCTATAATTTTTATTGGGAAGTTTTTTAAAAGTCATTAAAAATTTTCTCTTGTTTTCTTTCACAAATGCTTCTTACCAAACAACGTTAGTTTCTGTCTGCGTTTCTTCTTCTGTCTTGCTGTTGTTTTTACAACTTTAAAACACACTCTTGATGCCTCCTAAATCTTCTTGCTCTTTCTTTTCGCATCCATTTATTTATGGGAAATTATCATTCACGTGAATTATAAAGGTCAACACGAAATT
>CM068959.1:61068628-61083418 GCA_035128595.1 Eptatretus atami | reverse complement strand
GGACTTGACGAAATTCAACAAGATCGCGTACCATCGAGAATATTGAGCGATAATAGGTATTTTTGGGGTAAAACATAGTTTTTAGGGTAAAGAAACAAAAAAAAGCAGGCCCGGTGCGGCTTATATTGCTGACTTCACGTGCATATTGCGTGCGTATTACGGACGCCTACTCATAGGTTTTTTCTAGAATTGCAATATGAGAGAATAGATCTGAACCCCATAGATGAACCCGAGGTTCAGATCTGCGATGAGAGGATTGTGTAATATTAGAGGCCGACGAGATTCGTTTTAAATTCCGTTAAATTGTTCACTGTGAATGGTAATTTTTCTGAATATTTGGTGGCATTATGATTCATAAGTGATCATGACTACCATGAAAAACCGTAGATAGCACTTACCATGTTAAATTAAAATACCTGTCACCTCCATAATCCGTAACGGATGTGACCAATTTTAATCCAGTCAAAGATACTCCTCTCCTACGTCCGTGTTTCAAATTTGAAAGGAATCCGTTAAGATTTGGGGAGACATGAATTTTTGAAAATCGGCTTATGCTAAAAGATACGGATTTTCGTGATTTTCAGGAATTTTTCCTGACCTTGACCTTTGACCTTGACATGCCAAAAGTTATAGCGTTCTATTCTGGTGGCCAATAAGTCCATTGGTGAAGTTCCATGACATTCCGACTCGAAATGCGACCTGTAGAGGAGACGTACACACAAACAAACAAACTCACAAACTGAACCGACCAACATACTTGACAAAATCGTAGATTTCGTCAAGTAACAAACAGAAACGGAAGTGATCAATATACTTACGAAATCTTAAAAGATTTCGTAAGTAACAAACAGAGAGAAAGGGGAGAAAACATAACCTCCTTCCCCTTCAGTGGTGGGGGTAATTAAATATGTTTGAATAAGGATATTGCATTGCTGTGTTGACCGACTGTCTGAGCACAACTTTAAGGTTGTGAGTCCATTAATGGTAAGTAATCTACTGATGTGGACCTGCGACCGGGGTTGTAGATCCATTAATGGTGAATAATGGTTCATCGGATGTGGACCTGCGACCGGGGTTGTAGATCCATTAATGGTGAGTAATCTACTGATGTGGACCTGCGACGGGTTGTAGATCCATTAATGGTAGTAATCTACTGATGTGGACCTGCGACCGAGGGTTGTAGATCCATTAATGGTGAATATCTACTGATGTGGACCTGCAAACAGGGTTGTGAATCTGCCGTTTCGAGAGGTTCTGAGCCGAAAGGATCGAAACCTCGATGAAAAAAGGTGCCCAGCTGATGATTCGGCGAGTTGGGAAATCAGTCGATTGGCTATAATTTATGGTCATAACTTCAAATAAAATATATTTTGTAAGTACTGACCAGCACATGATACATCTGTGTGTGTGTGTGTGTGTGTGTGTGTGTATTGTTTTGTCTGGCTTCCTTCTTGGAACTACGGTGCAGTAATTGGTCTTTATTTTGACTATATTCTTATGAGTCTGATTTGTTCTTATGAGTTTATTTTGTTCTATATTCTTATGAGTTTGATTCAGGAAGATAACAATGATGGTTAACCATTTTGAAATTGGCACTTTTTTGTCAAAATGCTGAAAATTGTGTTTAAAAGACGATTTGAATCACACACAGATTTCGTGCTGTAACAGCAGTTTAAAAGTGCCCATCGAGCCGAACCGGGTCAATTCAAGCACACAAACAGCACATGTACAAAAGGCCTCATTTAGCATTCATACATCATTTTGAAAGTCCCGTTTTTTCCCCAAAAAAATGGCGTGGACTCCAAGTCCCAAATGTTGATTTGTGAACACCTATTCTGGGCATGTGGGCTCGGACGCATGGGTTTTTGTATGACCATGAGCTTTGGCCTTTGGACACAAGAGGCATATACATATAAATATGCATACATTCTTACGTACACACATTGTACACATCTACACACGTTCTTCTGCCCTGTAATCATAACCTCTTCACTGGAATATACTGTATACAGTATATTTTAATAATCTCCCTTTAGCTTTTGCAGTGAGGCAAATTTGCATGCCATCAGAGCTATTGCAGCACAATCTATAAGAAGCAAATGTCAGCTGCCACACGATACCACATCTGTATCATCACAAGCTGAATGGTTTACTCCTCTCCTCTGAGATTCTTAACTGACAAAAGTATGTGTCTCTTAAAGCCCAGTGTTTACCACTGCATAAATCTTTTCTTGGGGTGGACGGACTGTGTGAAATGTGAACGGTGGACGACACACACAAGTTGGTGTCCAAATCTGTGTGTGTGTGTGTGTGTGTGTGTGTGTGTGTGTGTGTGTGCGTGCGCGCGCTTGTTTGTTTGTTTTTGTGTGTGTTGGAATTGTTAGGAGACGAAACTTTACACGTATGACCGCTTATCCACGAGGAACAAAAGGTTGATACATATTATGTCATAAGTCACATGGTTTGGTGGCCATGTTGGATTTACCCTAAAACATATAAAAAAATCTTTCTTTCCAGAATGGCTGGACAGATCGAGGGGAAACTTCACACAAATGGTCCCCAAAGCATGCGTGTATAAGTTTGTTAAGGAATAATTGATAGGTCACATGGTTTGGCAGCCATACTGCAATTAAGAAAAATATTAAATGATGTTTTCTCTGGAACCACTTAATCATTCAATGTGAAACTTCACAATTATGATTTTGGGGTGATGAGGAATATATGTTTTCAATTTAAACTTGATCAGACACATGGTCTGGCAGCCAGAATTATTTATTTTTTTGATATGGGTTGTATTTTTATTTTATTTTATTGATTGATTTATTTTGAATAAGGCTCACTTGGCTGTACCTGGATAGGTTTGAAGGTATAGGAGGAGCAGCTGAAATGTGAATCCTATCCAGGTTCCTCCTGATGACTTCATCTTTGCTTTTTGCTTGTTTGGGATCCTTCTGATTACTCCAAGACATGACTTGATGTGGACCTGCGACCGGGGTTATAGATCCATTAATGGTGAGTAATCTACTGATGTGGACCTGCGACCGGGGTTGTAGATCCATTAATGGTGAGTAATCTACTGATGTGGACCTGCGACCAGGGTTGTGAATCTGGGCGTGCCAGTGATAATGACAATGTGCTGTTGAAATGGCCACCACGTTCACCTGACTTGACACCTTGTGATTTTTTTCTATGGGGCTATGTGAAAGGACTGGTCTATATCCCCCCTCTTCCTACAAGCCTAGAGGAACTTAAGCAGACAATCACTGAGGCGCTGGAGAATGTTACGCAAGACATGCTACAGCGTGTTTGGCAGGAGGGGGAGGAAACTTTTTCGTTTTCAATTGAACATAAAATCCATCCAGGTATTTGGTCTCCCATTTGATTTGAATTGAATTTATTTTAATCCAAATCTGAATTCAATTGAATAATAATGAAAACCGTTATGGGTCAGGGTCAGGTGTCCCATCAAAGCAGGACATCTTGGTACCTGGTCATCACTGCCAGCAGTTATAAAGTAGCGGTTCTAATTGTCTCTTATTAATTACGTTACACACCAGTACACAAACGCCACACAAAATACAGCACACAAAACAAGTCCTGGTGAGGCTCGGCAATCTCTGATTGCTCTTTTTCTTGTTTTCAAATGTTTTTCAGACTATAAAAAGACTGCTTCTGCATCAAAGTGAAAATGATGAAATGCTTTACACAAAAATGTAGATATGATGCACCTAAATAAACTGGCGGGTGTTTGGAATATTAATGGGCTGACACAATGGCCTAGAATAGATGTATGCATGCCTTGTTCTCATCCTGACCCAGGTATAAACTGTCATCCCGGTGTTTCACAGGCAGGTGATTAACCTATGTGTGTGTGTCACTTGGATGGATGTGAAACTGGCCGTCACTTCTGCTGGCATTAGTTTGTGGATGTTAAATATCTCCGTTGTCCTTCACGAAGAGTTGGCGAGCCATCGCCAGCACCATGAACAAACTACAAATCCTTACCCTAACTACTACTGGGAAGACAACGGGAAAGCACCCAGCATGACGATTGCCAATAAAGTGCTTCTTGGCAGTGCTGGGCCTGCCTTTGGGCAGAACACCAGAATACAAATAGGATAACATCAATGTTGAGAATGATGGGATTTAATTTAATTGAACTTACTTGATAAAGATGATTGTTTGTATAATTCGGCTTGCAATGTGTTTTGAAAATATTTAATAATGTAATTATGTTGAAATTTCAACAAAAATACGAGTTTATCCCCATTGGTCATTGCAAATATTATCTGGTGGTTATCATCACGAAGGTAATGGGTAAACCAACAAAGATGAATCTGGATCCTTTTAAATGGCACAGATATAAATCATTTGTCAAAGGCAAGTTGCCAACATAGTGACAAATGCTATTCCCCAATTTATGGAAATGTCAATCACATTCGCCTTGGAATGCAAACTGCCAAATTCCCACTCTTCAAAACCTGTCAGCAGGCATTCTGTCTAACCTCTTTCAGTGAATCATACAGCTCTTCGGGTACTCTTTTTGAATCTTCATTTCACCATTATTTCTTTCCATTTTG
The DNA here is from genome assembly GCA_035128595.1 of Eptatretus atami. Classification (NCBI taxonomy): domain Eukaryota; kingdom Metazoa; phylum Chordata; class Myxini; order Myxiniformes; family Myxinidae; genus Eptatretus; species Eptatretus atami. The sequence continues at coordinate 61,078,838 of CM068959.1, read as the reverse complement.
CTTAAACGTCTCTTTATGTGATGTGCGATCTAATTCCGTATCAGGTTTGATCATTGACAAAATTGTTACTTGGTCTGTATCTTGCATGCTACATGCTTCACATTGCTGTAGCATCTTCTGGTAGGTTTACACATGGAAATCCTGCTCGGACAGCTACTTCTCCAACGGTCCCAGTTATTCCCACCATCTTGTGGGGTTGGGCTGGGGGAAATTTTTGGCCCAAGTCTTTCATGAATTGATGGCCAAGCCTGGCGTTCGACTGAAGGTGCAGCAATTTGAAAATTGTTCAGGGTGCAGGTTATCTCGTCGCCTCTTTTTGGTAGACACTGTGGGATCTTTAATGTCCACCATATGTGAGCAGATGGCACAGCCGGCTTCACATCCATCCGAGGGACGGCACACTTTGTGATACATCAACCTTCTGCAAAAGCACCAATTCGACAGTTTATAGTGCGGTCGGGAATAGAAACAGACTAGAGAGCTCAGAGATAAGTACTTCTGTATCCCATCCTTTTGAATTGCGTGGAAGCTGTGCCAACTATCTAACTCGATTTCTGATTTTGAGTTATGTGTATTGTGTGTAAGTGATTAATTTGCGAGCATGCACGCCTCGCAGAGTTTCCTCCCATATGTCACATTCTGTTTGAGACTGACACAGCTTCCTCCCATATGTCACATCCGGCATGTTCGAAAAGCTGCCGCCATTTTCTTCTTTGGGTGCGGAGACTTGATCACCATCAGAAAATGGGAGATTTAATCGTTGTTTGCTGATGTGAGATTCGAACGGATCAATCAGCATTCTCATTTTGTTCTGTACCCTGGTCAGACAGGGGTAAGTTCCTTTAGGAATACTGAGATGCTTTATGATTACTCCCATCGTTGGTGTTACTAAACTAATCTGGTTGTGGCTTTATGATGCAGTTTTATTCAATTGTAAATGGAACTTGAACATGTATGATTGATGTGATCTATGTGAGTAGAAATTATTCAGTTTGATTGTGTGTTCTACTCACACATGTTGGTTTGATACAATTAACTAATTAAACAATCCTCATGTCTTGATACTGAATTTGTTGCTTGATGTTTGTAAAGAAGGGTTTGGTTGTCCAGGTGTTCCTTGGTGCACGTCTTGAGAGTGTATGTAGACATTGTCTGCCCCTGATGTATCTCTTGGTTGCAATGGGTCAAGCCTGTAGGGCTTGTATTTGGATGCATTTGTGGTTGCATACTCGATGTATTTATTGTAAACATGGAAACATCATTTCATCCATTGCTTGAGGTATTAATCTGTTACTGTGATGTATCTCTGCTGAATAGTATTTTTGTATCTTTAAGGGTTCTTTTATTACCAGCATATTCTAATACAGCAAGTATCAACCATCATCCTGTGTCTTGCTTAATTCTTCCCGCATCACATTATGGTGTCAGAAGTGGGATATGCAACAACACCCCCCCCCCCCCCCCCCCTGTCTGTGCGGTAACCAGTGCAAGCCACATCCCTGGAGAAGACCGATCATGGTGCTTCGATCAATTTGATGTGAACTGATGTGTGGACTGATTCCTCCTGATAAATCAGAGATTCTGGATCTTTAACTTGATGTTGGTTGTGTGATTGGACCCTGTTAAATATACGAACTATTCTCTTTTTTGATGAACGCTGTGCTCCTGAAATTGGAGAAATTCCTGCTAAGTTGGTCAGAGAAATCTATGTTATCTGCTTTTGTTGCATTAAATTTGGAACCGGTTTGTAATACTAGTGATTTTATTTTCCCACCACTGTATATTTGATACTTGTTGTTGTGACATTATAGCTACCCCAGAAGAATTAGAAGCTGCTATTGCAGGGTTAGAGGAAGAGTTGAGTCGAGAAAAACAGAAGCCAGCAGAAGCAGAAAAGACACGTCAGATGCAATAGCAGAGAATCGCAACCTCATCCGAGAGCTTAGGGACAAATACGAGCAAAGACTAGTAATGCCAGCCTCAAGTGCAAGTTCAATTTCAACTGAAGAACGCTTAGTATTTGTGTCGTCTTCACACAAACTGGAGTGTTTCCATGGCAAACCTGAAAAGTCAAGCGAACTTAAAATACAGGAGTGGGTTTCCGATGTTCGTTGTCAGCTGGCTACTCAGAATTTAAACAACCAACAGCAAGTCGCTTTTATTCTGGACCACTTATCTGGAAAGGCGCGACAGGAAATTACGTCCGAATCCGTCCACAACTTTTTGAGATACCGTTTTTGGCCCAATCTCTCAAAGGTGAAGAATCACAAAGAATTCTCATAGTCTGATCCAGATCCGGATCTTCACCAAAAGCTAATCCGTTTGTCCTTGTCGCACACCCAATCTGCTACCAAATTTCATCCAAATCCGTCCACAACTTTTTGAGATATCCTGCACACAAACAGACAAACAAACAAGCAGTCAGAGACTGGTACTTACGAAATCGTCAACTTGACCTCTGACCTTGTCTTATAAAAGCTGTCTCTAGAGAAGGTAGCGACGCAAACCAGAAGTTTCTACGATGATTCTGTACCAAACCATCAAAAATCGAATGTTTGACCTCACTGTGACCTTGACCTTTGACCGATTTTGACCAAAATCTAATCAGCACTAGCCATCACCCTCCTGAATCACGTGGTTTAATTTGACATTGGTAGCTTCTTCCGTTCTCGAGTTATCGTGCCTACAAACAAACACACAAACACACACACACAAACAAACAAACACACAAACAGATGACGGAAGTCATCAATATACTTACGAAATCTTTAGATTTCGTAAGTAACAAACAGAAAGGGGTGAAAACATAGCCACCTTCACCTTTGGTGGCGGAGGTTAAAAACAGACAGACACCAAATTGTGTATGTCAATAAGAAGATGTGAACATGTAATAAAAGGTCTATCTGATCTTCTGAATGTGTCATCATCACTATCAGTTATCTGTCCCATGGCAGGTCTTCATAGCATCTCCTTCCTGAGAAAGATATTGATGCCAAAGCAGCTTCATTGGCAATTAAATACATTGCGTGGTTTGCCATTGCCTTCCCAGTAGGAGCCAGGATTTGGACCTGCAATCACCATTTTACAATACAGAACTCCCATGACAGTTGAGCCATCACAGCAGTGAACCCATCCATCATCACAGTAAATTCACTCAGAACTGTAAATGTTTAAATGCACAAAAAGCACATTTTGATGTTCACTTCCACTGCTTTTAATGGATTACAAGATGAGTCTGTTGCAGTTTAAAGAGCTTTCGTTTTTGTACTCCAGATATTTTGGCTTATCCATCAAAGGCTTATCAAGGTTTACAGCGAAATTGTCAGAGTATCAATATCAAGCCATGCTATCTATTCTATCCACATGCTGCCACATTAACCCTTTATCTTTAACTTGTGGAAAAGGCAAAAATGGTTTCTTTTTCAGAGGGTTGCATTGGTGCAAAGGCAAAAAGGATAGAGGGGTTTGTGTATGGATGGAAAACGAGGGTGCAGCAAAAGTAAGAGAGCAGGAGGTGAAGCACTCGGCCACATCATGTATTATTGTGGGAAAAATCCTTCTCGCTTTTTGCACAAAGGAAGGGTGCCAGGAAGGATCTCCGAACAATACCTATAGGCCAGAAATTTCTGCCAGTCATCAATCATCGAGAGCATGTCAACAGAAAAGAATCACTTTTATTTCTTGCAAAATCGAAGATTTTTCAAATATATTGGTGAGTCGATTTTGTTATTCTGTCTGTTTGTTTGTCTGTCAATGGCCTACAGGCCACAATTTTAAACAGATCTTCACAAAACTTCACCACATGGTAGAGTTTGTCATAAGCAAGAAGCCTGGTTTTTTTTTTGTTTGTTTGTTTAGGTCAAAAGGTCAACATAATCCAAAGGTCAGCAAATTTGTTAAATTTCTAAAATCTTCAATTTTCATCTCATTGACTTGAAATTTAAACAGGATATTGCATATCAGGTCACTGATTTCAACCACCAATTAGTTTTTGAGGTTAACATAGGCCAAAAGGACAACATAGGCCGAATTTCTAAAATTGCGAACTTTCATCCGATTGTCTTGAAATTTGAAGAGTTGCATATTTGGTCATTGAATTAAACCACCAATTATATTTGAAGTCAAATTTGTTTCATGGATTTTGCAAGTATCGGCGCTCTGCACGATATCTTCTTTTTATTTTTATTTTTTGGTAGGATCTCAGGATCCTAGTGGAGCTGTCACACGCACGCATATAGACGAATACATAAGACACAACACAGGACTGTTAGATGAGACCACTGGCCACTGTTAGGTGAACACAGCCACTGAGCTTGGGGGAAGTGTCGTCACTTCCCGGGGCACTCTGGGTACCAGCAATGTCACAACAATGGTGCCGCTTATCTCACCACACTCAGCAAGGTATTTCCTCCTCCCCATAAACATCAACTTATGCAGATTGTCTGTGCTCTATCCTTTTAAATGTTGTCAGTCAAGCAAGGAAGCAGCACATACCATTTTTAAAGTCGTTGGTGTGACTCGTATGACTTTGGAACCACCAACCTCCCAGACCCGGAACATAATATGCTCTCACCATTACACATACCAATGAGACTTTTGTTGAACTAAATGCAATCTCGCCCGTCCTCCACGCAGCGGGAGACGGGATTTTGCAATCACGTGTGTGTGTGTGTTTTTTTTCGCATTTGAATTTTTGTAATCAAATTTTCAACAAAGCTTTATTATGAGAATATGGAGAAGACAAATTAATAACTGTGAAAAGGTCAAAGGTCAGCATCACATAAAATCATAAATTTTCATCCAATTGACCTGAAGTTCTAATTATCATTTGAGCTTTATCATTAAATTTGCAACAAAGCTTTATTATGACAATATGAAGACAAGTTAATAATTTGGTCAAAAGGTCAAAGGTACCATTTAGCATACGGAAGAAGAAGTCCGAATACAAAGTGGATGGGCTTTGCTTTTTCAGAAGCTTTCGAGTTTATTATGCGATTGAAAAACTTTTAAACAAAATCAGAAAAACAAAATGTTGTGGTCAAACGTTTGAGTGACATTCATGCAATTTGGTTTTTCCTTGCATCATGTCGATAATGCTCCAAAAACACGACTTGATAAATATCGGAATATGTTTTGACAGCACTGTGAAGCTCATGACAAAGCGACCAGTGCAGTTTAACATCCTTGATTTTCAAACCGATTGGTTCCTCAAAATGTTGGTTGCTCATCAGGCCAATACACCATGGGCATCTTGTTTTCATCTTCTTGAAGCATTCTTTTCAAGTGTGGTGAGTTCCTGCTCCATCAAAATGTGATTGAGTTGGGGAGAAGGATTTTGGCTGGGGGGGGAGGGAGTGGTGTGGTGGGGATGGAATGGATCCACACACAAGAACACCAGACATTTTTGAGCATTTTTCTGCACTCTATTCCATAGGTACGAATTTTAATATCTCATTATGATGCTGTCGAGTAAGAGTTTCCTCTCGTCAGTTTTGACAAGGCTTTGCTTCATATGATCTAATACGCAAACTTTACTAAACCTTCTCTCGTTATCATTCGACCTTCCTCGGAAACTTTATAATTCTGACATGTCATCCATTTTCTTCTGAACAACACTTCCCCAAGCTTTTGTTTGCAATTCAGGATCGGTGAATTAATTACTATCCCTGCTTCCTCAAACGCAATACCGAGTGCCTTCATTCTGGAGAGATGTTCACTCATCATGTCCTCAGGCATGCCTTTTGCCCGATGCTGGCCCTTTAGGCCTCAGTCGACGTAGTAGTAGTAGTAGTAGTAGTAGTAGTAGTAGTAGTTCTCAGGCAAGAACCAACATAGTACCGTATATTGGAAGTTCTGTGCATTCGCTTCGAAGTTCTATAGCTCTTAACAATACTTTGCATAAATCATGATAAAGCCACTTTCTAAGCATTTATCGATATTTCTCAACCGAGATATTCTCCTACAATCCATAATTTCACATTAGGAAGACATTATGTTGAAGTTTTAAATGCCTTTTCCACTTGTCCATAATTAATTCCGGTTTTTCCTGGAATGTATATTAAGTAGACATTTGCCCTTTTGCCAACACAATGTGTGTGTCCCTATCTTCCACCACTATGGTAATGATTCCTGTGACATACAATGTAGAGGTGCAGATATCCATATGCATTTAAGTATAAATGTAGAACTCCACACACCTTTTGGTGATGTTTCTCCTAAACTCGAATTAAAGTCACCAACCCTTTGTTGATATTGCTTATTGTTATTTCGCTTTGGGATGTAATGGCATTATATCTGCATTTTCACATGAATATTTAAGTATAAGTACTATATTACTATTATATTACCTTGAACAAAGCTTCTGATGTTGAAAAGTATTTTCTTAATCCCTGAATGTTCCTTGATGCTCACAGTGTACCCACATGCATATTAGTCCATGGGCCAGACTGGTTGGTTGGTTCCACTCTGAGGTACAAAATGAGACCGTCAGCAATGTTTTTGTATCCCCCAAACATAAACAAAACTGCATGATGGACTTCTCAAAATGGTAGCTTTACCTGGATATGGCATATTGAAGGTTGCTCCTATGTAGGCCTATATAAACCTGATGGACTTTTACAACTGTTCTTCTCCACTTTATATTTGTATGAGGGGTGTGGGGGGGGGGGGGGGGGGGGGGGGATGTGAAAAATTAGTAGTGTTAAGTTTCTGGGCATTTGGTTAGCTCCACAACTTATTTCGTACATATATAATGCTTTCAGCTTACATGTATATTCAGCTTGTTCACCTCAATTTTCACGAAATGTATGACAGGTAAATTCAAAACAGCGACCACAATTGATGATTTTATTCTTGTTACCTATTTTCAGACAATTAGTGCCTAGAAGTGGAAAGACCAACTTTTAGCAATAAAATTATTGATTCATGCTCCTATGTTTTATAGGTGGTGCGGCAAGGCGATCAAAGCGACCAAGGAAAAAAATGCAGTCATGTATAACATCTCTAAACAAAGCTTTGTCTGCAGGACTAACAAAACCCAAGGATGCGAACTCTTGGCAAGCATTTCTGGAGCCAGCTAGGGTACATCGGTTTGAATCGAAATTACAATGTACAGCTGACCAAGATGAAATACTGGACATTTGTTATCACAGAGCATGCCTCGCATCATTCACACATAAGAAGACATTGGAAAGTCTTCATTCAAAAAAAAAAAAGAGATTCCCTCTGTAGGCGACCTGGATTTGAGATGTAGAAAATCCTCAACACAATGCTGGCCAGTGATTCCAGGATACATGACCTGAACACATATTTTGCAACAAAGAAAACAAGTATCTGAAAGGATCAAGTTCACATGAGCCACTGACAAAATATTCTCAGTTGCGAGCAAATGAGAGAATGCGGTCTTTGGAGATGGAACGGATGGATTAGAAAATTATGTTGCTAACATAATGGGAGCTTGTCACAGCTGAAGTACACTACCATAGATCTTGCTACGTCAATTATACAAGGTAACGGGTAGCACTATCAACATTTTCTGCCGATTGTGATGAAGAGGAATTGTACTCCATTTTGGAGGCAAATGCATACAAAATGCTCTTCAAACACATTAGACAGACAATAATTCCTGAGCCTCGTGTTATACAATGGTGCAACTAACTGGAACAGTGATTTCCTTGGTGGAATCTCTTGGTGATGGTGACGTTCATGTGCATACCAAAAAGCACATTACACCGGAAACTTCAGAGTGAATATGGTGGCAATATTCACTTATCCGTTGATGATCTGGAAGGCTCCTTCTTGTGCCAGATAGTATCACGTTCAAGGCTTTTGGAAAAGGAGCACTTGAGAGTAAAGGAAGAGCTTGATTCTTCAAGGAAAGACGACATGGAGATGAAAAAATGAGAAACATAGTTGTCAAGGCTATGCTGTATCCCTGAAACAAGAGAAAACAGACTCCGAAGAAACAGACCTGGCCTCGACAACCAGAAGAGATGAATACATACGGTATCATCTCCAGATTCCCACTTCGCTGATTGAGTTCCTGAAATCATTCCGATCAGGAGAAGTAACTGAAACGCCTACCTGTGTAGATTTGTGTGGTCATTTGCCCAAAATCTCACTTATGGCGTTACAGGAGGTGTGATCCAGACACACAAACATATCCTGTTGCCATGGGCTGCAAAATAATTGACAGGAGATGGTGAGCTGATCGATATTTTGAACCGCCTTGGCCAAGGGATCTCGTCTTCAAAACTATAGGAAATCGACACAGCCTTATGACTCCAGAAAATGGCCATTGATGTGGAACATGTAGTCATTCTGCCAAGCAATGTCCATCCGTGTATCCCTACACTCCTTGCCTGCGACAATATCGACAGACAAGAGGATACTCGAAGTGGAGAAGGGACTTCTCATCGTGTCATTGGGATAATTTTGCAGTCAAAGGGAGCCATTGCCGAGCAACAAAAAGTTCCGGTGCAGGTACAAAAGAGCAAGAAATGGTCGATTGCTCCACAATTATTTCCTTGCCACAGGTAATGCTGGAGACTGAAGGGGACCACCTGCTCTCAAACCTGCTGATGTCGATATTGACCTTGAGGCAAAGACTATTCTTGCAAAGAATGTGGTTTGGTCTTTGTTGCGACAAACTGACACAAGCAACCAAACAGTCTCTTCCTGGACAGGTTTCAATGACATCATAGTCAAGAAAGATTCCATTGGATATTTACCCACTATCAATGCCCCCAGTAACACAGCTTTCAACCATGCATGAGATACATGAGATACATGAGATACCAAGGCCAGAATATTATGACAGAACTAGATTTAGATGAGATTGTTTGTGTCTTCAACCAGGCTTTATATTGTAAAGCGGGTGAGATGGTTTGGTAGAATCATGACAAATTTCACAATATGGTCCTGAGGATTGCCATTTTCATGACACAATCAAGCTTCTTCATGAGCTACATGATAAAACTTGCCACGATAACCATAAGGCTGTGTTGCAACACTCATCATGCAGTTGGATTCTACATCTCTTCTCCGAGTACCTGGACATATACGGTAGTATTTGGATTTGGTTGAGATTCTGCTGGGTTTGCTTTGGGCCTCCAGAGAGGGTAACTGGCTATTACATTTGCATTACATCTGAGCCATGGTCCCCTGATGCTTCGCATATGACAGGCAAAATTATGCCAGATATCTCCCAGTGTATTATGCCCAGATGACTAGATTGCTGGAAGATAATCCAGGTATATATTAGCACTTTGAAAGTTGTGGCTTCTCTGTCCAGCTCAGTGAACACAACATCTTTGGCAGAAGACTTGTCAACCAAACCAGAGAGGAAACTGTTAATAAAGACACAAAAACATCTGGTGGTACAAAAGGCTTCTGTTTAAGGCCTGTGGCTATAAGCAAGTACTACCTCACTGCAGAATATCGTAGCACTTGCTTGAAATGGCTGCGTGACATGATTGAGCTACAAACCCCAAACACCAGTCACGCTGATCTCGACCCACCTCATATCAGGAAGGATGAAGCAGATGATGTAGTCCATTGGTGATCTTTTGGAAAACAACTGGATCAATCCATTCAATGAATCATCTGATCTTGTTAGCATTTCAATGAGTATCACATGCCCATGTGACATCACTAGCGATCTACTCGGTGCACAGGATAAGGGGGAGAAGGCATACAAAGACTCCCAGAAAAGCAGGCTTCAGATAGACAAACATTTCACGACAAATTGCCAAGACTAAAATTAAAGACTTTCAGTAATATCCAGAAACAGCAAAAGACCACGTCTGAGGACAAAGAAGCTATTCTGAAAGCAAATCACAAGCTTCACAGGCAGATGATCCTCATCACCAGCAACAGAAATCTAAATATGAGAGAAGTTTTGCAGCACCCTCTCGGCCCTCTGCCATGGTCTCTGGCAAACTGTGGTGGGACTTTTTGGAAAAGAAATAAGGCTACCCTTGGAAGACAACTCGAGGGGAAGGTGCCATCTGCTGATGGCGAAGAACAGCCCTCAACATTAATTATAGATAGCATGATCCTCATCCAGAAGGTACATGGTGAAAACAGAATCTTTTCCGAACTGTTAGCCCAAGTTCTATCTTCTGGCCTGCTATCCGGAAATACGAGGAAGCGAGTCAACCATGTTTTCGATGTTTACAAAGAGATGTCAATCAAGACAGCAGAGTGTGCA
>CM068959.1:61032777-61061705 GCA_035128595.1 Eptatretus atami | reverse complement strand
AGGACGAAGTGATTAGATTTTGGTGAAGATCAGGATCCGGATCCGACTACTAGAATTTTTTCAGTGATTCTTCACCATTGAAAGATAGGGCCGAAAACGATATAGTACATCATATTCATTTAGCATGATATTTCAAAAATGTATTGGGCCCGATATGTTCTCGTGGATTCTGTTTGTCTGTTTGTCGCCGACAGGTCGCAATTTTAAACCGATCTTCACGAAACTTCACCACATGGTAGAGTTTGGCATAAGGAAGAAGCCTATTGTTTTTGATGTCAAAAGGTCAACATAGGCCAAAGGTCAACAACTAAGGTGGTATTTCTAAAATTTTCCATTTTCATCCGATTGACTTGAAATTTGAATAGTATTTATATTTCAGGTCAATGAATTCAACCAACAAATTATTTTTGAGGTCAATTTTTTGGGGGGGATTTTGCATGTCTCGTGCTCTGCACGGCATCTTCTTGTTTGTTTGTTTGTTTGCACAGAACTTTCGTGTTTTTTTCCACAACCGCCTGTCGGATTCAGACAAAATTTTCACCATAGGAGCGACGACTCATGTCGAATGTTTTGATGATAAATATGATGTCAGTGGTCACGTGGTGTGGCAGCCATGTTGGAAAAACCAAAAAACTTTGGACCTCTATCTCTGAAACCTCATTAAGAAAAATTTTTAAACTGCATATGGCAAGTACTCCTCATGGGGAATAGGTGTGGTTTTTATGACATCATAGGTTCCTTTGTTATGACGTCATAATTTCATATGTAAAACACTATATCTGATCAGTATGAAAAATTTTGAGGGTCATCTCGGGATAAATTAGTCCACAGAAAAAAGAATTGATGACATCATCTGTTATGTGATTCAGCAGCCATTGTCGTTTCTTAAAAAATACCTTCAAAAATATTCTTCTCTGAAGTGGCTAAACAGATTGAGGTGAAACTTTCCATGTATGATTGCCTGTCCATGAAGAACTTTTGTTCGTTCACACATAGGACGTCATCAGTCACATGGTTTGTCAGCCATATTGAATTGAAGAAAAATATGCATTTCATTAAAATGGACATTATCAAAGCTTTTCAACTTGCAGGATTTAACTTTTGAAGGACTTAACTGGTGCAATTTATATCCAATTTTGCTAATCGTGTTTGCCAATGGAAATACCTTGAAAATGTGATATTTTGTTCCAAACAATTGCTTCAAAGAAGAGAAAATTAAAATGTACTCAACATAAACTATATTTGAACACAATCAACATTGTACAAGATATTGAAAGTTATAAAAAAATATTTACAGGGGCTCACAACTTGTTCTGAAACGACAAAGCTTGTTTTTTCTGCTTTATCTGACTTTTTTCATATGAGGAGTTGGAATGCACATGAATCAAACAAGTTTCTGGTGAAATGCATCTCATGTACTTGCAATAGTTATGTTAAACAGAACAAAGTAGTACTGCACTCAGTAGAGCGCATACCTCCACCAGGCTAAACAGTTGGTTTTGTATCCCACTGATGGGCCAGATCTGCATCTGAACCTGAACCAAAATACTGTATAATCAATTCGTCCCTGTCATACACCCAACATGTCCACCAAGTTTTGTCCGAATCCATGCATAACTTTTTGAGAAATCCTGTGATATATTATTTTTAGCCATATCTCTCAATCCATCATCGTATATATTATTTCCGAGTTTGTGGTTTCGTGTCGCGCTATCTTCGACTTTGTTCTGCGCTCGAGTAACGTGATATTCGGCTTACTTATCTCAAAGACATATGAGGTGCATGGTACAAAAAAGTAAATAAAATGGTTCTGTAACAGTGAAATCGTATTCCACTTACTGCATTAAAGTAAAATTACTACTGATACTCTGCATCAGTTCCTTTCTCAACACACCCACCCCAACATGTCGCGCAAAGCGGGTTATGCTAGTATCTATTAATGGTGACTAGATGACCCGTGAACCGTTGGGTTCCCGTTGTGACAACGGTTGATAAAAAAATCATTTAAAAACAAAAAAAACAAAGATAGCTCCAGCGAACCATCCGCTGAGGTTGTTTGCATTGATCAATCTCCCGAAGAGTACTTGTCTGAATCGGGAATTGATTTTTTAATAATTTTTTCGTTGCCCGATTTTAACGAAACTTGATACTGCACACCGCAGGCGAATGGTGAGTAAGTGGCCCTAAAATTTTTGCGCTATCGTGTACCGTTTTGGCTGTATTTCGGGAACATACATATATACATACGTACGTACGTATGTACATACATACATACATACATACATACATACAAATATACAAGATGAGAGTTTTAGTAATATATAGATTGAATTAGTGAAATTTTAATGTCTGATATTTTAAAATGATAAATGTACACTGCTTCCTTTTTGAGCATGAACTGATTTTTAAAAACCTGTTCTAACCACACAAACAGTATAAGATCAACAGGACATCGTGGTAAACATGGTTTTAAAAATTGTAATGGAGTTTGGTTTCACTGGATCCGAATCGTGCTGTTAGGCTGTATAAAGTGGATCGGATGGGATTCCACTTATCCGTTATTATCACCTGACAAAACTGCACATGACAAAGCACAGGAAAATTAACCATAACCAATGAAAATCAGCTATGTTATCATCATTACGTTGCTGTATTTCGATCCGACTTACTTTATAGTGTATGTATGGTGCATACAGGAAAATCAATGAAGAGACAGTGAACATCAATTGTACCTTTTTGTTTTTTTTAAACAACCAGAGAAGAAACAACATAAAGATTGACCCTGCCAGTTATCCGCTGAGGACAAAAAAGCACATCATGAGATGGCAGCCCGAGCAGTATGGATGAAGGGGTAGGCCATAATGAAACCGACATTAGGCCTAGCCACGAGCAGGCCATATATTAAATGGGCCTGCGTCGAACAGGGTCAACCCTAACAGCTCAGTCTGTCAAACTCTTAGTCTACTTTGTCTGCCATTGAGTATGGAATTTGCCTTGCCTTTTGGAATACTGGTTTAGCATTTGGCTTTAATTTGAGTGTTGGTGTGTACCCTTTTATCCCTGCACCGGTAGTAGAGTATAGGACTTTGTTCTGATCTAGCAACCTCTTGAACTCTTGGGGGGGGGGGGTAATCTTTTGCTTCTGGAACCTTGGTTTTGGAGATTTCTGACACTGAGAAAATATTTTCCCAATCTAGTTTGATTTTACTCAACCAATCTCTCCCCAATAGCCATGGCCGTGTCCCCTTTACCACCACAAGTTCTAACAACATCTCCGGGCTACCTGAGTATTTGGTATTTGACTGGTACCTTTACACAACCCAATATAGGAGCTAATTGCCCCATGTAACTACGAAGAGTTATGTTTGTATCAATCAAAGGATACTTACACAAATTCTTTCTATAAACAGTCTCTGAGATCGTTGAGCGTGACGCTTCAGTATCCAGATCCATGGTGATATCACAATGTCCCACAGCCACCTTTACCTTGATAGGTTTAACCTCATTGTGAGAGTCATCACCATTTCGCGACAAACCAAATCCTTCGTGGTCTCGTTCCGTTTCTGATTCATTATCACTATTTCAATCAACGTACTTTGTGGAACTTACAGATATTAAGCCGAATTTCTTCTGTCTTCGATCCTGTTGATTGTTGTTCCCTGGACATACCTTGGAAATATGTCGCTTTTCATAGCAGGTATGACAATTCACGTTCCTGAGTCGGCAGTTTTCTGTGCAATGATTTGTCCGACAGCAACATTGGCACCAGACTCCGGCTGCTGGCTTGTTGTGTGCTCCGATTTTCCTCCCATCTTGTACTGCACCGTCACTGTTCGCATCCGATGACGTCTGACCCATGTGCTCTCAGTTCGCTTTACCCATGTAAAACCCATGTGTGTCCGACAGACATTTCACCCTGGCCTCCTCAAAGGACAAATCTGCCTTGGACAATAAATTCATCTGAGTCCGAGACATTTTATGGTGAGTCCCAATACCAGCTTGTCGCGTAGGGCTTCATTCAGAAAGGCCTCGAATGAGCACATTGATGCGAGCTTCTTCAATCGCACGATGTATCTGGCCACAGTCTCGTTCTCTCCCTGGGAAGAGGTCCAAAATTTATAACGTTCTGCTGTCACGATCGGTTTTGGCATATAATGCTCTGTTAACAACGCCTTCAGCTGAGCGTAAGTTTTCGCCTTTGGCGTGGCTGGGTGACACAAGTTCTTCAGTATCTTGAATGTGTCTGCTCAAATAGCCAAAACTAAACTCGCCTGCAGCTTTTCATCAATCTGGTTTGCCGCCAAAAATGCGTCGCATCTGTCTGTGTAGTCCTCGAAGAACTCCACTTTTTCGTCGAAAGGCCCAATATTCCTGAACAACCGCCACGTCTTGAATATGTCTTCCCACGTCCGATCACCTAAGAGATCCCAACCTTCTTCACCAGGTTGTTATAAACTGAACAAACGCCTTCACTTCCGTATTTCAGTAAAGGAGCAGGCCCAAGTGAAGGACACAAACACCATGGAACGAAGTCAAAGCAGGACCCATTTATTATGTGCATGCACAGCCTCCCCGCTATGTCATGATGTCATTCAACACAATACTGCAGTAATAACCATGCACGAGGTAACCTGTGTCCTAGTGGCGACCCGTCCAGGACTGGACTCCTTGCCAATGAAACTGCCTCGGCAGCCCTATGTGCCTTTATGGCACGAAAGGAATGGTCTTATATTATTATTATTATTATTATTATTATTATTATTATTATTATGATATACAGGCTAATGCCAGCGGATTAGTACTCTGTTCCCAGTGGCAGATTAATGTACGGGCATGCAGGGCCCATGCAAAGGTGGGTCCCAAGCTCAACGTGGGCCCCGAGGTCAACGTGGGCCATGGCAGAGGCAGCGTGAGGGACATGCAACCCATGCAATTGCATGGGCCCCATGCGACCGATCATGGTTCACAATCTTTCGAGACGGGCCCCCTAAGGGTGAGATCTCACTTTCCCGCCAAAACTTATCAACTTGTGAGTGGTGATAAACACAGCGCAAAAGGAATGCTCCATCTCAAGGAAAGAAAGCACTGTGTGGTAATGAAATTAATCGATTAAAAATGTTTTCCCTTCATGTTTAATTGGGACAGGACTATTACAAAATTATGGGGTGAGGCTAGATTAGGTTCGGTGAGGTTAGCAGAGAAAGAAAGTGGAATAATAAGTAAATTTAATGTACACAAATACAGCAATAATCACAAAAAACTTGTATAATTGCTAATGACAATACATATCGATATTGTTTAACAAGTTCACACTACCATTTATTGTACGATCACAAAACAACTCCTCATTAGTAAATGGACTCACTCATGTGCATGACGGAAAGTTGCCGTTGTTAAAATCAGAGCATTTATTCCAATCAGAGCACTGGGTCAAAATAAAGATCCAGGCTTTCAATGACATCTTGGATGCTGCTGTCTTGTCTGCACTTGTTTGTGGTGAGGATGTTGAGTTAACAGAGAGATTCACTGATCTTGGCAGTGATATTCATGTCTCTGCTGACTGTGAGGCAGAGGTCAATAGACGTCTGGGTCGTGCCTGGGGAGTCATGGATTCACTGGATCATGGGGTGTGTCACTGTCAGTACCAGTGCAGGAGGACAAAAGTCTGAGTTTTCAGGTCCCTGGTGCTTCTAGTCTTGGTCTACGGATGTGAGACTTGGACTCTGACCAGGGATCTGAGATGGAGACTTAATTCCTTTGGTACCAGGTCTCTTCGGAGAATCCTGGCGATCGCTGGTCCAACTTTGTGTCCAACGAGTGGTTGCTGAGAGAGACTCGGATGAGATTTGTTACCTGCATAGTCCGTGAGCGTCAGCTGCGGCTCTATGGACATGTGGCTCATTTTCCTGATGCTGATCATTTTCATCATATTCTCTCAGCGAGAGAGCCTCATGAGTGGTGGAGGCCAATGGGCTGACTACATGCCTCGTGGTTGCAGCAGGTTGATCAGTGTCTCAATGAGATGGGGATGGGCCAAGTATCTGCTTGGAGGATGGCCAGACGGAGGCCCCTGGAGTACCGATGGAAAGTGGATGCAGCAACGCGCTGCTCCGGCGCATGCTCCCATACCTGATACCTGACCTGACCTGACCTGACTTGTTCCAGGGATGAAACGAAATGACCCCAGCGGTGCTAAAAAGTGGAAAGAGCTAAACAACGGCGAAAAGTGTGAAAATCACTTGAAATTAACTATTTTTTCGTTACACAAATGGCAGAACCAGAAAAGGATCCTCGGTCTCTCACATGTGCGGAGGTGTGTTCAATTACAAATTAGCTTGCTATCGCTTGCCATGCCAGCTGTTCCTTATCAACGATTGTGTTGGACTGCTTACATGAGTGCTTAAGCGACTTGGCGAGTGCTCTGCAAGAAACTTTTTAGCTCTTCCACTCGCCTCATCTGTGTCAACAAAAAAGAATAAAATAATAAAAACTTGGTAACTGAACACACCCCTGCAAGTGCTGGGATGTGTTCCCTTACTAATCAGCTTGTAGAGCACTCGCCAAGTGGCTTAAGCACTTCAAGCAAGCACTCCATCAAAACTGTTGATAAAGGCCCAGTCACACCTTGACGTTTGAGCCAGCTTATGCCGATTTTTGGAAAATTTGTCTAAAACGCTGGAACACGTCGAATACGTTATGGGTAAGTTTTGATAACATTGAGAGCACGCTGAAAAACACTGCCAAACGTCGTAGTACGCTGGCTTTAAACGTTGTACTTTTCGTTGTTCTCAATTTTCCATGCTTGAAATTTTAAGACTTATGCCAGCGTATGACTCACACGTTCCGCATAACGCTGGCCATAAGTTGTCGGCACGTCACGCGATCGTTGACACACGTCGACACACGTTACTTGTAAGTTACTCATAAGTCGAAACACGTCGAGGTAATGTTTAGCGTACCCGAAACTTATTTATAACCTATGAGTAACGTGTTGTACTCACGTTACGCGATCGGTGACACACATCGACACACGTTACTTGTAAGGTGCTCATAAGTCGAAACACGTCGAGGTAATGGTTAGCGTCAGTGTTCCAGACTCCCTGGTTTTTTTTTTTTTTCTTCCTTCGGTATGATGGTGATTTGACACTTCGATTTCTAGTGCGGTTATAATAGAATATAATAATAGGCTGCCGCTCAACGATTTAAATCATAACCGCCACTGTACACTGAACACCGTCATACCGAAGAAAAAAAAAAAAAAAACGGAGTCTGGAACACTGACGCTAACCATTACCTTGACGTGTTTCGACTTATGAGTACCTTTCAAGTAACGTGTGTCGATATGTGTCAACGATCGCATATCGTGCGTACAACTTATTCCCATCGCATGCGAGCGTGTGTCATACGGCAAGTACATCGTAAAATTTTCAATGTTTTAAAATTACAATACGTACTCCATTTAATACGACGTATGATAGCGTACTTTAGCGTTCTATTCACGTATACCAAACTTACCCATACCGTATTCGACGTGGCGCCAGCGTTTTAGACGCATTTTTTCAGAGGTCGGCATACGCTGGCAAGATCGCCAAGGTGTGACTGCGATATGTTGACACTTCCATTTCTGCGGCGGTTATGATTTGAATCATTGTGCGGCAGCCTTTTCATAACCTACGCCACGTCATCGTCGCGATGCGTGCAGCGCGCTATGCATAAGTTAGACTATCGTTGGGCATAGGTTGTGAAGGCCGACAACAGGTTCAGCATTCGTTGGTATAAGTTATCTATAACACAACGAAACGTTCTGTGTCCGTTACTAATTACTTATGCATAAGACCAAGTCGTTATGAATACGTCCGAATCTAAAAAAAAACATCGAAAATTCAACGTAAAGCCAGCGTTTTATATACATTTTGATACGTTGCCATTGCTGGCTAAAACGTCAAGGTGTGACTGGGCCTTTAGGAACAGCTGGCTTGGTGAACGATAGCAAACTGATTGGTAATGAAACACCTTAACTTGATTTTTCGGAAGGGAAAAGGCAATAAAATGTGGGAATTTCTCTGGATTTTTTTGCAGTCGAGTCTAAAGCAACATAGGCGAAGCAACTGCGAAAATAACACAGAGCCTTCTTTTTTGGGGCAAAATAACACGAGTCCTCATTTTTTGGGGTGAAATAACATGAATCCTCTTTTCTTTTTTTTTGGACAAAATAACACTTTCTTTCTGGGAGAAAATATCATGGAGTCCTCTTTTTTTTGGGCGAAAATAACACGGAGTCCTCTTTCTGGGCGAAAATAACATGGAGTCCTCTTTCTGGGCGAAAACAACATGGAGGGAGTCCTCTTTCTGGGTGAAAATATCATGGAGTCCTCTTTCTGGGCGAAAATAACATAGAGTCCTCTTTCTGGGCGAAAGCAACATGGAGGGAGTCCTCTTTCTGGGCGAAAATATCATGGAGTCCTCTTTTTTGGTTACAAATAACATGGAGTCTCTTTTTGGGTGAAAATAAATGGAGTCCTCTTTTGGTGAAATTAACATGGAGTCCTCTTTTTGGTGAAAATATACATGGAGACATCTTTTTTGGCGAAATAACATGGAGCTCTTTTTTGGGCAAAAAATAACATGGAGTCCTCTTTTTGGGCGAAAAACATGGAGTCCTCTTTTGGGCGAAAAAATAACATGGAGTCCTCTTTCTGGGGAAAATAACATGGAGTCCTCTTTTGGCAAAATATCATGGAGTCCTCTTTTTGGTGAAAATACAATGGAGTCCTCTTTTTGGGGAAAATAACATGGAGTCCTTTTTTTGGGCGAAAATAACATGGAGCTCTTTTTTTGGGCGAAATAACATGGAGCTCTTTTTTGGCGAAAATAACATGGAGTCCTCTTTTTTGGGGAAAAAACATGGAGTCCTCTTTTTGGGCGAAAATACATGGAGTCTCTTTTTGGGGAAATAACATGGAGTCTTCTTTTTTGGGTGAAAATAACATGGAGTCCTCTTTTTGGGCGAAAAATAACATGGAGCTCTTTTTTGGGCGAAAATAACATGGACGCTCTTTTTTGGGCGAAAATAACAGGGAGTCTCCTTTTTGGGGCGAAAAAAACATGGAGTCCTCTTTTTGGGTGAAAAAATAACATGGAGTCCTCTTTTTGGGTGAAAATACATGGAGTCTCTTTTTGGGCGAAAATACATGGAGTCCTCTTTTTGGGCGAAAATACATGGAGTCTCTTTTTTGGGCGAAAATAACATGGAGCCTTTTTTGGAGATAAACATGGAGCCTCTTTTTGGTGAAATAACATGGAGTCCTCTTTTTGGGCGAAAATAACATGGAGTCCTCTTTGGGCGAAATTTAATGGATCGCTCTTTTGGCGAAAATAACATGGAGTCCTCGTTTTGGGTGAAATTAACATGGAGTCCTCTTTTTGGTGAAAATAACATGGGACTCTTTTTGGGCGAAAATAACAGGAGACATCTTTTTTGGGCGAAAATAACATGGAGTCCTCTTTTTGGGTGAAAATGACATGGAGTACTCCTTTTGGGCAAAAATATCATGGAGTCCTCTTTCTGGGCAAAAATATCATGGAGTCCTCTTTCTGGGCAAAAATATCATGGAGTCCTCTTTTTTGTGCGAAAATAACATGGAGTCCTCTTTTTTGGCTAAAATAACATGGAGTCCTGTATTTGAGCGAAAATAACATGGAGTCCTCTTTTTTTAGGTGAAAATACCATGGAGTCCTCTTTTTGGGGGGGCAGAGGGGGGGAGGGGATGTTTTGGGCCTTAATATTTTTGGTGCCTCGGTCCCTAGAAAAATATTTATCCGCCTCTCTCTGTTCCATGACCTGTATGCTGTCGAGATGCCCAGGGGTGTGTTCAGCTACCAAGCAGCTAGTTAGTGCTTGCCAAGCCAGCTGTTCCTTATCAGCAGTTTTGTTGGAGTGCTTGCTTGAGTGCTCAAGCCACTTGGCAAGCACTGTGCAATAAACTGGGTGACTGAACACACCCCAGATTCATTACATGGCGACGATGATAAACATCTCGACCATGACTTATTTTGTCCATATCAATGAATTTGTCCATCAAAGGGCAGATTGCGACACAACACATGGTAAGTTTATATTTTATAGCGATGACGATTCAAGTTAGAGGTTGGTAGGAATCAAAAGCGTGTTTCTATTTCCTTATTATTATTTTCCTAATCGTGATTAAAAACCCTGCAAAAATTCTTTTGTGGGAGGATGCAGGGAAAGCGGTGGGGTGGGAGGATGCAGGGAAAGCAGTGGGGTGGGAGGAGGGAGAATAAGGGGTGGGATGGGAGAAGGGAGAGGAAGGGGATTGGAGGAGGCAGGGTTGGGAGGAGGTGTTGTGGTGGCATGAGGGAGGGAAAGAGTGGGAGGAGGGAGATGAAAGGGTGGCAGGAGGGATCCAACATTGCTCGGCAGCACCAGGTACCTCTGCTATTAGCTATATATTTTAATTGTAATGAGACTTTTTAGCTTTATGTCGCTATTTGTTATGTATAGTGTGTAAGTTGTAAAAGTCAGAAATAACAAAAAAGAAACCTATGATGTATCAATTTTATCCCCCTCACTGGTGATGTTACAAATCGCACCCTGGTCCTTTTTAATGTCCTTTAAAACAGGACATTTCCTGTTTGAAATTATTTAAAATTGTATTTCCTTGCCAGGCAGGCAGACAGAGTAAAAATATTATCTCTCTCCTCTCTACGTATGTGTGATTGAGAGGAATTCAGAGCTAAAGTATGTTAAACCGGCAAAGTAGCATTTTTACTATTCATGTTCTTATACACCACCTCAAATAATATGTCCAAGTACTGCAAAACTGGAGCTTTTTGGAAGCAATAAGAAGGCAATGTGTGTTCTACATTATCCTAGCATATCATTAAATTGAAATAAAATAAACATTGTACAAAAAGTTAATTCTGGAAGTTTACTGCCATTGATGCAATGGCTATTACACCATCTTATTTAACACCTTACATTAGTTCTTCATGCCTGTTGTTTGTTTCCTTTATGATGTCCTGAAAAACAGTTTGTTTCCTGTTTGGAATGATTCTCAATTTTGTTTGAATGCCAGACAAGCAGAGAGTGTAAAACATTTTATCTCGCTCCTCTCTGCGCATGTGCGATCAGTTTGAATTCAGAGCCAATGTACTGCTAAAATACAGGTTCATGTTCCGATTCATGTTCAAAATATAACATTCCATTTCAATAAGTTGTTCCTTAATCATAAACTGATCAGATGGACAGACATAAACCAATTGCTTAACCCCGCTTTTCGCTTCTCATGCGGGGTGTAAAAATTTAAAACATTGTTGTATCCCGATTCCGATCTTCACCGAAATCGAAAAAGTTTGGCCTTGGTGGACACTCTACATGTTCATTAAGTTTCATCTAAATCCATCCAAAACTTTTTGAGATATTGTGCTTTATATCGTTTTTGACCCAATCTCTCAATAGTGAAGAATCACGAGGTTTGTCCAAAATACCCGCGTGTGGATCGGGCCGAGAAAATATTCGCTTTTGTGCTCAGAACATATCACAGAGCACTGTTCTGCAACAACAGAGATGGCTAGATATTGTGGTTATTCACCATGATTGAGATAGGGTGCCATCCCCATGATTAAGCGCAAGAAACAGCCATTGCTCGAGACTGTAACACCATCTATATCCAGCCACCTGCATATTGTATGTACACAGCCAATTTGAACGGTGAATAAAATACATGTTGGCATTGACTGTCAGTTACCACAAGAGCACCTGAAAATAATTATCTATTATTAACCCAAGTTTCTACAAATCAAATGAACCACCATCTATATATAGTGGAGAGAAAGTATGTATGTATCATCTACTACTCCGAGAAGATTTGACGTAGGATGCTAAAACTTTCAGGATACCTCCCCTCCACCCCCCCCCCCATTCAACCATCACCCCACAATATACACCACCATCCCACACCCACCCTCCATCCTCCTCACCCCCCTCCACATTCCCCATCTACTGGGTAGGGACATTGGCACCTCACGGGCATGATGGTGGGACACGGCATGGACACAAATGGCATCTGGGAAAAGTATGAAGCGTGACGTAACATACAAGACACCTGGTCAGCCTGTGACAGTGGGACAAAGCATTTGTCACCCATTTTGTCATTCGTGATCACACCGATCAATCTGAAGTGATCATGTGACCAGAATTTTCATCTTCACTAACACTTCCGCCTTCTTCTTCTGAAATGCTCGCACAAGGCTCGAAACGATTTGGCTCCGCAACTCCCCTGAAAGCATTTCCATCACTAATTTTGTCTCCAATAGTTTCTTCAAAATCCCACTGATCACTTTCAACATGCTAATGACGGTGGAATCAGTATCTGAATCTGAGCTCGACCTCCACTGTTCTTCTATGTAAAACCGCCGTTCGGTTCAAGGTTAGTTCATCATGTGACATCACTGGCAAAATTGAAAATCGACACTCAAGGGCTTTTTTCAACACTTTGTGATTGGCAACGAAAAATTCAAATTTTTTCACCTTCGAATTAAACCATGATTAATGATTCTCAATTGGTTTCAGAAAAAAAATTGGGTGTGTTGGGGTTCCCCTTTAAACTTTCTTTATGCAAGATGATTTGTAATCCTGGCTACCACCAGGTGTCGCTAGTGGATACACCTTTACATGGAGAGAATTGGGCTCTTACCCCCCCCCCAACCCTGAACCCCCTCCCCCAGATCTGCCATTCAGACAGAAAACATACTTGGCATACCCTTAGGCAACATACAAAATTTGGTTGGATTGTTTTAAGTATTTTTTTTTCATTTTTGAAGGATATTCAAACAAAAATACAAACAAGAAAGATGAGCATATCTCAATACTTGTGAAATCCAAATAAACAATAGTTGCCATAGAAACAGCAATTTGGTCAAATGTTCTAAATTACCAATCAAGTGTTTTACATGATTGAATGTTATGCATGACAAATTTGGTTGATATATTTTCTAATTTTGGCTGAATAGGTGTTTTCGGAATGCCTTGACATCTGACTATGTTTGACCAAATGTCCCTCACATATACTATATAGATATGCAATTAAGACGTGTAAGTTTCAATTTGATATGTTGAAAATTTACTGAGTTATGGGAATAATAAATTCACAAAAGGCCTATTTGATTATAATTCGGTGAAATTGTTGTTATAGAAACCATTGACATGTCAAAAAGGTTAAATCGATCATTCTGATTTTTGGTGAACGAGGTTTGTGACCAAATATGCAAATCCTGTTCAAATTTCAAGTTAATAGAAGAAAAATGATGATTTTATGTGACCTTGAGCTTCAACCTTTGACCTCAAACAATTGGCTTCCGTGACACAATGTGCAAACCCTGTTCAAATTTTAAGTCAATCGGATGGAAATTGATGATTTTATAGTTTTGACTGTTTATATTGTTGCTTCCATGTTCACTGTGTGTTCCTAGTTCGGCTTTGTTTCAAAACTTTTGCTAATTTGGTGAGTATTCGTCAGTCTTGTCATATCGGGTTTCCCTGAGGCCTACCCGTCTTCCCGTTTATGTGCATGATCGTGTTTATTGTATATTCTCCTTATTATCATCAGTTTTTATTTTCTCCACTTTTCCCTCCACCCTCCTTCTATCCCTCCCAACTATACCCTCTGTTTCATGTCTTAAAATGTAAAAAAAATACAACAAAACGTTTTCCCTCCTCACCTTATACCCCACGCAACCACGTGTTTCTCTACCCCCTCTTCTTCTTCCTGTAACTTTCGGACTTACCATCTGCCTTCTACTTTAGTCGATCCAAATTCACCACATACCTTCGATTGTTTTTGTTTTTCTTCAACCTTTCCTTTACCTAATCTTACCGAATATTTAATGGGAGGGGGGGCGGTCTCTTGAAATGTTTCAACTTCCTCTTTCACATGTGTGGTTCTGTATTGTATCATAATTCACTACTCTTCTTCTTCTTTTTATTCTTCTTCAAAAGACTGTTTTCAATCCGACCTTTCCTTCATCCCGTGTCTAAAACATCCCACTGTTACAACGTTTCATTTCTCCATTCTCGAAATTCACGTTTATTGCATCCCTCACGTAATGTCTTTAATCACATCTCGGACTTAGAAAATTTAACAATCCAAGATTGCAATGCATGTTCATGTTCCATCAATCATCCTTTTTTTCAACTTCAGTGCCAATTCACCCCACCTCCTTAAATCTACCTCGTCCTAACCCCTCTCCTGTTATCCCCCCTCCTAATTCTCCCATCTTGCCCCTCATCCTACCTCTGCTCTTGGCACTTCTTCACTGTCTTCTGCTTCAGTATCAGCTCCTCCTCTGATGTCCCAAACTGTTTTCTGCCTCCTTCCTCCTTCCCCTGCCCTCTCTCTTCCATCTCATTCCTCTACCTCCTCCGATCTTCAACTTCCTTATGCCCCCGCTCTTATCACTCCCCGCTGTGCCCCATCCCATCACCAACGAGCCTTTTCTCCTCATCTGGCC
This sequence comes from Eptatretus atami, assembly GCA_035128595.1. Classification (NCBI taxonomy): domain Eukaryota; kingdom Metazoa; phylum Chordata; class Myxini; order Myxiniformes; family Myxinidae; genus Eptatretus; species Eptatretus atami. The sequence continues at coordinate 61,047,176 of CM068959.1, read as the reverse complement.
CTCTCCTCAACCTTATCTGCAATCCCCAACACTCTGTCAACATGTCTGCCTACCTATCCCCCCTCCTCCCTCGTCCTCCTTCCTCCTCCTCCCTCATCCAACCCTCCTCCTCCCTCGTCAAACCCTCCTCCTCCACTCACCTCCCCTGCACCCAAAGCCTCCTCCCCTGCCTCCTCCTTAAGAGTGTGGACCTCAAACATCCAAGGCCTTTGCTCAAACCTGACAGTTCTCTCCATACAGGTTGCCACTGACAAACCAGACATAATCTGCTTAACAGAAACTTTCCTCATCAAGATGTCTCTGACTCCTGAGTTATCTCTCCCTGGTTACTCCATCCATCCATCCATTTGGACCATACTCTGTGCAGAGCATTGGTGCTGCCTAAGCAGTCTCCTTGGCTATTGGACACAATCCTGTATGGGTCGCCACTCCGACACAGTAAAACAGCATGCTGGCACTCATTTTCCCGACCTCAGAAGGATGACAGGCAGAGTCAACCCCACCTGGTATTAAATCAATAGCCGAGTGGGATTTGAACTCAGGATCCTAGAATCCCAAGCCCACCACCCTAACCATTAAGCCAACACCAGGCATTGATTACTCCCTCCTCCGGTATGAAAGACCTGAGCCTCATCCTGGTGGCAGAGTCAGTCTCTTCATCAAAAATCTCGATTCCTCACTCTCCATGCACTGCCCTCACTCCCCCACACCCCCAGGAATACCTCTGGCTATGACTTCCCCGCCACTCCCACCTCATGTTTTTATGTGTGTTGTACCGTCCAACAAACAGTGATGACTCCATTTACATCTCGCTCTCCGAAAACATGGACCAACTTCTATCCTCTCATTCCAACTCTCTCTTCCTCATTTGTGGTGACTTCAATAGTCATCATGCCAGTTGGTTGGGTGTGGGTACCTCCCTCACCTGCCATGGCACTTCAGCAAAAGACTTCTGTGACTCATTGGGACTGACACAATCAGTCAACTTCCTGACACAGATCTCAACCAATAGTACTCCATCTCTTCCGGATCTGATTTTGACCAATTTCCCTGAAAATATCTGCTGTTCTTCCTCTGTTCCAATCAGTTCATCTGACCACATGTTTATCAAAGTAGACATCTCTCTGGCTGTTATTTGAGAACCACCTCAGTGCCGTCGTGTCTGGCATTTCACTCAGGCCAACTGGCAGATACTTCAAGCAGCCATCAAACTTCCTGACTGCTCTCCCATCTCCACTTCCTCCAGCATCAACTCATCCTGGGAATTATTTCAAAGAAATTTGCTCTCTCTCATGCACAGATTAATACCATATCGTCTTCAGCTGTCCTTCCCTTCCTGCCACCCATGGTACACTGAAGCTTGTGGCGAGGCTGTTGTCTTGAAACAACTTGCCTTTGCCTCATGGAAGGCAAATCCAACTGAAGGCAATCTCAGTTCCTTCCACAAAGTTCGGAACAAGTGCGTGTCTACCCTCAGGAGAGCCAGGAAACAACATCTTTCTCATCTCAAGTCTGAACTCTCAAACCTGTCTCCCTCCTCCAATTTCTGGGAGGATCTCATCAAGTATGTTTTGGTGTATGGTCCCCCTCCATTTTCTCCCTCACCTCGAGTAGCCGCACAGCTGACACTGTACGCGAAAATGTTGAATGCCTAAACTCCATGTTTGCTCTAAATCTTGTGTCCCAAACCCATCGCTTTCTGTGCTCACCTTACCCAGTCAAACCCAGCTGTTCCTGCACTCTGTCTCCATTTCTCCCGACAAGGTGGAGATTTTGCTGTCAAACCTCGATTCTGATTCTGCAACCGGTCCAGACGGCATCAGCCCAAGTGTCCTAAAAACCTGCTCTGCTGCTCTTGCTCACCCTCTCTCTGTTCTATACACCCTGTCATTTGCTCAAGGTCATCTGCCCCCTGCTTGGAAATCGGCAAACATTACTGCTCTGCATAAAAAATGTGCAAACACAGATCCCTGCAACTGCAGACCAATCAACCTTCTCCCAATCATCAGCAAGGTTATGGAATCCATCATCGCTTCCGACATTAAATCCTTCCTATTCTCCAATGGCTTGATTTCCGAACTTCAATTTGGATTCAGACCAGGTCACTCTACCCTGAACTTACTACTACTGCTTTCCCAACAAGAGATGGAGGGCCTCAATGCCAGACATGAGATCAAAGCCATCTCCATAGACATATCGCGTGCTTTTGAAACGGTCTGGCACCCCGCCTAGCTCACCAAACTATCTTCCTTTGGTATCCAAGGCAGTCTCCACTCATGGCTCACAGATTTGCTCTCCTGTCACAGTCAACATGTGGCCCTTCATGGAATTCCCTCATCCCCTCTTCCTGTCCAGGATGGAGTTCCTCAAAGCAATGTTCTGGGCCCTGTGCTTTTCCTTGTTTTCTTCAATGATCTCTCCGACTCTCTGAGAAATCCTCTTTATCTCTTTGCTGACAACTTCACCCTCTGCCGTAAAATCTGTCTTCCCTCAGATTGGCAAGCAGCAGCCTCTTCGCTCTGCAGATCTGGATAAAATCACAAGCTGGTCCAACACTTGGAACATGTCTTGAAATCCTGACAAATCTCTCACTGTCTCTCCGAAAGGACCGCCTGGAACCCCCCCCCCCCCCCCCCATCTACTATCTACTTTCTCACCAATCCTCTTGAAGAAGTCCTTTTATTCAAGCTTTTGGGCCTCACCATATAACATTATCTTTACTGGGAAAGCTACATTTCGAAGCTGACCTCCAAAGCCAGTCACTGACTGGGCATCCTCCGTCGTGCAAAGTCCATCCTTGGCACACTTGAGCTCCTGACCAAGTACAAAGCTTTTATCTGCAGCCTGATGGAGTACTACTCTCCCCTCTGGGCTGGGTGCTCTGGCCTCTCACCTTTCTCAGCTTCACGCTGTCGAATCCAAGGCATTTAGGATCATTGGTATATCCTGGGTGAGGCGTGTGTCTTTGGGTCTCTCACTCTCTCACAGCAAGCAGGTCAGTGGTCTTTCTGTCTTCTCCGTCTCCTTTCCGGCCTTGCCCCCCCCCCCACCGCCTGTCTGTGAGCTGTCCCCTCCCCCATATTTTCACCCTCAAAGTCTGCCAGCAACCCCCTTCTGAATCACTGCTCAGCTTCACTCTTTCGTTCCTCTTTTTCCCTCACGTTTGGACCAAACTCCCACACTCTCTTCAATCCCACTCTTCCCTCCAGGACTTCAAAACAGCTCTTCCCCATCATCTCTCATCTTCCTCCATCCAAAACCATTATCTTTTCTACCCTTATTAAGCCACTCCAAACCCATCTCCTTCAAATTCCCTGCTTTCCTTCCTGAAAGTCCCTGTAGTGTAAGAACCTGAAAGTCCCTGTCGTGTCCATCTTGGATACCCTGTGTACCCCGCCCCATCCCTCTCCCTTCCACAGATCTCAAAATGTCTCTGTTCCCCACTGCTTTGTGCTTCCCTCTCCCAACCCTCTTGTCTCCTGCTCCCTTTGTTATTTGTTCTGTATGTTACCTCTGATACGAGCCTCATCATTCTCTCACCTGTGAATGGAGTGAATAACCAATTAGCTCTCACCTAATCAATTAAACCCAGGTGGCTGAGGATGTTATACATATTATATATATATATATATATATATATATATATATATGTATAGATAGACTCCTGCCATGCTCTTCAAGCCAAAGAAAGCTGCATCTCTCTCTATCGAGTGCAGCCTGTGGCTGCTGGTTGCATCATTGCTTGGGACGCGGCTATGCTGCTGATGCAGTGTCCCCCTTACCAGTACACTGGTACTCATTTGCCGACCTCGGAAGGATGACAGGCTAAGTCAACCTCCTGGTGTATTTTAATTCAGCAGCCAAGGGGCTTGAACTCAGGACCCTAGGATCCCAAGCCGCCACCCTAACCACTAAGCCAACACCAAGCTTAGAAAGCTGCATAAAGCAACCATGAAAGGCTACACAAGGTAAGCCTTTTAATTGATAAGTTGAAGCAGGTTGATGCATGAACTGCTCTTGCATGAATCAAATGCTTGGTATATCAATCGCTTGGTGGAGCGAGCGTTTTGTAGATCGAGACACCTGGTAGATCGACGCGCTTGGTAGATCGAGATGCTTGGCTGGTTGAATGTCTCTTTTTCAAGATCTTCCACAGACATCCACTCTCATACGGAGGTAAAAACTGTCTGTTCTGTGCAGAACTTTTGCTGCTTTTTTCTGCACAGAAGTCCAGCTGCTCCCAACCCCCCCCCCCCCTCCCACAATCGCTTGACCAACTCAGTTTCACGTCCTTCCGCTATGGAGGTCAAGCTTGATCTTTCTGTCTCTTTTCCATAGAACGCACAGAATGCACATGACGTCAGCTGAACAGCTGCAGATTAATGATCATGCAGCTCAAAATGTGTTTGTTTGCAAGTGAACAAAAGAACCAAGAGATAGAATAGATCCCTCTCTTTCCTGGACACCATCGTGACAAGGGTCCCAAAGGATATTGAACATTACAGTTTACAGGAAGCTCACTCACACACTGTTACTGGGATTTTGCCTCTTGCCATCCCATGGACCACAAACGAGCTGTGATATCCACCCTTCTAAAAAGAGTACGCCCAGGGGCGTCGAGAGCCAGCACAGGCCCCGACGCAAACAACCTTGGGCCCCCACCCCCACCCCACCCCCACCCTTTCTCTCTTTTATAACTTTTTAACATAAAATAAAATTACAGAGAGAAGCTTGGGCTCCTCAACGAACCCCAGGCAGTGAACCCCCCCCCTCCTTCCGCCCCGTCCCCTCTCGACGCCCCTGAGTACGCCATTTACCATGAACAATCGAAGACCAGAGGTGAGAGGTGAAACATCTTCTAAGCATCCTGAAGGCCAACGGATATTCTGACAGATTGTTACCGAAAAGGGAAGCAATATTGGCTGATCCAAAAAAGTGGGTTGGATCACAGCAACAACCAAAAGTTTTTGTGTTCTGCTTTTTGGGCCAAATATGTTAAAAGGATTGGCAGAGTGTTGAAATTACAGGTGAGAGTGAATTTCAAACCTGTATTTACCATGAGGCAGGCACTGAAGTGAAGGACAAGCTGCCCAGGAATGACCAGGTAGGGGTGTTGTATGTGGTTCCCTGTGGTTGTGGGGGAGAATATGTTGGAGTGACAGGAAGAACCTTAGGCCAACGTATCACTGAACATCGCAAGGCCTTCAAATGCAACTATCCTTGGAGGTCTGCCATTGTCAAACAAACGCCAGAGGATGGATATTGGAGGCATTCCCTGCAGAGGAAACAGTTACATTGCTCGCAGAGGAGGTTGTGGACCTTGCCACTCGCATTTGGTTCACTCGTGTAAAGCACCTGGGATACTTCTACGTAAAAAGAGGAAACTGAATAAAAACATTTCACACAGTTTGACTTCACAATGTGATGTCAAATTTGTCCACCCCGAACCCTGTCATACCCCCCCCCCACCTCCCCTTCTTCTAACACTCTTCCACATTTTTACCATGAGTTCAGGTCATTAGTTTATGTTTGTTCGTATTGCACCGCTTAACTTGATTGGATTGCACTACAAACGATTACCTTCAGCATGTATTCCTGCCCCTCCCCCATCTTCCCCCCACTCCTCTTCCTCCCACCTACACACACACACACACACCCTTCTACCCAGAATAATTTTCTGCCAGGTTGTTTGATTCCATGTGATAACGGTTGAAAGTCACAAGTTTGAATTTCCAGGACACCGCTTCAATTGGTGAGTTTGGCTTGGCCCACCGAACCATGGTGGCAAGGTTGGCTGCAGAGTCCTGGAGGGGTGTGGAACTTTTATTTAGGGCTGTCCTGGGGTGACCCAAAAGATTGACACCAACTACAAGCAGAAGGTGGCAATCACTGGACACTCCGCCTGTAAATGTGGTCCGAGAGATTATGAGGGCTGCGCTGTGCAGGCAGTTGAAGTTTGACCTTGAAGGAAGCAACATCTCTATCATCCCTCTCTCTGCTTGGCTACCACCCTCATTGCCATTGCTCCTCACCACCATTCATCCCTCCGTACCACACCACATTCTGCGGAATCCTGCAGCCACTACCGGCTCGTGTCAGCCCCAAGCCCTCGCCTGCCTCTTTGTTCGTCGTATGAGTCCGGTATATTGGCGCAATAGATGGTTATTTCTTGACATTTGTATGCAAGGTTGTTTTCGTTCTTTCCATCGCTCGCTGTTTGTCGCCCGACCAGCAGATCTTTGCCGTTATTTATTGACTATCTTGTCTCTAACCTTATCCCCGTCTACCATTGTAAATAAACCAGATTTTAATTAGAAGAAGCATCTTCCCGCCGTTTTGCCTTCCATGCATTTCACCGCCAGGTTAGATTTTCATTTGGGTGCTCTTTGGGAAATCATATTATTTGAACACAGTAATTTAGACATTTTCAGTCGTTCATGAGGGTCTTAGACAAATCAGAGCCAGACGGTCCGTGGTAATGGAGGTCATCTGATATGACAATATGATGAAAAATAAGTCAGTAATGGTTTGTATATCGTAAAAGTTAACCTGTCTGATTAATTATTATTATTAACTGGTAAAGAACCTGTTTTTTAATTCCCCCACTTTTATGATTTTTGACTTGTAACAATGGCTTACACCAGAGGGCACTATATGATGCTCATTTCATCATCACCATCATCGTCATGTACCATGCTGTATACACATCATCATGGCTGCCAAAGCAGTTTTTGGCTAGGCTTCCAATCCTGAGCTGTTTGCCACTCCGACACAGGAAGTCAGGGTTGTAATTTGGCCAAGATGCTGGCGATATCACTCACTGTCTCTTCACGAAGGACACTGTGGGATCTTCAACATCCACCAACTAATGCCGGCAGATGGGATGCCCAGTTTAGCATGCACGGTCTACCCTAGGGACAGCACATACATTGAAGAATCGTCCTGCCTATGAAACACAGGAATAACAGTTTATAGCTGGGTCAAAATTTGAAGCCAGGCTAGACAGCTTCGAGGCAAGTGTGCATACCTCTAGACTATCCTGTCGGCCACTTTACCCATTCGTAAAAGTTAAATAAGTATGCCTGATAAACTAGACTTTTTGCTGAAGAGGCACCTTTTTGATCTTGTGACTATCTTTTAGATACCTATGTGGATTTATGATATTCTAACCACCAGGAAAGGGGAATCAAGAGATTATATAATGCATGCTGCCCATGGGTTTAGAGTTAGACCATTTGGCCTGCCCTGTGTGTGCCTTTTCCACACCTCACAAGCTTAATCTATCAGTTTGAGCTGACTTGTATATCACATCTTGAATTTGTAATGTTAAAAAGAAGTGCTATCAGTGCAAAATATTGACATGAAATCAAGCCACCAAGTGTTTTGCATTTAAAGTGAAACCTATTTTGCAGAATACTTCCTTGTGAAGGCCAGTGTTGGTCTGAGATGGCAAAGATAAACAATATCAACTAACCGTTCATTCCCATGGTAGTAAACATACTCTTATCAACCCTTCGTTGATAAAATCAATATGGAAAATAGTTTTGAACTTCTAAAGACATATCTGCAAGGACTGAATTGCACAACATTTAATATGGCACAGGATAAACTCAGAATGAATTGTCCCATTGTAGATGTAAGCTTCAAAATGAGGATGTAAGGGGTCAACTTACTGTTCATATTAAATAAATACTCTTCGCCCCCCCCCCCCCCCCCCCCCAATCCCCACCCCCCATATTCCTGTAAATGTCTTCCATCGTCTCTACTTATTCTTTTTCTTCTGATTCTGTGAATGTATAAATCAGGTTGCCAAGTTAATCTGAATTGTTACTTGTTTAATATCAATGTGCAAGTTGCCCCTTTAGCATTCAGATAAAATGTTGGCAGAGTTAATCTTGAATGTCATGTTTCACATTAAATGCTTTGTACTGATCTCAGACAAAAGTTATTATTTTCATTCCAAGAGCGGAGAACTCAGCGAAAGGTGTTAATGGGAAACAATCTTAAATAATTTATACTCGTTTTTATTTCTATTTATAATTATGATTTAGAGGAGTAGCTAGATATAATATGAGCATGATTAAATGTTTTGCTTTCAGGCAGTTTTTTTTTCATGTAATGAGTAGGTGTCCACACACCTCACATGTACTGTCTGAAAGGCCTCCGAGAGACAAAACATCTCTTTCTATCGGCTTCAGTCGTGAAGCTTCTCAAATTGCTCTCTCGAGTATTGAAACAATAATCTTGGCCTTGTCAGCTGCTGCCGAAGGGCATTCAATCTCGAGAAGCGGCTCCTCTGACCGGCACCGAAATGGCTTTTTGTACAGGTGTGCTTGGCCCATGGCAGTCGGTCGCCCAAGTCGTCTGTCAGCATGTACACCAAGTACTGCATGCACTACAGCAGCCACTTTTTCTTTATGTCTTTAATGTGGGCACCCATTGGTTCTTGAGGTTTCAAGTAATTTCGTTTGAAGATTTGTGAAGGTTGATCTGTAAGTCAGTGGTCTAACATAGAAGCTTACAGATATATGTGTGAGTGTTCAATTAAATGGCTCAGTTATTTTCGATGGGCTCAGTGGAAAACTTCTGTTAAAGTTGGTGTAGAAAATTGTCGTGAATGTACATATTTGTTGTCAGTCTTGCGACCCAATCAATCAAAACTATGCAGTTTATACAGCAATACAGTGCATGCGATATATGCATTGTATGTGTACAATTCACATATGTCACATCCAAGTTTATGCTTTGAGGTCAATATCATGGAATACCAAAGAAAGGATCCTGGGTGGATTACACAATATTGCATCAACAGTCACTTTTACAAGTCTGTATAAGGAAAAGGAGATAGAGAGAAACATCGATTTTCAAAAGTAAATTGACAAACTTTCATTACATCATCATCACTACCCCAAGGTGGAGCAACTACTCAAGCGAATTGATGATTTGGAGAAATTATGATGAAAATAATCTTGTATGATTTCCTCAAAGAACAACCCCATTACAGCCACTTATTACAATGACAAACTCTTGACTTCTGAAAATCATATCACCAAATGCCATGTGTCACCTAAAGTGATACCTTGATACCTGGAGATGGAATAAGTGCTGTGAATAAAGGACACTCAATCTTTTTTTCACTCTCATTTTCTTTTTTCCCCATATCTTTTTAAAATTGAAAAAAGTAAAAAGAAATTACTCAAGAAATGGGCATTTCTTATTGGAAGCTCATTCAAATAGAGTTGTCAAGTTAGCAAAATACTGATTTGTTTACTCTCCGATTTTAATTGTGATTTTTTTTTTCAAGGATGTGAGGAGTTCTTTTTCTTTTGTAAGCAGCACACAGCTGCAGGTAGCATAATTTGTTGGGGGCACAGCTGTGCCATGATGCTGTTCCCCCTGTAGGTTTGAGGAGGAATTTGGAAATTCACCAGGATGTCAACAATCGCTCTGCTCACCAACTCTTCGCGAAGGACACTGTTTGATCTTTAACTACCACCAACTGATGCCGGCAGACAGGATACTCAGTGTAGCAGCCTTCTAAGGGACGGCACAAACATTGGTGCCTCGACCTGCCTGCGAAACACCAGAATGACAGTTTATAACTGGGCCGAGATTAGAACTCAGACTAAACAGTTCAGAGGCGAGTGTAACGTACCTCGAGGCTATCCTCACAGCCCTGTGAAGAGGTTTATCATGTGTATCACCAAGAGACTCTTTCCGATAATTCTTACAAAGCATAGTGCAGTTTATTCGCAGAACCATCACAATATAATACTTATTATAAGCAGAAACGTTATGGTCACTGACTATGGTCCACTTCTCAGTCCGAGAACTGCTCTTAGGCACTGTCACACCTTGACGATTTAGCCAGCGTATGCCGACATGAAAAATTTGTCTAAAATGCTGGCACACGTCGAATACGTTATGGGTAAGTTTGATAACATTAAGAGCACGCTGAAAAACACTGCCATACGTCATAGTACGCTGGCTTTCATCGTTGTACTTTGCAGTTGTCCTCAAATTTAGCATGCTTGAAATTTTATGACGTATGCCAGTGTAATGACTCACACGTTCCGCTACGCTGGCCATAAGTTGTAGCACGTTATGCGATCGTTGACACACGTCGAACACGTTACTTGTAAGTTACTCATAAGTCAAAATACGTCGAGGTAATGATTAGCGTACCCGAAACTTATTTATAACCTATGAGTAAAGTGTTGTAGGCACGTTACACGATCGTTGACAACGCCGAGGCACGTTATGCGATCGTTGACACACGTCGAGGCACGTTACTTGTAAGTTACTCATAAGTCGAAACACATCGAGGTAATGCTTAGCATACCCAAAACTTATTTCTAACCTATGAGTAACGTGCTTTGAACCTATGTGTAACGTACCTCCAACGCATATTGACGTATGTAGACGTATTTGATTGACGTCTTCCGGACGACCACAGAACTTACTGAACGTGTTTCTAATTTACAGCTACCGTATAATGGCGTATTGGCAGCGTTTAAAAAAAACAACAACAATAACTTCCGATATTTCGTCACGTGCCGTTACGTCACGTCCGATTGCCTCTTCAGTTTGCTCATGTCTTATTCTTAGTTCCTCCTCTGTGAATATTTCTGTTTGAGGATATTGTCACGTCGACGTCGAAACTTAAAAGCAAATGTCCGAATATATTTTAAAATTCGTGATAGACTAAAAAAAAATAATAATAAAAAAACAACAACAACAACATTCAGATATTTCGTCGCGTGCCTTCACAGAGCCAAGGAGAAAAAAAGAAAATGTGCCTTGACGGAGAAACAAGTTTCGGGTATGCTAAACATTACCTCGACGTGTTTCGACTTATTACCTGACGTGTTACAAGGAACTTGTGTCGACGTGTGTCAACGATCGCATATCGTGCCTACAACTTATTCCCAGCGTAGCGGAACGTGTGAGCATACGGCGAGTACGTCGTAAAATTTTCAGCACGCTTGAAATTTCACGACGTACAGACGTACTACGACGTATGACAGCGTACTTCATCGTTTTTCAGCTGCTCTTCACGTAAACCAAACTTACCCATAACGTATTCGACTTGTGCCAGCGTTTTAGACACATTTTTCAGAGGTCGGCATAGGCTGGCTAAATCGTCAAGGTGTGACTGCGATGTTGACACTTCCAATCTCAGGCGGTTATGATTTGATCGGCGAGCGGCAGCTTTTTAATAGGCTACGCCACGTGATCTCGGCGATACGTGCAGCGCGCTATGCCTAAGTTAGACTATCGTTGGGCATAGGTTGTGAACGCCGACAACACGCTAATCATTCGTTGGTATAAGTTATCTATAAGACAACGAAACGTTCTGTGTACGTTACTAATATGTATGCATACAATCGTTATGAATACGCCAAAAACTTTTAAAAAACATTAAATTTCAGCGTACGCCAAAGTTTTACATACATTTTTATACGTTGCCATTGCTGGCTAAATCGTCAAGGTGTGACAGCGCCTTTAGTTTGTGCTACGCAATGTCACTCCGGAAGGTTGCTTCCAGCCTTCCTTTTTATGGTGTTATCTTGATGACACACTGCTGTATAATACAGCTCTTTACTGCCGAGTTCAGGTGATCTTTTCTCCAGGTGCAAAGTCTTTATCTTTTGTGAGCTCACACTGAAGACTTACCATATAAAGCAGACCAATCCTCTCCTATAATCAACCCATGATCTAAAGTGCAGCAATTCATTTCTTGTGGGCATTACTCAAAAGTTATTTGGAGGAAGCCTCTCTGATTATCAATTGCTTATTTTTGTTGTTCCGCGTGATGTTATCCACAGGATTATAAGTAAAATCCTTTATAGTCACACCGATGGTAAATGAACAGAATTATTTAGTTGAACACTGTACCACATACTGACACAGTTGTGCCCAACATTCTCCTGAAATCAAGACTCATAAACTTTGATGTTCTGGACAGCATTCTATTGCGGCTACAGTTTTTTACCACTTGGAAAATGTTTGTACACTGATGTAGAAAGTAATTGTAAGATCAAAGAAACTGACAGCGGTTAAATGTAGCACCCACATATTGGTGAGACAGATTCACTGAGACAAATCATTTGGGGTGTGTGACAACCTTGCATTATAAAGCCATTCTACACAGTGCAGCTTGATATCACTGCTGTGTGAATTTTATAAAATCTCGTGTCCACACTGATTGTGTCATCAGTAAACAGTCAATCTGTGTCAAACACTTAAGCATTATTTATGAAGTGCTTGCAGCTAAATATTGCCACAATCACCCAGCTACTGCTTACACCATCTTGTGACCAGATGACATACTCTACGTGTCACCAAGTACAAACTCTCTCCGCTTAATTGGGTCACATTTCATCAGAAGCTTCACGTGGATGATTGTTTCATCTTCCTTGAACTTCTCATCTTCGAGTCCGTTGGATATTAAGGATTGAATGTCCAAATATATTCTTACAACAGACTTTCTCATAGTTCAAGAGAAGACTAATTGTGTGATTACATTTCATCCTTGCTATGCCTAGTTAATTGTAATCTCGCATAAAATATTCGAAGAAAAAATTATTTCTAAAATTGCAAAATATCGATTTTCTTTGTGTATTTATTTTATTAAGTTTGCAGAACATGTCAGAGGCTTGCCATTACAAAGTTGTCAATTTCCATTTTTGATTCCTCATTAGAGCTTGCTTCATTATTTTGTGGTGCTGAGTATCGACTTTCCTATTCACAAGATATTTGTTAACAGGTATTACGCAGTTAACTCCTGTTCAACCAAATTTTCAGTTAACTAAGTAGGGCATGGATTGTGTATATTTGACTTCACGTGAGTTAACTGTATAATCTCACAACACTTAATAAGGATACACCATGTGTTTGAGTGTTGTGGACATATTTCAAATGCCCTGGACATACATTTATTAGCACTTATGTTCTTGAAAATAATTTGCGAGCACTACAATAACAACCTTACTGGCAATGTTTTGCCACTGAACACAGCAGAAAACCGCCCTCAGATGACCTGGTCACGATTCGGTTAGTACGATGAGAATGCACCTGTACTGCAAGCTTTGTCATCACTATATTTGGAAAATTACACAAAAGGGCGTCCACACTTGCCTTATTCTACTGACTTCACCATAAGTGGCATTTGGTCATTTCAACACATGAGGAGTCACCTGCAGGTATGATGATTGCCTGACCATACTGGCTGTGCAATCAGTACAATGTTAATCTGATGTGTGTATGTATAATACAACAAAAGCACAGCCAGTGTATCAAATTTTAATGGACATGTGTTTTCCTTTAAGTCCAACAGAAAATGGGTTCATTTGACATTCGACTCGAAAGACAGCCTTTTTTCAGAGTGATTTCATGACAATAAATGACGTAAGCATCTTCAGCACACCTTGTATGTTTTACAGCTGAAGTTATTGTTTGCAATGACAATATGATGGATAAGGCATTTTTCTTTAAGAGGTATTTAACGACAAAGGTTATGCTTTATCTTGCTGCTAATAATGCTGTCCTGTTTATATGGCAATGCTTTGATATTATGCAAAAACGGGAGACCTGTTCGTGGTACATTTTCCTTAGCTTTCTTTTAAAATTGCAGCTATGCCATTACTCTGAAGAAGCACCTTCATATCAGGCACTTTTGCCAATATTAATAGAAAACGACCACAGCTAAATTGACTAGTATAATCTTTTTTCCATTACAGAATCATTAGAGTCAAAAAATATGCAAAGAAAATGCTTCCTCGCATTGCAGCGGCAATAGTATAATGATGCAAAAGTTATACATTAACATTCATCTGCCCTATTAGTCTGTTGCCATCAGCGTCGGAGGCCAATGTTAAATCGAACCCATCTCGTTTGGATCTTTGCTTCATTCCTCATTTACTTGGTGTGGCCGAGGCTAAATACCCTCGTAACAACCATGACCTTGTGGTTCAGAGCACGGCCTTGCGCGCAGCAGTTTGAATGCTCCTAAGCCTGTCAAGGTAAGATGCGGTGCAAATGTCAAGATCCTGTTATTTGTCCATGAGAGGCAGTGCTGGCCCCTAGAGACCTGCTTTCACATGGTATAAGAATATTAAGTCATCCAACATTTTAGTGAAGTGCAAGAAGAATAGCGCATGGAAAAGCGAGAACAGAAATCAAATGAAATTGATGTCCTGCATTTGACAACTGTATTGCTGCTTGAAATAGACACCTGCCCTTTTCCAAAGGCTTGCTTTGACGTTATGTTCAGTGGTTGAAAACGGTTGGAAGAATATTAACAAGGGCCTCTCATGAATTTGCTTGATTATTCTGCATAGTCATTGCCATCGTTTATTTTTTTCTATCTGAGTAATATTATCGTTTAATTGTTTGTT
>CM068959.1:60971772-61017755 GCA_035128595.1 Eptatretus atami | reverse complement strand
GACTGATCCTCACCAAACTTCACATGCTGACAGAACATGTACCTGGGAGTGTCCCGATGTAAAATAATTGGACTTCCGGTTTCCGAACTATGACGTCATCACCTGATTTCGTAACGTTAATTTTTCAAGTTCAGCCGATTGACATGGGGCCAACGCCATATACATATATCTACAATATGATTTTAAGTTTTTTTTGTCTGTTTGTTTGTTTGTCTGCACGTGCTAATCTCCTGAAAGGTGAAAGATAGGAGCTAACCACTGAAACAAAATTGTCGGGATTGGCCCCGGAGGTTATTAGGCTATGTGGCAAGGCCCCTCGGCTGGGGGGGGGGGGGGAGGGGGTGTGTTTCCCTCACCACCCCTTAGCCTATGACTGCCATGGCCCATAGGGAACTGAACTGGTGCTGTAGCGTCAGACATATGTATAGAAGATTAAATTCATTCAAAAAGAACCCGGGCAGCGCCGGGTGCATTCACCTAGTGACAAATATAGTTTTTGGCCCATTCTCTCAATTTTACGAATTAGGCCTTTGTTGTTCTTTTGACCTCAAAATTAATTGGTGGTTGAATCCAGTGACCTGATAGGCAAATCCCATTCAAATTTCAATTCAATCAGATGAAAATTGAGGATTTTTCCACCTCAGTTTTTGACCTTTGGCTGATGTTGACCTTTTTGCACATGTTGACCTCAAAAAATAATTGGTGCTTGTATTCAGTGAGCTGTTATGAAAGTCCTGTTAAAATGTCAAGTCAATTGGATGAAAATTGTCAATTTTAGAAATGTTGGCCGAGGTTGACCTTTTGGCCTATTTTGACCTCAAAAATAATTGTTTGTTGAATTCAGTGACCTGATATGCAAATTCTCTTCAAATTTCAAATCAATAGGATGAAAATTGAGGGATTTTAGAAATTTCACCGAAGTTGTTGACCTTTGGACTATGTTGACCTCAAAAATAATTGGTGGTTGAATTAATTGAGCTGACATGAAAATCCTGTTCAAATGTCAAGTCAATTGGATGAAAATTGTCAATTTTAGAAATTCGGCCTGTATTGACCTTTTCGTGTATGTTGACTTCACACCGACTGTGCATCGACTGTCGCAGCCTCCAATCTGCGAAAGTTCAGCACGATCATATGAGCAGTTTGGGCTGTAGGCCAGCGGACAGCGAAACAAACAAACGGAACAGATCAACATAATTGGGAATAATTTATTTTAGCCCCCATTGGACTTAGTCCGAACCGGGGGCTCATGGATTTGGTCTCGATTTTCGTGTGTGTGTGTGTGTGTGTGTGTGTGTGTGTGTGCGCGCGTCTCAGACATGTATGGACCCATTTTATTTGTACTTGGCACAAAAACAACACATGTTGAACATGTCCTCAACCATTTCTCAGACATGCATTTACCATTGTTGCTTGAACTTGGCACACAGATTAAGCATGATGGCTTACATATGCACGTCATTTATTTTTTTTCGATATCAGATCCAAGATGGCCGACTGGTGGCCATTTTGTTACTTAAATGTGTCCCCAACCATTTCTCAGACATGCATGGTCTGATTTTGTTCAAATTGGCACAAGCACAGTACATGATGACATACACGTGCCCATGACTTTATTTTGTGATCTGATCAAAGATGGCCGACTGGTAGTGAGTGGCGGCCATTTTAGTTGTACATAAATATGGGCTATCCCTTTAACTCCATACACCAAAATTACTAAAACAACGGGGCCTACGACATTTTATGTCTTTTTTTTTCACTTGTTTCCCAAGTAACAAGAAAGATGTCATGCATTGCCATGATACTTGTGAAATCCAAATAAACAATAATTGCCAATGTAAAATTTTTTTGTAATGAAAATAATTGTAATGCCAATGTAAATAATTGCCAATGTAAACAACAATTTGGAAATTTGGAAAATTTGACCTCTCAAGTGTTTTACATGATGTAATGTGCATCACAAATTTGGTTGATACGTTTTGCAAATGATGCCTAATAGGTATATTAGATAGCATTGACCTTGACCTTTTACTAATTATAACCAGATTTTATGCACACACTACACATGTGTACAAATAAGCTGTGTCAGTTTCAATCTGATATCTTGAAAAATTCCTGAGGTTTGGCAATAATAAAATCACAAAAATATCCCACTTGATTATAATTGGGTAAAATTGTTGACATGGATACCGTTTTCTCTTTGCCACGTGGGACTTTTTCTCTGCCATGTGGGACTTTTTCTTTTCCATGATGGACATTTCCTTATGCGACTAACAAAGATGAGCAGAACCTGAAAAAAAAGAAAGAGAAATTTAAGATTACATTTTGCAGGGTTTATGTGGTATTAGGGGATCTGAAGGGTTCTAATGGGGTCAGTGATCTCTACAGGATCTTAGAGTCCTCATGGGTCTTCAGGGTCTTAAAAGGTCTAAAGGGTCTGAGGGGTTTTAAAGGTCTTAGGGGTCTAATCGGAGAGTCTCAGGGTTATAAAGGGTCTTTGTGGTGTAAAGGGTCTCAAAGGACTTACCGGTCTGGGGCATATAAAAGGTCTTAAGGATTTCAGCGACTTAAAGGGTCTTAAGGTTATAAAGGGTCTTCGTTGTCTTCAAGAGTCTTAGGGGCCTTATGGGTCCTAAGGGTCTTAGGGTTAGAAAGGGTCCTTGGGGTCTTTAAGGGTCTTAGGGCTATAAAGGGATTTTTAGAGATCTTAGAGGTATTAAGGATCTGAAGGGTCTTAGGAGGTATTAAAGGGTCTTCAACTTAAAAATGGTCTTAAAGGTCTGAAACCGGTTTTTGGGGTCTGAAGGATCAAAGGGGTCTAAACTATAAAGGGTGTAAAGGTTTAGATGTTATAAAGGGTCTTAAAAGGTCCAAAGATTACAGTGCCTATAGAAAGTCTACACCCCCTTTCAAACTTTTCACCTTTTGTTGCCTTATATCCTGGAATTAAATTGCATTAAATCAGACTTTTTCCCCCTTAAGTTACACATCGTAATGCACAACTTCCAAGTGAAAATCAAATTATACACATTTCAGAAAATTAATTAAAAATACAAAACTAGAATATCTTGGTTGAATAAGTATCCACACCCCTTGTAATAGCGATTGTGAATTAACTCCGGTGTAACTATTCACCTTACCACAGGGACTGGGGCACTTGTCAGGATAAAAGGGGAAATGGATGGAACAAAATATGCAGAAAAATCGAAGAGGAAATCCTGCTGCCCTCTACAAGAAAGCTGAAATTGGGACGGAAGTTCACCTTTCAGCATGACAATGACCCGGAGCACACAGCCGAAGCAACACTGGAGTAGTTAAGGAACAAAAAGATAAATGTCCTTGAGTGGCCCAGTCAGAGCCCTGATCTAAATCTAATCGAAAATCTGTGGCATGACTTGAAGATTGCTGTCCATCAACGCTCCCCACACAACTTGACAGCTTGCAAAGTTTTGTGTAGAAGAATGGAAAATATTGCCAAATCAGCCTGGTGTTGGCTTAGTGGTTCGGGTGGCGGATTGGGATCCTAGGGTCCTGAGTTCAAGCCCCGTTGGCCGCTGAATTAAAAATACACCAGGAGGTTGACTCAGCCTGTTCATCCTTCGCGAGGTCGGCAAAACACATTTCAAACCTCGCCTCCAAGCCAGTAGCCGACTGGGAATCCTCCGTCGTGCAAAGTCCTTCCTTGGCCCACCTGAGCCTGACCACTTACAAAGCATTTGTCTGCAGCCTGATGGAGTACTGCTCTCCCCTCTGGGCTGGTGCTCCTGCCTCCCACTTTTCTCGGCTTCACACTGTAGAAATCAAGGCATTTCGGATCATTGGCATCTCCCGCAATGAGGCTTGAGTCTTTGGGCCTCTCACTCAATCACCGCAGGCTGGTCGGTGGTCTTTCTGTCTTCTACCATCTCCTCGCCCCCTGCTCTCTCTGCGATTTGTCCCTGCCACATTTCCACACGGCGCTCAAGGTCTGCCAACACCCCTTCTGGTAAAACTACCAAAAATCACGAATCACTGCTCACTTTCACTCTTTCATTCCTCTTTTTCCGCCTTTGGAATAAACTCCCTCACTCTATTCATTCCATTCTTCCCTCCAGGCCTTCAAAACAGCTGTTCACCACCACCTCTTATCATCCCCCTCCAAATCCTCGATCTTTTCTACCCCGATAATCCACCCAAGCCCACCTCCTTCAAATTCCCTGCTTTCCTTCCTGAAAGTCCCTGTAATGTCCATCTTCTATTCCCCATGTTCCCATCCCATCCTCTCCCTTCCACAGATCTCCTAATGTCTCTGTTCCCCACTGTTTTGTCCTTCCCACTCCTCCCCTCTTGTCTCATGCCCCCTTGCTGTGCGTTGTGTGTTAGCTCTCACACGAGCCTCGACAAGGTATACAAAAAAAATAAAAAATAATAATCAGCACCAGTGTACTGGTAAGGGGGACACTGCATCAGGGCATAGCCGCGTCCCAACCAATGATGCAACCAGCAGCCACAGGCTGCACTCAATAGAGAGAGATTGCCCATCAAGGTGTGAAAAGTTGGTAGAGACCTATCCAAACACTCACAGGCTCTAATTGGTGTCAAAGGTGCTTCCACCAAGTATTAACTCAGGGGGGTGAACCCTTATCCAACGAAGATATCCTAGTTTTGTATTTTTAATTAATTTTCTGAAATTTGTAGAAGTGGTTTTTCACTTGAAAGTTGTGGGTAACGATGTGTAAATTAAGATGGAAAAAGTCTGATTCAGTGTAATTTCATTCCAGGCGACAAGGCAACAAAAGGTGAATATTTTGAAATGGGGTGTAGACTTTCTATTGGCTTTATATAAGGTTATATATGGCTTTATATAAGGCTTTATATAAGGTTTAAAATAGTCTGAAGGGGTCTAAAAGGTTTAAGGGGTCAAAAAGGTGTAAGGGCTCTCAAGGTCTACAATCTACATGTCGAAAAGGTATGTTCTTATGGCCCGTAATTAATAACGTTGCCAAGATCAATTAAATAGTACCTAATAGATGTACTCACGGTCTAACTCACGTTCAAATAGTACGTAATAAATAGACATACTTATAATGGTCAACCAAAACTTCACGTCGGTGAGGGTTCACCATCCACCCATGTTTTTCAGTTTTATATGCAGTACTAACTTGGATTGGCTCATGACTCCAGCCTCACCACACACACATCGCTACAGAGGCACAGGCTTGTTTTAATTGAGGTTAGTGACTACATGAGTTGCTATGTTGTCATGATTTACACCAATAATAATACATACATTTATTTTGTACAAATGTATTTGCTCTAAATGGTCAAGGGTCCAAGCTGTACCATCTGTCTGAAGGATATAAGGGTGCTAGAGGGACTTAAGGCGTGTAAAGGTCTAAAGGTTCTCGGGGTCGAAAGGGTATAAAAGGTCTTAAGGGTGAAGTGATCTAAAGGTGTCTCAAGTGTTGAAAGGGTCTTAAAAGTAAAAGGGGTCTTAATGTTCTTGGGGGCCTTAAGGGTCTTTGGAGTCTGAAGGGTATTATGGGTCTTAAAGCATTTTGGGGGTCTTTCGGATCTTTTGCCTTAAGGGTCTTCAGGGTATTCGGGGTCTTATGGTTCTTTGGGGTCTAACAGGGTCTCAAGGGTCTTATGGGCCTTTGTGGTCTTAAAGGGTCCTTGCAGGGATTATTTGAGTCTCAGGGTCTTATTGGTCTTTCGGTCTTAGGGTTTTACATGTCTTCTGGTCTTACAGGTCTTAAAGTATTTTAGGGGTCTAAAGGGTCTTGGGGGGTTCTTAAAGTTCTTCAAATATCTAAGAGGCCTCAGCATTCTAAAGGGTCGAACGGTACAATTCCAACACTACGTAATTAATTATGGGTCTAAAAGGGTTTTTGGGGTCTTAAAGGTCTTCTGGGTCTTACAGGTTTTTGGGGTCTTTTGGGTCTTCGGGGTATTTTTGGGTCTTACATGTCTTCAGGGTCTTGGGAGTCTAAGAGGTCTTAACAGGTCTTCAAATATCTAATTGGCCTCAGCATTCTAAAGGGTTGAATGGTACATTCCAAAAGTATGTTAGTAATTGTGGGTCTTCAGGTTCTTTGGGGTCTTAAGGGTCTTCTGGGTCTTCCAGGTTTTTGGGGTCTTTTGGGTCTTTTGGGTCTTCAGGATATTTTTGGGTCTTCAGGGTCTTTTTGGGCCTTACAGGTCTTCAGGGTCTTAGGAGTCTAAGAGGTCTTAAAAGGTCTTCAAAGATCTCAGGGGCCTCAGCATTCTAAACGATCGAAAGGTACATTCATATTGTACGCAATTAATAGATGTATGTGTCGTCAGGATGCAAATGCCGTTCAAACAGTATGTAATTAATCGACATAGTCACATGGCTTCACAGAAGGGCGGCTTCACAAACAGCCTCACCTACAGCTTCACTGTGTTTTTCGTTTTTAGCTTACCTGGAACGTAGTTCCTAGGAGCTTATGGGATGGTGCATCATCCGTTCGTCCGTCCGTCCGTCAATTTCAATGAATTTAAATTTCAATGAAACTTGACAGCAACCTTCATCACCCGTGATGAATCAAAGTTTGTTTCTGCTTATTAAAAAGTCAGGATCTGAGGGGGTTTACAGGGGAGGAGTGGTTGCCCCCCAAACTTGATGTTTTCTCTCTTCTCAGAAACTACATCCATGGTTTTGATGAAACTTTACCACAACCTTCATCACCCGTGATCGAGCAAAGTTTGTTCACTGCATTAAAAAAATAATCCATCGGTATTTACTGTATTTTCCGTAAAATATTTGGTGGGTTATCTACGCCTAATATGGAGTTGGTCCCCCTTTGCTGTTATAACAACCTCCACTCTTCTGGGAAGGCTTTCCACTAGATGCTGGAACATGCTGTGGGGATTTGCTTCCATTCAGCCACAAGAGCATCAGTGAAGTCAGGCACTGATGTTAGGCGATTAGGTCTGGCTCATAGTCAACGTTCCAATTAATCCCAAAGGTGTTCGATGGGGTTGAGGTTAGGGCTCTGTGCAGGCCAATCAAGTTCTTCCACACTGATCTCAACAAACCATTTTTGTATGGACCTCGCTTTGTGCACGGGGGCATTGTCATGCTGAAACAGGAAAGGGCCTTCCCTAACCTGTTGCCACAAAGATGGAAGCACAGAATCATCCAGAATGTTATTGTATGCTGTAGCATTAAGATTTCCCTTCGATGGAACTAAGGGGCCGAGCCCGAACCATGAAAAACAGCCCCAGACCATTATTCCTACTCCACAAAACTTTACGGTTGGCATGATGCATTCAGGCAGGTCGTGTTCTCTGGCATCCGCCAAACCCAGATTCGTCCGTCCGACTGCTAGATGGTGAAGTGTGATTCATCACTCCAGAGAATATGTTTCCACTGCCCCAGAGTCCAATGGTGTTGAGCTTTACACCACTCCAGCTGACGCTTGGCATTGCGCATGGTGATCTTAGGCTTGTGTGTGGCTGCTCGGCCATGGAAACACATTTCCTGAAGCTCTCGACGAACAGTACTTGTGCTGACGTTGCTTGCAGAGGTAGTTTGGAACTCAGTAGTGAGTGTTACAACCAACGACAGACAATTTTTCTGCACCATGCGCGTCAGCACTCGGCGGTCCCGTTCTGTGAGCTTGTGTGGCTTAC
Source organism: Eptatretus atami (assembly GCA_035128595.1). Classification (NCBI taxonomy): domain Eukaryota; kingdom Metazoa; phylum Chordata; class Myxini; order Myxiniformes; family Myxinidae; genus Eptatretus; species Eptatretus atami. The sequence continues at coordinate 61,010,117 of CM068959.1, read as the reverse complement.
CACTTCGCGGCTGAGCTGTTGTTGCTCCAAGACGTTTCCTTTCACAATAACAGCTCTTACAGTTGACTGGGGCAGCTTGAGCAGGGCAGAAATTTGACGAACTAACTTGTTGGAAAGCCGGCATCCAATGACGGTGCCTCATTACAAGTCACTGAGCTCTTCACTCTGGCCATTCCACTGCCAATGTTGCCTATGGAGATTGCATGGCTGTGTGCTTGATTTTATACACTGTCAGCAATGGGTGTGGCTGGAATAGCCGAATCCACTAATTATAAGTGGTATCCGCATACTTTTGGCCATGTAGTGTATATATATATATATATATATATATATATATATAACATACATACATACCTATATATATATACATACATACATACATATATCTATATATACATACATACATACATATATCTATATATACATACATATATCTATATACATACATATATATATATATATATATATATATATATATAAGACATATATATATATATATATATATATATATATATAGCCTGGTGTTGGCGTAGTGGCTTGGGATCCAAAAGGTCCTGAGTTCAAGTCCCATTGGCCACTTGAATTAATACACACCAGGAGGTTGATTCAGCCTATCATCCTTCCGAGGTCGGCGAAGTGAGTACCAGTGTACTGGGCCGGTGTATGCCCGGTTAGAATAGGTGTACCATATCCCTGTGTCGTAAGAAGCGACCAGGGTTGCGTCAGGAAGGGCATCCGGCGTAAAACCTGTGCCAAATCATTATGCGGATCAGAACGGATGATCCGCTGTGGCGACCGCTAACGGGAGCAGCCGAAAGAAGAAGATATATACATACATACATATATATGTATATATATATACATACATACATCCATACATATATATATACATACATATATATATATATGTATGTATACATATATATATACATACATACATATATATGTATACATACATACATATATATATATAATCAATATACAGGTATGCCTGGTGTTGGCTTAATGGTTAGGGTGGCGGGCTTGGGATCCTAGCGTCCCGAGTTCAAATCCCGCTCAGCTGTTGAATTAATTCCAGGTGGGGTTAACTCTGCCTGTCATCCTTCCGAGGTTGGCAAAATGAGTGCCAGCATGGTGGTATACTGTGTCGGAGTGGCGACCCGTCCAGGATGTGCCCAATAGCCAAGGAGACTGCTTAGGCAGCACCAACGCTCTGCACAGAGTATGGTCCCAATGGATGGATACAATATATATATATATATATATTATATATATATAATATAATATATATATATGTATATACATACAGTAGACTAGGCGTAAGTCGTCACCATCGGGACCAAGAAAAAAGTAACGACTTAGAAATGTGACGACTTACGCGTATGCGAACATTCATGATGACTGTGGGGTGAAGGATGAAGTCGCGCGTGGCCTGGACACGTATGTGTGAGAGCCGGCTATTGTACCAAAAGGAAAACACAATCCTCGGGGCATAGGTGGGGGTTCATTGTGAGTTGGAAAGTGATCAAGCAAAGATGGAATTCATGAATCAGTTTAATCAGTAAAGATAATGGAAACTGTAAGACAACTCATATACCATCGGTGATGGTATGGTGACAAATTACATGACACACAGTCATCGTGGTGATAATTACCACTCAATGCCTATGTGTAAGTGAGTGCGGTAATGTACAAAACAGCAATATAAAACCATGATCGGACTTCAACACTAAGCTCGATCGATCCTTTACTCCTTCGCGAAGTAATCCGTTATGTTTGACTGCCTCAAACTCTTGGGCATCTGGTGCATGAGAAAGGACTCAAACCGGTCATTGTATTCCATGATGTTGTCTGGGCAATCCTCCACCGAAAGACAGTATCGGCCGAATATTTGGCCAATCGGCCGAAACCGAATATTTGGCTGAGCCGACATTTGCCGAAACCAGATGATGAGCGCGTCATCGACATCTTCAAAGGACACACATTTCACGCGTTTCACACTTACCACCGGCCTCGCGATCTTCTCCACTTGTCAAAATATCTTGCCTTATTCTTCAAGATATCGTTCAATGTCTGCCGTTTGATGTCCAACTTCTCAGCTATGGCTGTTTTCTTCATCAGTGGGTTTGCCTCGCAAAACTGGATAATGTCGTATTTTTCTTTGTAGGTTTTAGTTGTAAGCTTACGCTTAGTCGCCATTGTCTGCCTGCAGTGCGATCAACGTGTGTACGCAGTTATAAATAGCCTATCACTGGCGGTGTAAACCAATGAGCGAGCATCACGATTCCATGAAATCGGGCTTCTCACGAGGCAGCAGTTCCGTGTGACGAGTTAGGAGTGGTAATTTACTTGAGTTTCCATTACGCGGGAACGGACAACATCTGACGACTTAGACGAAGTGACGACTTAGAAATGAGACTTACAGAGGGATGACCTTTATTCAAAGGGATTTAACATGAGATAAATTCGGGACTTTTTGACGCTGCCGACTTAGGCGAAGTGACGAGTTACACGCTGCCGACTTGCGCCTAGTCTACTGTATATACATATATAGATAGATTGATATATAGATATATATGGATAGATAGATATTTATATATCGATTTTGTATGTGGAATGTGAGGCTTCTCAAATGTTCTAAGTGGCTTCATGGCCTTAACTCCGATTTGATTTCTGTTTCCGCTTTTTGTAGTCGCTGACACAGATTCAATGTCGACTACAACAAGTTGAGTGAAAATCCGACCAAAAACGCCTTTTCCATAAGGGAAATGCATTAAATTTCAAATAACCTTTAGGGATACTATATGATATGCATTCACTGCTTGACCTCACACCCTGTCCCCCAGAGAGACTGCTTATCCATCGCATCTGTCAATCTGTGTTTATATTTTCAAAGGTTTGGCAAGGTGCTCTACAGGGAATCAAAGTGAATCTGGTGAAAAACGGACGTTTTAAAATGAAGTTATTGCATTTGCGCGGATCTTGAGCCGATGTGCCATGTGAGCAAGTGTACAGACCTGCAGGCAGGGTGGCGGTTTATTTATAATGTTTATTTCACGGGTGATTAAACTTTTCGATGTCTCGAGGGTTGTTCTACGTTTAACATCAACTCTTTTGTGAACGGTCGTTATTCAATCAAATTCATCTAATTTATCCAAATGCTACAGGCGTGGGTCAATATCGGCTTTAAAGAAATCCTACATGGTATGTGCCCACTGCCTGGCTGTGCATTAGGTTTATGCAGGGGACTGCTTGCTCGCAGGAGCTATTCAACTTTTGTTTACATTTTCGGGGGTTTCACGAGGTACTCAACAGGTACTGAAAACAAATTTGGTGAAAAACGGATGCTTTAAAATAAAGTTTAATGTTTACATGGACCACGAGCCAATGTACCACGTGAGCATGCACAGACAAGCAGGCAATGTGGTGGCTTATCTGTAATGTTTATTTCTCAGGCGATCAAACTTTTCGATGTCTCAAGGGTTGTTATATATTAAACAGCAACTCTTTTGTGGATAAAGTCATTGTTTGAACAAATTCATTTAATTTCTTTAACTGCCACAGGAGCGAGTTTCTCCGTCCTCTCTCTGCCCCATTCCCTCTCTCTCTACCCCTTCCCTCCTCTCTCTACCCCCCTCCATCCTATCTACCCTCCTCCTCTCTCTCCCCCCTCCATCTTTTTTTGGAACACCCTGTACGGTATATCATTTTTTGGCCCTTTCTCTCAATGTTAAGAATCACTTAAAAATTATAGTGTCCGGATCTTCACCAAAATCTAAACAGTTCGGCCTTTTCACACAACCCAACCTGTCCACCAAGTTTCATCCGAATCCATCCACAACTTTTTGAGATATCCTGCTCACAAATAAAGAGACAAACAGGGGTGAAAAAAACCTCAGTCCACCTTCAGTAGCAGATGTAAGCAGGTAACTATAACTTTTCATCTAATTTGTAACTCATCTGATAACTTTACTGATCTGTGCATTATACCTGTTCATTTTGAATGAAATGGAGTTGGATATTTTGTCCTGAGGAAGCTCAAAAACCACAAAAGTAAGATGTTTAAAGTTACATGTTCAATAGTGTGGTGTGACAAACTGATATTGTTTGATCGCTCTCATGAAAAACACATCAATGAAAGACCAACATGACCATTCCTCTTAAAAACACCTTGATGAAAGACCCACATAACCACACTTTAGAAGGTGCTTTTTAATCATATTGTTCTTTCATCAAGGTGTCCTTTTTTAAACCCATATTCAGACATTTACCTGGAGTGGCAATCTCATTGGTCAACCAGCCATTGTTTTCAAGACCGTGACGTGCCTTTACATCATGTTTTTTTGTTTTGCAAAGTAAAATGAACACCTTTTCCCTGATATTTGATGTGGGTCACGTGCCTAGTTCTCGGGTTTCAAATTCGAGCTTGTCCTCATGAGCATCTGCTTGCAACATGAGCAAATATTTTGGTTTTCATATCATGGTGCAAGTAGCACAAATTTCAAAACTACAGCAAGAGAAAGTAACAGCTGGAGTATACTGCTATCATGAGGTCAATATCATTAGAAGTTGAGAGGAAGCGAGTGTTAAGGAGTCGTATAAAGATGGGTTTTGACTCACACACCCTCCCCACATATCTTCCACCTCCCCTCACCCCACCCTACAACCACAACTACTCTTTTGGCATTAATGTATCAAAGATGATCAATTAGTCCATTGCCTGATATAAAAAGTAAATTTCTTTTCATATTTTTCTGAATGACAGTATTACTTACTAGCATTTTTTTTTTCATTGTGACAATTTTTATAAATACTCTTTGAACCTTAAATGAGCAATACCTCATTTAATTTCACAAATTTCTGTTATGACAGAGTTGCTGATCAGCACTCACTGAATGCCACTCTGATTGGTAGTCCAAGTGGTCATCCATTGTCAGCAAATGACCTCAAACTGGTATGGTTGGGTAAACCTCTCAATTGGCCCAGCCAAAATATTTATGCCGGTTTATTCAGGTCAAGCCAAGGTTTGACCTTTATCGTGTGTATTCAATTTGGTTGGGGCCACTGAATCATTTGCCACTGAGGATATCTGTGGGCAAGGGGGGGGGTGGTGAAAGAAGAATTGGAATGCAAGCAACTCCTGGCTGCCTGAATGTAATACTAACGATTGATATACATATTCCACACTTAAATGGGAGAGAGCAGGGTTATTTCTAAAAAAACAAATAGAGAAAAATATGGAAGGAGGACAAAGAGAGGGGAGAAGAGTTGGAGGGAGGGGAAGCAAAGAAGATGAAGATTGAGAAGACATAAGGGAAGGAAAGGAAGAAAATTGTTTGAGAGGAAAAGGAGGGAATCGAGAAAGGCTAAATGTTTTACCATATTCTGCACAGCTGATATGTAAATTTCTCCTAATGGTGAAGCTTGCAGGTGATTCATTTTTTTTGTTAAATGCAGATCCCCTTCACCAATCCAACCCATTTTAATCACAGTTTGAATAAGACAATAACATAATTGTTTCCTGTATTTCTCAGAAAAAAATAGTTTTACTTTGCTGACTTTTGTATTCCTATAAAAGTCCTCTAAATAGCCTTAGTGTTGACTTGAAGGGAAAAACAGGAGAAGCAATAAAACCGTGAAGCAGAGCTGCAGGCAACGAGCTAAGGCTTATTAGCTGCAAGGGGAGGGAATTTAAAGTAGAATAGACCCGATGCTGCTGAGAGTACGCTTGTCAATACACAAATAACGTTCGGAATTGTCCCATCCTTATTTACTAGCCAAATTGCCCTTATTCAGCCTCCACGGCCGCACCCCACTCCTGACACCAACTAATCATTTGGCGTTTAGCATTCTCCCCAATCAGTGCAGTATAACTTACTGCCATGCATTTAACAATGTCCTTCACGCAGTGGCGTGCACGGTCCGTACTTGACGAGCAGCGCACTCCTTGCAAAATCCCGAGCCAAATGGCTTGCCCGGAATGGACAATTTGGCCTTTTGCAGGCCCGTGCTCAAATGCAAGTCACATTATGCTTAAGTCAATGGCTTTAAGCAAGTGATCAATCAGTAACCCTTTGCCAATTATCCTTGGGCATAATAAGACGTTGTATGCAGATTTTGACCTTTTTCAGTTGTTCCCACAACATATTAATTCCACTGTGTTTGCGTGTTGTTTAGTAATTACACTTTGGAGAGGAAAAATATGCTGCAGTTACGTTGATCGTTAAACGAGTATGTAATACATAAACTGAAAGTGTTATCTATAATGATGCTTTGACATGATGTTTAGCATGTACGTTTACTGTTCATGGCTATAAAATGCTTTACATTCAGTACATCTGTCAATTCATTCATACAGCACAAATATACATCATTTACATTCAAACATTTACAGAACAGACAAGGCATAAAAATTCAAAAATTTACACAAATGTACAGAGTAAAATGAAAGTAAACACTCCAAGGATAATAAGGAATGACATGACTGCAGGTTTTCTTTGGTGTAAACGATGCATTTAATTAATTATTTTGTTATGGAACTATTTGGTCTGTTCTATACCTGCAGCCAAAATCATAAAACCCCACCATATTAACTGACATTCCACTGAAGAATACAGGAACAACACTTGACTTTGCCAAATTGATTTTTGCTTTCTTTTCAAAAACATACAATTAAAAACCAATTCTGAGAAATAAAATTGCCATCGAATTAAATTAATTTACATAATAAACAAAACTTTAACAAAAATAAAACTTTCCCCCAACTATTTACAGTATTTTTTATCCGTTTCCCCCCCCCCCTCTAAAATCTCTATCCTAAAACATCAAAACATCACGATTTTGCAATGAGCTTTTTGACGACATGTTTTCATTTCCAAAGGACATTTCCTTGCAGAAATTCTTCTTAACCCAAATGAAATCTCCCTTGAGGGCCCACAGATAATAAACTTCTTGGAAACATAATACAGCACTCTAGAATGAAACAATAACTTATCTTGGGGGAAAGGGGGGGGGGGGGTTGGTGTAATTTCAAACAATTTTTGAGAAATATCTCATCTTTTTGTGAAGCCAAAAACAAAATTAGCTCGAAGATCAAATATTACTCGAACGTTGTACTTTGAATTTCACAATTGAGTAGTTAGGGATTTCTTGCGGGGCTGTTTTTCAAACAAATTGAGCTGTGTCTCTTGGCTGTCATCCTGTAAGGCAATTGATATGTTATGAGGAGCATATCACATTACTTTGGTACTTATGACTTTTTTTTTGTTCAAAAGGACTACAATATCAACATAGAGTTAAGCATCGCATGGAATTGAAAACGTAGATTTCTCAATGGCAATGCAAAAAGCCTGTCAAGGAACCGGTGCCTGTACATTTGGAAGGCACTTGTCTCGATACACTACAAGTGATAATGATCATTGCTTCGACCTTCTCATCATGAAGCTGTAAGAAAAGGATGCTGGAAAATGAGCCGTTTCCCTTATTATGCATCGGTTGTGGCAATAAGGATGAACACAAATGTCATTTCTTTTCCCTGATAATTAATTGCTCCAGTTGTCATTGGAGGACACAAAATGAAACCGTCAAATTGATTTCATATAATGGGGGGAATTTTTTTTTTACAACTAAAGTTAGGTTTCAGACAGATGATTTTGAACAGCTGGAGGAAGGATTAATGAAACTATTTTAATTCCAAATGTTTTCGGGTTAACATTACTCTTGCATATTGAGGACTCATTTATTGGCAAAACGAAGTGTTTCCTTTTAAATCGCTTTAAAATGTGCTAGAGACTAGCAGCAGAAGTGAACCATTTCCATGAAATGAAGAATTAAAAAAAAAAAAAACTTACAAGCAATCCTGATAATAAAGATTACTGCAGCACGTTATAGGGGCATTAAACGCAAATTAATGTTTTGGTTAAACAAATGAGTGCATGAATGTGACATTCTATGGCTTTTAGCTCTCAAGCCAGTTTTGATTTATGGGGTGTCTATAGCCAACATCATGGCGCCATGACAAAAAAAAGACAGAAAAGAAAAGAAAAGAAAATGCTTCGATGGATGTGAATGCCTGGATTTCCAGGTTTGTCTTTCACAAAGAGTGCATCATCCAAACTGTACATATCAGGAGTCAGTGTCAAGTCCAAATGAAGCCCATTGTGTTCAGACAGCTAAAAAGACAGCAACTTGGCTTAATGCCATGCACAGAAGGTTTGAAAGCTGTCAGTGGTGTCGGTTCGGCAGCTAAGGCAATGCTCCCATAAGACGAGCCATGGTGCTTGATTGATGGTGGGGGACCTGCGTCTCATCCATTCCGGTTGTTGTCTGTGTCCCCATGTGATGGATATTTCCTTCTCGCCGCAAAGTGCCATTATGGAGGAGACCCCCAGTAAGCCGCGCCGCTGTCGAAATGCCCAACAAAAAGTGCACGAGAACACATTGAAGCAATCTGCTCGTTGCCAAATTCAAATTGTGATCAGAAGGACGCAAATTTTTGGCAATGTCAAAGTGTCTCAGGCGTGCCGTTTCATGTGCAGGGCAAGATGGTCCGATCTTGAGAATGACCTGCAGGGAGAAATGCAGGAATATAAAAGAGCATTGTGGGTGAACAACAAAGAGCTTTTGATGGAATAAATTTTTGTGAAGCTTCCATTCTGTTTTTGCATTGCATTCTTGACTGCTGACAACAACTTCATCCTTTATACCCTGAAAGAAAGAATTATCCATGAGCAAATGCCGAACCATGTTTGTATTTTTTTTCCTTCATTTTACAGGACTTTCCACTTCTTTGTATCCCTCAGTGACACATTCCTGAGCTCAAACACACAGTGGCTTTGGAATTCCTTTGCAACAACAAGTAGACCTAAGAAAACATCCGTGATATGTTGCACGACGTGCTTCAAAAACACAAAAGATTTGAGCTCAATTACGGGCACGTTGCACCCTCTAATTTTGATTTTATTTGTTTTTCGCATAATTTCTTACACAAGCAGATTCAAAAACTGATACCAGGTTTTCGCTCAGCTCAACTCCTAGCATTACAGCATTGTACCTGTCACAGTGGGCGCACTTGAATGGCTTGGCACCAGTGTGTTTCCGATAGTGTCGTGTTAGTTCGTCACTTCGTGCAAACCGCCACTCACAACCATCCCACGAACATTTGTACGGTTTCTCGCCTATGCAGAGATGGAATTGCCGGTGGAGAAGAAAGTGAGAGGTGATATAAATTGGCAATTGAACACTGCATAAATAGCAAGTTGCTTAGCCAATAAGGAAAGCACTCTTACAAACAAGGCAATCTGCATTCCAATAGGCAATATGGCTAAAAAACAAACATTGGAATTATTTATCAAGAACATTTGCTGAAAAATAATATTAACTATGTTTACAATTTGCCTTTGATACAAATGCACTGCATTGGTTACAGATCTAAAATGAAGTGGTTCCAACTTGAAGCAAAAGGTGTCACCTGGACCAGGTATTTCCTTTGGAGCTGAGCGAGCGACCATTACAGCAATACATTAATCAAAACAAACATGACAAAAGCATTGCAAGAAATGAAAGCTAACAGGAGCAACTTTCTGAAGATCAATTAAGCTTATAAACGGTCTTCTGTGGCTAGATCTTTTCGAACCTGTGGAGTCCTGGTCTCAACTTAGTGCTTCTAAGCTTTGATTTGCAGCAGAGTAGAACGTGAAATCTACACGACTCGATAGCTTGACAACCCAAAACTGGACTACAATTCTTACCAGTATGTGTCCTTTGATGGGCTTTTAGATGGGAACTCTTTGTGTATACTTTGCGGCAGCCTGTAAAGGGGCAGCGATGAATACGTTTTTTGCCCTCGGGGGATGCTTCTGGGCTGCCTTGACCCAATTTGACTTGAGACTTGACCAAAGCATGTCCCTGAAGCATGGATCTTGTCAGGTCAATTTCACCATAGCGAGTCTCCACGATTTCTGCAGTGTCTCCGGCCATCAAAGCAGCCACTGCTATCGCCCCTTCAACTTCAGGCAGCGAAGGCTCAGGAGAGGACGGAGGTGTGAGGCCAGTGGCTTCACTCAGTTGTTCCATTTTCCCGACCCTCCCTGGTGATAGCATGCCAGAATGCACATCGTGTCCTGGGACTCTCTCGGAACCGAACGACCCTGGTCCATCACACTGTGCATCACTGCCCACGGGACTCGATTCGGCTGTTGAGAAGCCATCCCCAGAGAAATCTACGTCACAGCCATCTTCCGCAAAAACTTCAGCACCTGGTTCGAGGGGAGATGATGGTGTTGCAGCCAACGGGTCTCCGACAGTGACCGGAAGGGTTGCCTCCATGCACGGCTCAGTATAAGACGTCAGAAAACACTGCCAAGGACTCTCGTCCAACTGTCGGCTGGCAGGCACGGCTGCATCATTGGGCTCTGTTTGCAAGTAGCGTTCCATCTCAAGGCAAATCTGCACGAGACAATCAGGCAAGCACAAAATGAAGATAAACGGCAATGAAATTTGCTTTCTAAGCACACCGAGAGCCAGAGATGCCAATGGAATTTGATCTGGTGATGTAGTGTGGACCACCAGCAGGCAAAACGTATGAGTTTTTGAACACGGAAACAAGCCGATGTGCAAAAACTTTAAGACCGCACAGGAAGTCGGTGTGTCTGATAGCACACGGTGCCATTGTCCAAGGACAATCATGCAAGATTTATTAACACTCGACCAGAGCCTTCAAACACACAAGAGAACAGGTCGTTTCACCAAATAAAAAGGATGTGGCAAATCATGAAATGCGAAAGCAAAATACAAGTTAAAATAATGAACAAGCATCAGCAGCCTTGCATAGCAAGTTGAAAATAAAATATGGGTAATTAATGCGTTTTAAATAATAAGAAAACAAGAGTAGCAATAAAATTTTAAAGTGTATATTATAAAAACATCATGTACAAGATGCAGAGTTAAAAATGAAGCGCATGATTCCTTTTGATAGACGTCAGCTGTTTTGCCTTTTATCTCACACAACCGCTTCGCCGATCAGCCCTCCTCGTACAAGGCAATAGTTGCATTCCAAGAAATCTTAAAATCGCAGCAAAAAGTGGAAAAGTTCAATATGAGTAATTGTATGTTGTACGGTTGTTGTACGGTTGTACGGTTTTATTGTTGTACGGTTTTATTGCTTCTCCTGTTTTTCCCTTCAAGTCAACTCTGATTAAAAAAACAAAAAAAAACAACCACAATTTCCTGTGCAAGGAACACGTGTTATATATATATATATATATATATACATATATATACCATGTCCACACTCGTATATTCGACCACAAGTATACAGGGTGGACTGGAAACTCAGCGTCAAAAAACTTGGGCACAAGGTAAAAGGATTGCAAATTCGTCCTCGTTTATTATTCCGTAATCAGAAAGCTGCGTATGAAGTCCACAATGAGGAAGTGACAGCAACCGAAGAGCTTGAAGTCCGGGCCAAAAAAGCACCTTGTCAAAGCTCCAACGGATCAGATTACAAAACAGGCGCTGCCATTGGTGGAAATTTGAAATTGGTGACCTATCAGGTTTGAACAGAATATGACGGGTAGTGCAACTGCAATCTGGGCAGAGCCATCCAATGCCATTTGAGCAATCCACGATCTATCACTCGATTTTGAGGGCAAGTGCACAGGCAGGGCAAGCAAATGAGTTTACCCTTAATTTTGTTATTCTCCCTGGGAGATTTTCGTAATTTATTGTACAGTGCACTTTACGGCAACAATGCATTGCGTGAGTCAGCAGAGTGTGCGGTCGCAGTCACACTGCCCACACGGCCTGTTACTGTATTTTCTTGGAAGAACGTTTCGAAAGCTTTCGGATTTCACGAACCGGCGTGGTTCTCTACACAAGCACCGGCGGCATCCTTTGCCGAATGAAGACATGACACTAATAATTGGTTCTCACATGATGTCATGCGCTTCTCTTTGCTCGCGATGAGGTAACTATAACCTGCGTGTACCTTTTGTTCGCCAAAGTGTTTGTTCGCATCAGGGGCAACAGGACGCACGACACACTTGGTGGAAAGAAGGGCATCCGGAAAATAAATAAACAAGCGGACACGGACGGCGCGAGACAAGAAATGAATGTCGTCGGTGGGAAAAACGGGGCGCAGGAGAGAGCAAGTAAGAGGGTGAGATGGGTGCAAACAGAAGCCTCTGTGGTGATGTAAGAATTTGCTGTGTGTGCCTTTTCAAGGTCTCCCCCACTCCCCGAACCCCCCGGGGCACGTGGAGACAGTTTAAATATCAGGCCAAGCAAGGGTCAGCCGCATTCCCGAAGGGGAGATACCAAATTTTAAACACTTCTCGTGGGGTTTTCTTCTTCTTTTTAACCTTCCTTCTTCTTCTTCCTTGACGTTGGCGTAAAAGCAAGTGAAGTAAAGCAGCCATACACCTTGGTAAGATTAATGTGCATAGACTTCAGCTCTTTGGAATGTTATCTGTCGGAGAGATAATGGCGCAAATGCTGAGACGCCCGCAGCATTCGGCGCCGGATTCACTCACCTATTATACCCGACAGACAGTTATGGTTTTGTGGTTAAGACACCATTTTCAAAATTTATGGCAGCCTACTTTGAGTACAATTCCACCTTCCACCCACTTTCCATTTTCATGCCAATAACGATGATCTCTGCAGGGGCAGCCCCATCTTCAATCATATCACGCCATATTGTAACTCTTGCAACATTAAAAAGCCATAACATGCTGTCTGTCCTGTGCATGCTTTTTCAGGCTGAACTATGGGACACGAGAAAGGAGCGGTGGCTTGTAAGCAGGAAAGCCATTAAAAGCAGAAGTGAGATGGAGAAACGGATGTTTCATCAAAGAATGGAAAATTTCACATCCTCTGGAGCTAATGCAACTTCTGTATTCTCCTTTAATGGCCACTATTACCCCACCTTTCTTGTGGGGTCGGCCGGCCAGGGGGAAGCTGAGCCCAATTTTTCACGAACCGGCCGGCCAGGCCTGACGTTCGACTGATTCGGGCAGGAAATTGGAATTTGGCCATCGTACTGGCGATTAACTCACCTACTCTTCACGAAGGACACCACGGGATCTTGAACGTCCACCGACCAATTCCGGCAGATGGGGTCGTTCGTTTAGCGTCCGTCCGATGGATGGCACACACATCGATGAATCACCCCCTGCTTGTGAAACACCGGGGTGACAGTTTGTAGCTGGGTCGGGAATCAAACCCAGGCGAGACTGCCGAGAGGCATGTGTACATACCTCTCGGCCATCCTGCCAGCCCCCTGGAGCGAATGCCACAATTTATCGAAACATTTTGTACCGGAGCTGGGAGTAAAGCATGTACGAAGGTGAACACACCTAGCAGGTACCTACACGAAGGTGAACACACCTAGCAGGTACACATGGTGTTCACAGGTTAGAATCTTGCTTCTTATTGTTTTTATGAATTATTTTTGGTACAAAGATCACAAATGGAGATTAACACGGTGCTATTGTAGTTTGTTGGCAGAGAACCAGAGCTCGCCAAGCAGAGAAAATCAAACGCGATTAAGTTAACTAGATTGGGGAGGGGGAGGGGGAGGGGGGGTAAGGGGTCGTTCGATGCACTGTCCCGGCGGGCTATGCTCGAAAGGCTTTACATTTTAATCGTATATAATAATACCGACAACGTTATCGCAAAGTACGAGGCATTCTTATTCGCCTGGCATTGCCTGTGCTGCCAGCATTACCGGAGGCATTTACAACCCGCGTGTCAACAAACCCTTCTCAAACACACGTACACACACACACACACACACACACACGTACTGATGTTCTTATTCGTGCACGTGCGGGTAGATGTACTCGGACAGGAGAGCCGTATGATATGTACCTGTTGCCAGGTTTCCTCCAGAGACGGTAACGCAGAGAAGTAGCCCGTCTCGTGCACGATCTGCAATTCTTGGAAGATGCTGAAACTCGGAAGCACGTCCATGTCTCTCGCTCCGAGCTGCGGCAGCCGATGCGTGATCGTGCCAGCTACTATGTATTGGATCTTTTATTTATCTCCCTCTCCCTCCCTCTCTCTCTCTGGGACGCCAAGCGCACTCTTCCCAACAGCCGCGAATTAAAGTCGCACCGCTTGTCCGACTAAGGATTGCGTGTCGCTGTCGGCATGGTACAGTGAAGCCCGTTTCGCCACGCGACGCGCTCCGGTATGAAGGGCACGTGCCCCGCGAGGAACGCGCGCTCGCGCGGGCATCTACAGGACGCGAAGTACGCGCGCGCTCGTCTGCGCCTTCGCTGCTTTGAATGTACAACCGCTCTTTAACAGATCTTTCACCAAAACTCCCTCCATGCCCTCCCTCCGCCTTTTCCAACGACCATTCACCCCCCACCCCACCACCTTCTCCTCCCACCGCTCAGCCAACATCTCCCCACCCCTTTCGTCGTCGCCGATGTGGGCGGAGTGTGAAACGGAGCAGAGTGTAAATGGGGCGGGGTTTACTATGATTTGCGTCTGTCGAGCCCACGACGCCGCAGTCCGATTGGAGCAGGCGCCGCGTCGTCATCACGTATTCTGTACGTAACCGCGTTGTCCGAGTCACGAAACACGCTATTTTTAGTCTCCTATAAAGGCGGCTTGCCGGAGTCCTTCTCGTTCGCAGCTGCATTCTGTTCATTGGGAAGTGGTGACCCGCTGTGGTTTAGCCTGCTGTCGCTTTCCTTGCACCAAAGGTGAAGGGCTTTAATGAACAGAAAGCAACATCGCAGGTCGGTTTCTGCAATGCACGTGCTGCAGGAAACAGCAGTCGGACGCACTTGCACAGACCCGTGACAGCGCCCGCCTCGTCGCCACCGAATGAACCACGTGAAAGACAGTGCAATGCAACAGATGAGACCATATAAAGGCAGCGCATGACACGGGCAGCCGGAACGAGGGGAGAGACAGAGAGGAGTGGGAGAGGGAGACAGAGAGGAGTGGGAGAGGGAGACAGAGAGGAGAGGGAGACAGAGAGGAGTGGGAGAGGGAGACAGAGAGGGACAGACAGACACAGAGACACAGATAGGAGTGGGAGAGGGAGAGACAGAGAGGAGTGGGAGAGGGAGACAGAGAGACACAGACACAGAGAGAGACAGAGAGAGAGAGGGGGAGAGGGGAGAGAGAGAGAGAGAGAGAGAGAGAGAGAGAGAGAGAGAGAGAGAGAGGCAGAGGCAGAGGCAGAGGCAGAGGCAGAGGCAGAGGCAGAGGCAGAGGCAGAGGCAGAGACAGAGGCAGAGACAGAGAC
Organism: Eptatretus atami; assembly: GCA_035128595.1. Lineage (NCBI taxonomy): Eukaryota > Metazoa > Chordata > Myxini > Myxiniformes > Myxinidae > Eptatretus > Eptatretus atami. Next base: position 60,994,852 of record CM068959.1, on the reverse strand, counting down.
AGAGACAGAGACAGAGACAGAGACAGAGACAGAGACAGAGAGAGAGTTCATGATAAATATTGTGCACCGTCGCTCGGAGCACGCTCGATTCAAAGCACAATTACTGCGAATAATTCGGCCTAATCTGGTGCTTTTTTTTCTGCTGCTGTAGGCGGAACTTCCCGCGTCGACAACGCCACCCACGGCTGTTATCCGGCCGCATAAAGCACCGGGAACGGGCAGCCCGACGGAGGCACGGCGAGCGTCATATGCGCGGTGTGGCACGGAGCACGCGGTTGGCACGACAGGCGGTGCTTATCTCCGAATTGCAATGGCAAGGGGCTTCCAAGAAGGAAGTGTGTTTCCTAGCGACGGAATGAAAGGGAAGGATGAAAACATAACTGGCGGGAACGCGTCGGGCGCGCGCGCTCCGTGTCCCGTCTAATTATCCTTGTGATTGTAACAAGCATGGCTCGCAGGCCGTTCGAAAGATTTCCAAAACACCGCGTAGTCGAGTGCACCTACATCTTGCGACGATATCGCCGCAGCCTGGAGGTCCAGCCGGGGAATGAAAGTTCCATCATGAGTGCAGACCTATTAAATAATTGCCTCGCGTGTTTGGCTTAAGCTGCAAAGTGTGATAATGCGCATTTCCATTTACCAGCCGTTTCCTTTGTTCCGCTCTCGGCTCGCAGGACCACGACATGATGCATCGGCCTCCGATGTTAATACAATTTCGAAGATATGATGTTACTGTGTAAACGTAGCCGTCCGTTTCCCCACCCGCTTCGCCTGTACTGCACTCCACCACGAACATCCTATCTTAGAGGACTGGATCGACCAAACTTCAGGATGATTGGTGCTCCAAAGAGCGCGTTTTAAGGAGTATTGTCTTACTTGCTGCATGAGCCGCTAATTTGCTCAACGCCAGCGTGGTAAATGCACAGTAAAAGCGCAGTAAAGGCACGTTAAAAGTGCAGTAAAAGCGCGGTAAAAGGACGTTAAAAGTGCAGTAAATGCACGGTAAAAGTGCAGTAAAGCCACGGTAAAAGTGCAGTAATGGCACGGTAAATGCACGTTAAAAGTGCTGTAAATGCACGGTAAAGGCACGGTAAAAGTGCAGTAAAGGCACGGTAGAAGCGTGGTAAAGGCACGGTAAAAGTGTGGTAAAGACATGGTAAAAGCGCGGTAAAGGTACAGTAAAGGTGTGGTAAAGGCATGGTAAAAGCACAGTAAAGGTGTGGTAAAGGCATCGTAAAAGTGCAGTAAAGGCATGGTAAAAGCTTGGTCAAGGCACGGTAAAAGCGTGGTAAAGGCACGGTAAAAGCATGGTAAAGGCACGGTAAAAGTGCGGTAAAGGCACGGTAAAACACAGTAAACGCACAGTCAAGGCACGTTAAAAGCACAGTAAAACTCAGTAAACGCGCAATCAAGGCACGTTAAAAGCACAGTAAAGGCACAGTAAAACGCAGCAAACACGCAGTAAATGCACGGCAAAAGGCATGGTAAAAGCACAGTAGATGCACGGTAAAACGCAGCAAATGCGCAGTAAAGGCGCGGTAGAAGCATGGTAAAGGCAAGGTAAAAGCACGGTAAATGTTCGGCATTGACTTGGCGTGCGCTGGGTGAAAACTGGAATGCGTGGCGGCTTATTCATGAATGGGCAGAGTACAGGCGGAGATGTAATTTTAAAATCTTATCAGTCCAGGCTCGTGCAGCAGTCGTGTTAAACACAACGCTTGAATTTCCTCTTCCTCTTTCTCCTACCCCTCATACTCACCCTACACCCCCTCCTCCTCCTCCTCCAGCTACTACTATTACACCACATCATCATCCTCTTCTTCATACTGTTAGATATGCTCACCATCGCACACCTCGTACTACTGTTACACCTCCTCCTCCTCCTACTCCCCCTCGTCCTCTTACTGCTAATACTACGACAGCACTACTACTACGACTTCTACGACTACTACGACTACTATTCCATTCCTACTATCCTCCCTCCACACAATGAGCTCAACATAAAAGTACTGGAAAGATGCCTACATATCCAGAGCATCCTTCCCTCCAGTGAAAAAGAGCTCCATATAATGTACCAAGTAGGTTTGTCTGTGTATGATGGTTGGTTAACAGTGACACAGTGATGTGAAAGACCTGCTATGGCTATGTGTTTGTATAAAGGACTTCCTGAAGCTCTCGTCGTCGTTGCACTTTTGCTCGAAGAGCTCGGCTCAACACCGTCCATTACTTGCTTGATAAGTGGAGAGTTCAAATGAAGGTGTCAGTTTATAACATCGGTTGTAAAGGTGAAAGATGTTTTATTAAACGTCCTGTTGTATTGGAAGGTTCATGTTCAAATCTAGAATCTCATTTTATCTTGCCCAATGTAAAATTTGCCATTTTTAGCCACATATTAGTCTCTAAGGCTCATGGATGAGCTTGTCCAACATGCTGTACAAGAACATTACAGACATCATCAGTGTACTTTCTTTCACACGAATTGCAAATCAATCGGTTGACATTTCGTTGAATTAATATAATACATGTGATTTCAACCTGGGATCCCACAATGAGCTTTGTTACCCGATGGGAAGACAATACAGTTGCAGGCTGGCTGGTTGATCACGCAAAATAAAACTGTGATCAGAATGGCGTGTCTGCAAAACTGCGGAACCCCTATATCCTTGTTGTTATAATATTTGTGTCAAGTACAAGTAAGTAGAAGCAATGTCATGATAAAATGCAAAAACTGAAGCTTGCGTGCGACCAAATGAAGTGTCCACAATATAGAAAGCAGAATATATAGCTAACAACAAGTTGGTATACCTACTCCAAGAAACTGACCACAAGAACAACCACAATTCCGTGTATGCCAAACATACATGTGGCTACTCCAACACGTCACCCATAACCACATGAGCAGGTAGAAATAAGCTTTGTTCACTGCTCAGAACACCTCCAAGCAGTTATATACCCCTTGGAATAGAATACTTTGCGGTGTGAAAGAGGCAAAATACTTTTCTGGCCTTAATAAAGGCAGCAACATGCGGGCGTGGAAACAGTTTCACACTGTTGTAAATAAAATCCAGTGAGTGATACTTGGTATGTCTACTCCATGGTATGAGTGTATTGTTTTCTCATAGAGCATGGTTCAAATGCTATTGTCGAATAGAACACCCAAAAATGCGAAATCTGATGTCTGAATCGTGTTCCATAAAGTGGCATGATGTGATAATAATACTGATATATTTTTATGTGGAAGGTGGGGGTTATTGGACTCCATAACTATTGTGCTCAGAATAGTATCGACCATGTGCCGAGTAGGGTATAATTACTCCTGTATTAGGGATCTGTCAGGGAGGAGTAAGTCGTATGTAATATGTGCACCGAGAAAGCGGTGATTGTAATCTTAGAATAGTGTAGACTATAGAGTAAGGTTCAATACAACCTGACCTGACCTTTAAAGGCAAGGCCAGGTCAAGGGCTTGGAAAGAAATGGCAGTTGTTTGGCCAGCGGACTGGAGATCATATTGGCATAGTCGGCTGCAGAGCCCTGGAGAGGAGTGGCACATTTTTACGGGGCTCCTCCCTGAGGCCCCTGTCACACCTTGACGTTTTAGCCAGCAATGGCAACGTATAAAAATGTATGTAAAACGTTGGCGTACGCTGAAATTTTGATGATTTTTAAAAAGTTTTTGGCGATTTCATAACGTGTTGGTCGTATGCATAACATATTAGTAACGGGCACAGAACGTTTCGTTGTGTTATTGATAACTTTTACCAACGAATGCTTAGCCTGTTGTCGGCGTTCACAACCTATGCCCAACGATAGTTTAACTTACGCATAGCGCGCTAAACGTATCGCCGGCGAACTCGTGGCATACCTGTTAAGAACCTGCCGGACGCCGATTTAAATCATAACCGCCTGAGAATTTGAAGTGTCAACATCGCAGTCACACCTTGACGATTTTGCCAGCGTATGCGGCCTATGAAAATGTGTCTAAAACGCTAGGCGCAAGTCAAATACGGTATAGGTAGTTGTGTATACGTTAAGAGTAGGCTGGAAAACAATGAAGTACGCTGTCATATTACGTGGTACGTGTAATACGTCGTGAAATTTCAAGCATGCTGAAAATTTTATGACGTACTCAGCGTATGGCTAACACGTTCCGCATGCGTTGTCATATGTTCCTGGCACGCTCCGCGATTGTTTACACACGACGGACACACGTTACTTGTAGGTTACTCATAAGTCGAAACACGTCAAGGTATATTTTAACATACCCGCAAACTAATTTTCAACCAATGGGTAACGTCCTTTTAACCTATGAGTAGCGTGCTCTGAACCTATGTTTAACGTGCTTGAAACCTATGAGTAACGTGCATTGATCCTATTTGTAACTTGCCTTGAACCAATGACTAGCGTGCTATGAACCTATGAGTAACGTGCGTTTAACCTATGTGTAGCATGCTTTGAACCTAAGTATAACGTGCTTCTAACCTTTGAGTAACATGCTATGAACCTATTTGTAACGTATCTAAAACGCACATTGTCGTATGTAGAAGAATTAGATTGAGTCTTCCGGACGACCACAGCACTTACTGAACGTGTTTCTAACTTACATCTACCGTGTAATGGCGTATTGGCAGCGTTAAGGAGAATTGGTATATACAAATGAGTTTCACAAGAGGACCCCATCATTGTTCCAGACTCCATGTTGAGTAGATGTCAATGCCAGTAGTATCAGTAGTAGTAATACTGTTAGTAGTAGTTGGTGTGCGTGACAGTTGTAATAGTAGTAGTAGTTGTAGTAGTAGCATTGGTATTAGTAGTATGTCTATGTCAGTAGTAGTATGTCTATGTCAGTAGTAGTATGTGAGCGTGATGGGGAGGGTGTGGGTGATGATGGATCCTCTTATCGTCCACGAATAGGAGACTACTTTGCACCATTGTTCGATATTCTTTTCGGCTAATTTTTTTTCCTCATTCCCACGATGAAATATTTCTTTGTTTTACTTTTTAAAGTATTAAAAACGACTTTGACAAATGCATAATGTATAGTAATGAACACAGAACGCTTCGATAACTTATACATAAGTTATCAACGATTGTTTATCGTGTTTTAGCGTCCACAACCTATGCCCAACGATAGTCTAGCGTATGCATAGCGTAATAATTCGCAAGTACGTTATTCATAGGTTATAAATAAGTCACGGGTACCCTAAACATTACTTTGATGTGTTTCGACGTATGAGGAACTTTCAAGTAGCGTGTTGCGAAGTGTGAACAACGTTCGTGTAGCATGCTTACAAAACGTTACTCATAGGTTAGAAATAAGTTTCGGGTACGCGAATGTTACCTCTACGTGTTTCGACTATGAGTAACATACAATTAACGTGTGTCAACGATCACATAACGTGCTACAACTTATGGCCAGTGTAGCGGAACGTGTGAGCCAAACGCCGAGTACGTCGTAAAATTTCAAGCATGCAAAATTTTTTGGACAACCAAAAAGTACAACGTTTTAAACCAGCGTAATACGACCTATGGTAGTGTTTTTCAGCGTGCACCTAACGTACACATAACGTACCCATAAGTATTCGACGTGTGGCCAGCGTTTTAGACAAATTTTTCATAAATCGGCATACGCTGGCTAAATCGTCAAGGTGTGACAGCCCCTTGAGGGGAGGAATAGAAAACGGCAGTGCCACCCACTGGAAGATGATGGAACCAGAGGGTGTTCTCAGGGGCTTAAGTGCCACAGACTTGCCTGCATGTGTCAGAAATCTCTACTGTATCTCTACTGTATCTCTCTGTATCTCTCTCTCTCTCTCTCTCTCTGTCTCTCTCTGTCTCTCTCTCTCTCTCTCTCTCTGTCTCTCTCGTCTCATTTCTCTCGTCTCGTCTCTCTTGTCTCTCTCTCTCGTCTCTCTCGTCGGACCACACCGGAAGATGTGAGCACCATCTCCCCGCCATCTCACCTCATCGCCATTGCTCCTCATCATCATTCAGCCCCGAGTTGGACTTCGCCCTATGCCATGACAGCCTGCACAACGTCCCCGATCTCGGGCCGTGGTACTGCAAAGACCAGCTCATGCCTTCCTGAAGTCCTCACCGGATCCCCTTTGTAACGGCTTGAGTCACTTGAGTCCGGTATTCTGGCACCTTAGTATGGTATAGTTTTATTTCCCTTGAACAATAAGTGTCTTTCCTTCACTATTTGTCTGTCTGTGCGCCAGATCTGTCCGAGTATTTTGTTGACTTGTCCATCCCTGTGTCGATATCATTTTATAATAAACTATTTATTTCCTCAGGAACATCTTCCTGTTTTTTTTTACCTTACCATGACAACATACGGCAGTTTCAGTTTGTATTAAAGTGATCATTGGTGGATTGTAGGTTATTAAAAGAGCACTAAATTCTGCAAACATCGTTTCGGCATTCGCCGGGGCCTTTATCAGACCCCTGGCTCAGATGAACCCTGTGATGTGGCAATATGTTCTCTTTCAAGGAACTACAACACAGGAGGAGGCCATTAGGCCCATCAAATCCTGCACTGCGGTTGCCAAGCTATGGCTGTTTGTCCATGCCCTTTTCTTCTAAATGCTGAACGCCAAGCAAGGAAGTAATACATTGCATTTATAAAAATCTTTGGTATGACTCGGCCGTGTTTTCGAACTGCTGACCTCTCAGACTCAGAGGGGACACTCTAACCATTATGCAATCAAGTCTGGTAAATGCCACATGACTGTTGCAATTAATGTCATCATAAAACATCCTGTCATCCTATTATTTGGGTTGATAATCAGTATGAGAACATAAATCTGATTGGCTGCAATCCCACAATACTTCCTGCACGTCATCCGTCCCAACGATGAGATGATAGGTTCAAAGTGCTGCCAACTGCATATTCTGCAATCAATTACTCCACCTCCATCCACCTGAACTGCCTGCAAAGTGCTCTCAGGGCCATTGATTATAATGACATTTACACCATGGAAAAGTTCTTCCTTGTGTTCAAAACAGTGTGACTGAAGGAATTGTCAGATCAGACAATTTTCTTAATTTGGTCCTAATCCCAATCTTGGCATCAGCATATCATCACCGAAGGTCCAAAATTCACCTGCTCATGAAGTGGTGCCGGATTAACAAATCAAATACTGTATACTAAGACTCAATGACATTACGCAACGTTTACATTGGAAAAAACTGTAATAAAGGTTTGAATCCCTGCTTAAAACTGTAATGTTCTATGAGCTTTTCAATCCCTTAAGAATTTGTAACGTCTGTTAACATTACGCTATGATAACCTTCGATAATGGTGTTATTAGTTGTTATCCCCACACTTTTTGAAAAAAAAATGGGGGATGTTGTAATTGGCTCTGTCTGTCTGTCTGTCCGTCTGTGTCTGTGTCTGTCACGCTGTTATTTCCTAAATGGTTTTGCAGAAATTCATCAAACTTGGTAGGTATGATCGTCACATGGTAAGAAGATGCAAGAGCAGTGTAACTAATGTGTTAGGACCATGTCCTGGAGTGGGGTCATAAGGTCAAATACCAAAATGCAATTATGGGCACATTTTAAACTTTTTTTTCATGAAACTTATATATGCAATCAACATTGGGGACACATGAAATGTATAACCATTTGGGGGGGGGGGATTTGACCCCTGGTTTATGCCCCAGAGGGTGGGACTTGGGGTCACAGGAGTCAAAAAAATAAATAAATTTAAACTCTAAACTTAATATTTAGTCCATTTGCCAGAGAAGTAACCTTGTTGTCCTCAAAAGTGTATGGTTTTACGGTGGTTTCTTGTTCACAGGCATGCATAGACAAAATTAAGCTGGTTGCCCGGATGGCAACCATGGGAAATCTGTTATTTTTGCGCAATACAAGATGGCCGTCATCGACCGGCTGAAAATATAACTTTTTAGGTAATGAACTTAAAATTACACATGAGACATCTTTCCATATAATTTTGGCATGGGAATCGATATTTAACCTTATTTTTGTGATTAGAAGTAAATTTGAGGTCAATGTCGAGTTCTGGCAATTGTTTGCCGTGTGAGTACATTTTGAATGACAACAAGGTCACTATTCTGACAACTGGATGCCACATACACATTAATGCGAGTTACTAATTCATTGTTTGTTTTTACAGATATGGCGATTCAAGGTGCATTCTTCCCGTGTGTCATGGTGGAGGGGAATTGAAGAAATTCCGTGATCAAGGGATCAAGACATTGTCTCCTGTGCCAAAGCCCGTGGAGATGAAGAGCTACGTGCAAAACTACAGGACATTGTTGATGGTGGTGTGATGCTGTTCGCGATAGAATGTACACAAGGATGCTACTGTACTTACACATCAAAACAAAAAATTGAGAGACTTCGTAAATCACAGAAAAGAAAAGCTGAGATTGTGTTACAGTGACAACAAGATCTCGCACACAGGCAACAGGCAGTGGTGCTTTTGTTTACAAACGTGACTGCATTTTTTGTGGCAAAGAATGTTTACCTGTTGATGACACATCCAGAAGATGGGATCGTGTTCGTCAGTGCATGACTAAAGAACGTTTTGACAAGGAAAGTATCCCATCGCCAACTATGAAAGATGCCATCATTAATGCGCTGAGCAATGTAATGATGAATGTAGCCAGACGGTCAAGTTACATATTGGATATTTGGTTGATCTCCCTGCGGCTGAGTGCAAATACCTGTACGCTGTTATAACAGTTTCATGACAGTCCCTAAATATGCTGATTTGCCAACTGATGTTGCAGAGAAAGTGCCCTAAAGAACGTCATAGAGCGCATGAATTGTGACAGGTCAAGATGTGGAATAGCGTTGAACTGCATTCCCTGTTCTGTGATCTTGGTGGCAAACTCACTCGACGTGATATGTTTTAGCAAACTAACAGACTGCATGAGTAAGGACGTTATGTTAGTTCGGGTAGATGGATGTGCTACCTTGTTGGTTTCCGTGAGTCCATTGCTAACCATCTGAAAATGGTTAAAGTGGATGATGCAGATGAGAGGAGTATTGATTCTGTGCTAAGGCAGATCAAGAAGGAGGCGCTCAGTTAAGTACACAGTGCCAATTATGACCTCTCAGAATTTACAAAGCCAACACAATCAAGGCAACAAGCTCAACTTTAACTGAGGTTGATTTCAGACTGAGTGTCTGGTGGTGAAATGACCAAGAATCTCTAAGCCTGAGCCAGTCCATTCAAAGTCATGTTACAGGTACAGAAATCAGACAACATTAGACTGGCTGTGAAAACTACTGCACCGCCATGGCAGTTCTGATCTTCTAAAGCTCCTTATGAACATGGGTTCACAACGTCATATTAATGAGGTCTGAGATTCAGGAAATCCGCTGCTCATTTTCTCGGTGACAATGCTCAGCTTCTCCACCAATTCATGGGTTTGAGTAGAACTGTTGGCGTGATTTTTGCCTGTTTGATAATCTTGATCTGCAAGTGTTCACGCTAATGGTCGGCGCACTACTCATGTCCCTCCCATGAATTTCAGCACCCCATCCTGCAGGCATTCTTGAGTATGGCATGCTCACCCAGGGAAGAGCGACCTTATATCCCACAACTGTCTAAGAAAGCTGCCCAGTCTAGGACAAGCAGCAGCTCATTAGGAGCCTTCCTCTGCAGCATACACTGGGCCATCCAAAGTGAACCCCCGGCTGTGGATGCACCTCTGGATTCTCCTACCAAGAAGTGGTGTCCCGGCAAGATAGTTTAGCTGCTGCACAGGAAAAGGACATGAAGTGGCTAAACACAGTCAGCACACAGGTGAACGCCATGGATAGGGTGGGTTCAACAACCAAGAAGCATTCACACAGTCATGCAGAAAAAAAGCCAGCAGTACCTACATGTTCGACCCTTTATTGATGCCAAAGCTTCTCATCCAGAACTGTAGTGACTTCACTGGAGTATTCAGAAGTCATTGACTGATATGGGAGACTTATGTCCACATCTCTGTGGATCTCCAGCTCTACATGGTGGCTTGCAAATCAAGTGGCATGACGTTGATCGCTTTAAAATGTGATTCTGAGCCTGGATAATGCAAACTGTGCAGTCCTTCTGTGGTTGCATTGGCAAACTCATGCGTGGGTCTGGTGTTGAGACTCTCATCAGTTCAGCATTCGGGGCCTGGCAGGAATCATGAGTGGCAAGTCTGGGTTCGATCAATGAGAGCCTTCCGATGGTTTTGACTGCCCTTCTCATTTCCTCCTCACCACCGGCCCAAGACATTCCAGGAGTTGTGCAGCTACCTTTGAACATGCAGACAGCACCCAACTGGGAAACACTGGGTTGATAACTTCATCAAGCCTACTCTGCTTGTTCATCAACTTCTGCGTAGTGAGAGGGAGGCAGACTTCTGCTGCAACAGCTAACACTTGAACGCATGCTTCCTACTTCTTTGTACTGGTCACCATCACTTGCACCCGTTACATCACCCATCACCTTCTGGAGATGCGCTATCTGCTGCCACCAGAGTGCCAAGTCAGAGCTCATATCAGGTCTTTTGTGTGTCGGTCCAGGAGAGCATTTGGAAGGGTGTGACTCTGATCAGTTTCGGTGACAAACTGCTATTAGAATTGGCAAGGGTGGCCTCAAGGGTATAACTCTTTCTCAGAGATGGTAGCAGAGTGGATCGATTCCTTTCCTGTCACTGCCTAGTCTCAGATCAATGGAGCACATCTACCCTGACTCTCAAACAAGGACAATGAAGACCAAGTGAGAGAAAGGACACAAGAATCGGACCACGTCACAAGGAGGAGGGGAAGAAGAGGAGAGAACTTGAATGCAGATGATAGGCGCCGGATTTACTTGAATTGTCGAATGTGTCTCATCCTCTGAGAATCACCACCATCTGTACAACATTGCCAATGGTCGAATTGCTCCCGAGAAGCTGAAGTGAATGTTGAGGATTCCGTGGTTATAGGTCAGAAAATGGTTGCAGAGTTCCATGCATCCTTCCAGGTGGATTCAATGCAACCATCTCATGCCCATCAGACAATGGAGCACTTACAGAAAGGAGTGAATTGGGGACAAGACGAATCTTTGATCTAGAAACCATCTTCCTCAGGCTGCTGACTATTGGACAGCAAAAGACAAATGGAGCTAGACTATCTTCCAGTTTTGAGCTCTGCGCAGTACCCCTCACTGATTGATGAATATGGTGCTTAAGAAAGGCAACAAAGCACCACTGCACACAAACTCTGTGTTCAGGCACAACAGCCTCTGCACCAGATGTTACCGTTGTTGACGCGAGCCAACTTCTCTATCATTATGCCTGGCCTTTCAGGGGAACTGTGTCGTCTTAGTTGAGTCCATCAAGACAAGCTGTCTACCATTGCTGGTCAGAAGATCTTGGTCTTGACAAATTTTATGATGTTTCTGCAAAGGACAATGAATGGGTACGCGGTCTGGCATTGGTTCCATCAACTAGTGACCTCACAATAAACACACCCCCTGCCTAGTCGAGACCGCCATCCTGAAAAACAACAGACAAGTTGCAAGCTGTCCAAGGTTTTGAGTACCTATAACTTTGGTGAAGGAGGTACTGTGGAGAGCCGTAGCCATGGTGCGTTCAACCATGATGAAGAGACATTACAATGATCTCACACCTGTCTATGGCGCTGAATGTATTGCAGAGTGATACGCAAGTCTCTGATGACATCATACTCTTGATGACACTGATGTTTTTCTATTGATGGTTACTGGGTTTACCAGCGCAACATCCAGGCCACAGTGCAGATGGAAAGGTGGATGAGCAATTGGGATATCAACCCACTGTGACCAGCTGGCCCAAGTGTCTGCAGCTTTGGGAATGCACTACATCACTGGCTCAGATACACGTCATCCATACGGCAAGGGCAAAGTGTCAGCCCTGAAGACACTGAGAGCTGGCAACTTCCTGTTTGTACTCCGCACTTGGCGAGCTGAACGCAAGCCATGACAGCTCATGGAAGCAGGGCGGACATTCTTCTGTGCCTGTATGGTCAGCCAGAAGGTACCACGAGAGTGAGATGAGGTACTATATGTCACGGGAAGTCTGGCCAAGCCCCTCAAGCTCATGGCATTACATCCAATCTGAGATCAATCTCTTCCTACATATTTTGCGTGCACATCTACAGACGTACTTGCAAAATCAGTGATCAGCAGGCCCCACTGAACTTGACATTACAATATGGATGGGACATCAGAGATGGAATCCAGTGCCAGCACTTCTGACTACTCACCAGCCCTTTGGACCTCATGGTGTTGTGCGGTGTGGATGAAAAGCAAGGGGAAGGCTGCAGTATGCAAGTTGCAGTTGTCACCATGCAAAGATCTCTGCACGCTATACTGCACTTGTGGTTGCAGTGACAAGTGCTTCAACCCACACAAGACTGGTGGAGGACAGTGAAAGTGAATGAAGAAGGGAGTGTCGAAGTAGAACTGGAAAGAGACGAGGATACGGAAGGGATAGTACATGAATGGGAATGAACAATACGTAATGTCTACTAGGCTCTATGTCCTTGTTCCAAGATGTCCAATATGATGACATGACAATGTGTATGCTTTCTGATTATCAACATACTGTGTGAACCATTCATGACTTCACTTTTGCATTGGTGTTTGCATAATTTTCAGCAGAAAATTAGTCATGGACATTTCAGTGAACCTCTATTTATTCCTGAACGTAAAAAATAACCCAAATTGAATTCTCATGTCAAATCATATGGAAAAGAGGTATTACAACAGGATATATGTGACCGATTAAAAATTAGCCCCATCGTCTGACCTGTAGCGGCCATCTTGAATTTATGCAATTACAGAGTTCCCAGGTAGCCACCCCGGCAACCAACCTGAATTTTATTATGGACCCATGTTAGTCCAAAACATCATAAAACCATACACTGTCCGACATTCAAAAAGGTTGAATGGAACACTAATAACGGCAAATGACTAATTGGTCATTCCTTGGTGGAACATTTTTGCATCTTTAAACTTTTCCTTCGGTGGGAAGCGGGGGATTTTGTGATGACATGCTCAAAACTTCGTTCGAGTTTTAGTATTGGTTCACGGCCCAGCCAGAGTGACCATTAATTCGTTAATGTCTGTGTGGTCTGTCTGTCGTCTGTTGGGAGTCGCTTGTTTCCCGAAAAAAAAAAAAAAAAATTTATTTAGAATTTTTTTTTTTTCCTACCCTTGTATTATCAAGTATTTCTTCGATCATGTTGTTGGTAAGTCGATGTGTCGAAAAAAATTTTGGAGATTTTTTTTTCTACCGCTTTTATCAGTTATTTTTCGTCGATATGTTGTCCTGTCTGTCTGTTGTTGGGTAGTGATCTAGTCGAAAAAAAAATTGAGATTTGTTCTACCCTTATTATTTGTTCACGAGAAGTAATTGTTCACGAAATATAAGTGACCACTTATTCGTTTTTGTTGTGTGTCTGTCTGTCTGTCTCTCTGTCTGTCCGAGGCATAGCTCCCGTGAGTTTTGATCGATCCTGATGAAATTTTGGTGGGAAGGTTTATATCTGATCTAGTTGTGTTTTCCGAAAAGGGGGTGGTCCGCCCATCGTGTTTTAGGGGTAGCAGATTTCAATTTTGCATCCTTCTCCTAGGGTTTTGTCGAATCTGACAGGGGTTTCGGTATTTGTTAGCCAATGGCACCTGCATACCGCCACGAGCTCGCATTTTTCATTTTCGTCCCAAGGGCAAGACCACAGGTCACGAACTTAGAAAATTGCGAATTGTGTTTTTAGCCTTTAGGGGATAGGCCCTTCAATTGCATCTTTTCCTAGGGGGTTTGTCGAATCTGCGCAGGGGTTTCCTGGTATTTGGTTAGCTCCAATGTGCACCTGTATAGCCCCACGGAGCTCATTTTTCATTTTCCGGTCCCAGGTCAAGGAACCAAGGTCAGAACTTAGAAAATTGCGTTTTTGACATAAAAATCCATCTTTCCGAGGGGTTGTCGAATATGGCAGGGGTTTCGGATATTTGGCTAGCCCAATGGCACCTACATAGCCCCACGGAGCTTATTTTTCATTTCCGTCCCAAGGTTCAAGGTCACTGGTCTGAACTTAGAAAATTTCGAATTTTGACATAAAAATGCAGACGAACCACCAAGGACTTTGAAGAGCTTAGGATGACAATATTTTTATGCATAATGTTGAGGTCATCCCACCTAAGTCTTGAAACCATGTTTTCTTATCCGAAATCTTTGCCCGTGGCGCCCCTTCAAGTTTGTTTAACGCTGATTTGCATCAAAGGATGATATAATCCAGGAGGAGTGCGAACATCCATAAGCCTATATGACGTTATATTGTTCCTGGAATTGTTTTCCAGAGGTTTTGCACCAAGGTCCATAATCCTTAACCTTTGACCTTTAAAGTTCACAAAGGTCAATTTTTCAAAGTGTGGGAATCGAAGCTGGTTTCAACCTTCTTCGACGAACCAACTCCATTAAGCTATAGCACGTATCCTGTTTCCTTATTTTAATGTCCACAACATTGGTTTTGTGACCTTTAAAGGTTATGCAACGGTCAAATTTTAAAGTTGTTGAACGAAAACGGGTTTTCGACATTTTGCAGCACATATACTGTCACTCGTACCACATCAATGTTGATCATTTTTAAACTTGGTCAACATTATCACATTGTCTCATCCTTGACTTTGAAACATCTAACATCGTCAAATAGCCGCTCGTGAACCATCGTCGTCTTCAGACTTGTCAGTATTTAAAATGAGCGTTTCAGTTAATTACATGGCGATTTGAATGAAACTTGGTTGATAGGTTCATACCATGACCTAGTTGTGTGCAAATGGAAGCGTTGCTATGGACTTACGTTGCCAGCAACAGGACTTTGAAATTTTTGAAAAATCTTTAAAAAAACATTTTTTTCGAATAAAAAATGGGCGCGAGCGACTGTGGGCATAACATTCAGCCATATTGTCCAAAATTTCCAGCCGATCCTTATGAAACTGTCCGAGAAAGATAGACCTTTGGTGAATGAACCCTGGTCGAAAACAATAAAAAACGAAGTTAGTTTTATCTCAGAGACTATGAGTCAGATATAGCATGAAACTGGTTGGTAGGTTTCATAGGTAATGTCCTGTTCATGTGAGAAAGAACCATTGCTATGTGACCCTCTCGTTGCTTAGCACCGGCCGAACAACCTCTAAATGTGGGGGTATTTAATGAAAAACAATCTCAGGCATTAACCCTTGACTGGAATCTGATTTTCTTGCGCTTAATCTCAGGTCATTCCCACTCGAACGGGCAATCGCGTCAGGTTATATTGGGTTAGTCGACGTACCGTCCCGCACTAACCGGCTTGTCTGTATGTATGTCTGTTTCGGTCCAGTGCTTCCGTTAATACAATGGCGAATTTCGATGAAACTTGGTTGTAGGTCATACCCATGACCTATTTGTGCAAATAGAACGTTGCTAGGACCCATCCGTTGGCTAGCAACGACCTTTGAAACTTTTTCAAAAACAATTCTCAAATTTTTTTTCGAAGTCAAAAATCGGGCCACGAGCGACTGTGGGCGTACATGTCACCTATTGTCAAAAATTCCAGCGTATCCTATGAAAAACTGTTCGGAGAGGAATAGACTTGAATGAACCCTGGTCGAAACAATAAAAAAAAAGTTCGTTATATCTCAGAGACTATGAGTCAGATATCCATGAACTGGTTATGTAGGTTTCATGTATTGTTCTAGTTATGTGTTGAGAAGACCGTTGCTATGGATCCCTCCGTTTGCCTATAAACGGCTTCCGAAAAACTCTAATGTGGGGGTATTTTAACAAAAAACAATCTGCAGCATTAACCCTTAAGCTGGAATCATGATTTTCTTGTGCTCATCCTCAGGTATTCCCCATCGAACGGACCCTCGAGTCAGGTTCTCTGGGTTAGTCGACTACCATCCGCCTACGGGCTTGTCTGTCTGTGTGTCTGTCTGTCCAGAGCATAACTCACTGGACTTTGATCCGATTCTTGATGAAACTTGGTTAGTGTTTTGATATATGTCTTTAGTTGTGTTTTCCTGATGAGGGTGTGCTACGCCCTTGTGGGCGGAGCCACGCCCCAAAAATAGGGCCATTTTTAGGGGTACGTCGAGATTAAAACTATCTTCTCCAAGGGAATTGCCATGAATGGAATGGTTTCTCGGTATAATTTGATAGCAAAATGAAATTATGCTAAAACTTGTCGTTTGTCGATTTTTCATTTTCGTTTCCCCAAAGTCAAGGTCACCCAGGTCAAAAACTTAGAAAAATTGCGGATTTTGACATAAAATCATACACGACCACAAACTTGAGAGCTAGGTATGACATTATATTTTATGCAAATCTTGCGTCATTCCCACTAAAGTCTTGTCCCATTTTGCTCTATCTCGAACACCTTCATCAAAGTAGGTAATCCAGGATGCGAATGCCATAAGGCCTGGAATGTTCCAGAGGAGTTTTGCACCAAGGTCATAACTTTTGACCTTTGACCTTAAAGGCCACAACGGTCAAATTTTTAAAGTTGTGGGAATCGAACCGAGTTTCGGCCTTCTTTCTTGACGAACTAACTCCAATAAGCCTATGTGTTGGCGGGGCCGGAACGCTGGCCGCGGCACGACCGCGAGATATGGAGCTGCAGCATCGGTCGACGATCGCACAGAATTCAGAATAATTCAGATCGTACTTCTTCGGAAAAGTCTGAAGAGTACGGGTCCTTTTTGTGGACCGTGAAGGGTCAATATTTCCACCACGTGGTACAGGGTTATTTGCCAAATCTTTAAAATACCTAGAGACTACGTGGCGATCTACCGAGTCTTCACACTCTCGACGGCACCCGTACGGAACGAGCTGCTTAGCGTACTCGTTCCGTGTGCGTCCCGAGCGGTTTGATCGCCGGGATCCGTCGGTCCGATTGTCCCGTTACAACGGCAATGGCCAGCTAACTACCAACATGCAGCACGCTCAGCCAATGAAGGAACAGACACGAACGAGCTGAAACATTTAACAAATGGGGGATTTTATTGAATAGTAATGGGGAAATGAAGGGAAGCACGCAAGAAGCAGAGCTAAACCGATTATTATTATTAAGCACGTAAATACAGGCAAAAACACTTATACATTTCACTACTTCTCAGACGGGCCCACGGACACACACACACACACACACACACACACACACCCAAAGAATCGGACCAATGGTCTTTATTAGGACCTTCAGCTCGGAGGGACAGGCGGGCTGAAGACCAGGGTCTAACTTGGACCTGTCCGCCTCGTGCGGTCTTCAAGTCGGTCGGTCCGGCGGTAGGCGAGACGAACCCGGACACCGGCGGGCGACCCTTGCAGTTCCTGCGGGAACTGGCGTTCCTCGAGCTCTCGGTTGTGGTGAGGAGGAGAAGGACGGCGTTGACCACAACCGGCCAGACAGGCTCCCTCGGACGAGCGCTCCAGCAAGATGGGATGTCCAGGTCGGGGAAATGCTCTTCCGTTTCTCCGCTCTTTCTCTTTTGTCAAGGAAGGTCCCTTATCCAGGAAGGTCGCTTGTCATCTCTCGATCGCGAGGATCATCCCTTGACCAGCTTCTGGCTCCCCTTTTATCCATCTCCGCTGGCCCGACCCCTCCCACCCTCGGGCCGCGGAGAATCCCGGGGCTGTTCTCTTCTCTGCGGCACTGCCGCAATGCAACGGTCATTTATTTTGTTGTCGTGCCCACGTCCGCGAAGAATCCCGGGCTGTTCTCTTCTCTGCAGCACTGCCGCAACACAACGCGTCATTCTGTTGTCGTGCGGAAGATGAGGTTTTCCAATAAAGGGAAATCCCTAACTATAAAGATAAATCACAGCACATGAACATTTATTTACCAATTAGACAAGGGAAAGGAAGCTATCTATAAAACACATACTTACCGATATAACTAATCTATAGACCTGAATGTTGTTTGTGATAGGTTCCAATTCGTAACAATAGCATGGATCCTGTTTCCTTATTTTAATGTCTACAACATTGTTTGTGACCTTTAAAGTT
This sequence comes from Eptatretus atami, assembly GCA_035128595.1. NCBI lineage: Eukaryota > Metazoa > Chordata > Myxini > Myxiniformes > Myxinidae > Eptatretus > Eptatretus atami. Next base: position 60,976,837 of record CM068959.1, on the reverse strand, counting down.
ATGCAAAGGTCAAATTTTGAAGTTTTTGAACGAAACCGGGTTTTTCGACATTTTGCAGCTAATTAAATAACCTGTCACCCGTACCACATCATATTGATCATTTTTATAACTATGGTCAAAAATTATCACATTGTCTCATCCTTGACTTCTGAAACAATCTACATCGTCAAATACAGCTCGTGAACCATTGTCGTCTTCAGACTTGTCATTCACAAAATCACATCCCTTCTTTCCGATCATCCTAAGTAGTCAGTATCACCGAACACAGTAAATAGCTCTTGGTCTCTCTCTCTCTCTCTCTCTCTCTCTCTCTCTCTCTCTCTCTCTCTCTCTCTCTCTCTCTCTCTCTCTTCTCTCTCTCTCTCTTCTCTCTCTCTCTCTCATAAAATTAGAAAGAGCAAGCAGTATTTCCAAACCCTCACTAGAACTTGTTTTGGTGTGTTGGTGTTTGTTTGTGATGTGGAGACGATACATGATGATGTAGGAATGATAACGTGTAATATGGTACGTACTTTGCATTCCAGTAGTATGTACTTCATAGACGTGCTCCCTTTGTAATAGGATGTACTTTATCGACATACTCGCATTGTATTTGTACAAACTTTATCAAGGTATTCACATTCACATTGCAGAGACTTTACAGAAGTACTCTGTTGAAAAAAGATGGCGTGTAATATTGCCTACCTCTAGTTCACATATGTGGGCAGACAAACAGACAAAGACAGACAGACAGACAAATGGACAGACCCAAATGGAATACCCTCCCATCTGTCAAGAGTAATAAGTATAATGTCTGCCATATTGAAATTACATAACCACAATTCCTTGCGATAAACATGTGGTGACGTAATTGTATTAATTGTGTCAATGACAGCTCTGGGGGTGTGTTCAGGTGCCAAGCCAACCGTTCCTTTACGGTTTTGAATGGAGTGCTTGCTTAAGTGCTTAAGCCGCTTGGCGAGCGCTCCGAAAGAAACTTGCTAACTGAACACCCCTGGTGACTGCTTCAAGACTGGTTGTTGCCTCTGTGTCTCCCGTGTACACTCCTGAGTTTTTCCACACTCGTTGACCCCCCCCCCTTCCCCGTCCCTTTCCCCACCTCCGCTCTCCTGCACTCACTGTGTTGAGTGTGCGTTTCTCACCACCGTTGCCCTTCTCTCCACTGACACCCCACTTGGCATCGCTTAACTCTTCCACGAGCCTCGACCGTTCTGTTGGTAAAAAGAGTGATGTGCATATTCAAACAAACGAAGAAGACCACATACATTTGCCATGCATAATTACATGTTGAAGGGTAAACGTCGTTTCTTGTATGACGCTATTTTCCGAGAACATTTTGAAACCCCCTGGCATTGTCGTGTATTGCTGTGATACCATCAGAGCATGCATGTTGGGGATCACGATCCCTGTTAGGGGTCACGTTAAACTGTAGCCTTACCATTTACCTCCACTAGGCCTTTGGGCCACCCCCCACGATCATACATGACGTTTTTGATGCGAGTTGGGAATTCGGAAACTCATGTTCAGGGAATGGGGGGCTGGGATTGGGGGGGGGGTCACACATTTCACCCCTTCACTCCAACACTAAATCCAACACTACATTCTCTTTATAAGAGGTTCATACTGTATCAGTTTCCTTTTAAAGTTGAGTAAACCTTACACTCACTCCATGATGTTTTTAACAATTGATGAATTAATAAAACTAGTACGGCCCGTAGCGTGCGTGGCCGTACGTGCAAAAAAAAAACTTTAAAAAAAACTTTCAAACCACGTGCCAGAAACAACCACACAGGCCGTTCCTTCACTCTCGCATGGCCGTACGTGCGTGGCCGTACGTGCAAATCAACCCCTCCCCCCCCCAAAAATACTTTCAAATAACCAAAGGCCGTTCCTTCGCTCCTCGTAAATGACGACTGGATGGGGCATTGTGTTTATCTATAAATGCGCATAAGAAATCAGAAATTATTAGAATACAGTAAGTCATCACTATCCGGAAGTCCGTACGTTGTAACCCGTATGGGGAACGCGGCTGAGGATCTCTTCCCCAACGGCCATGCCTACGCAGCAACGTGTCCTGTGATTGGTAACTAAATGGCGCATCGGCCACGCCTACACAGCAACGTGTCCGGTCATTGGTTGGTAAATAAATGGCCATAACTTGGGAAGCACTTGTCCGATTAATATCAAACCTTGAAAAGGCACATACTCAGGTCCCAGCAATATACCTGGCAAGTTTCAATTAGATCGGCCAGTGGTTGTCGAGAAACAGCGGTCACACACACACACACACACACACACACACACACCAGAGCTGGAATTATAGATAGAAGACTAGTACATGCCGAACGTGCGTGCCCGTATGTGCGCGGCGTACGTGCAAAAAAAAAAAAAAACTTTCAAACCGTGAGCCAGAAACAATAAGTCACAGCGTTCCTTCGCTCTCGCATGCCGTACGTGCGTGCCCGTACGTGCACCCCCCCCCCCCAAAAAACTTTTCAGCTGCGAGCCAGAAACAACTACACAGGCCGTTCCTTGCTCTCGTAAACGACGACTCGATTGGGCATTGTGTTTATCTATAAATGCGCATAAGTAATCGAGAATTATTAGAATACATTGTCATCACTATCCGGAAGTGGTGGGTGCCCGTACGGAATGTTCACATGCATTCCACGAATTATCGCTTGTATTGAAGTAACAACTGCTGTGATACTTACACACACAGAGTTAATTAAAATCAAGTTTACCTCCTGTCTTTGCTTTCCATGACATTCGCTGCCATTGACCATTGCCATTCCTACGCCACGATAACTAAGGCACCGATCCCCATCGTAACCGGCACAGCACGTGACGTCATTGTCGGCCGGCCGCGCACCGGCCTACGCAGCCACGCTACGCAGCAACGGGTCTTGTCATTGGTTGGTAAATAAATGGCCATAACTTGGGAAGCACTTCTCGATTAATATCAAACCTTGAAAAGGCACATACTCAGGGCCCCGCAATATACGCTGGCACGGTTTGAATTGATCGGACCAGTGATTGTCGAGAAACAGCTGTCACAGACACACAGACACACACACACACACTGCTGGAATTATAGATAGACTAGTGCATGGCCGTACGTGCGTGGCCTGCCAAGCAAGCAGTTGCTTCATCACCGTTTCACTGCACGCCGCCTTGCCTCGCGTTCAGTGTTGTCTGCCAGCGAGCAGTTCTTTCTTCATCCGTTTCAGCTGCAAGACGCCTTGTCAAGTGAGCAGCTCGGCTTCGTTAGATTCCATTGCGTGTGCACGACGCGCAGCTTCGTTCCTTCGTTGTCGTAAACGACGACTGGATTGGGGCATTGTGTTTAAGAAATCGAGAAAGAAAGAATACAGTAATGTCGATAAATCGAGAAAAATCGAGAAAGAACACAGTAAGTCGTCACTATCCGGAAGTCCGGAAGTTAAGTCCTCACTGTCCGGAAGTTCGCATATCGCAGTTACGATTATTCGCAATTTAGTTTTAATGGCAATTATTCAATTAGCGCAACGTATTTTGCCTTTTCGCAATGTTGTCGCAAGGAAAACACAAAGAGAGAGAAGATTTAAAAAAAAAGTAAGTGCAAATTTTTTTTTATTTTTTTTTTTAAACCACACAGGCCGTTCCTCACTCTCGTAAGGACGACTGGATTGGGGCATTGTGTTTATCTAGAAATGTGCATAAGTAATCGAGAATTATTAGAATACATTAAGTCATCATGATTCGGAAGTCCGTAAGTTGTAACCCGTAATGGGGAACCGCGCTGAGGTTCTCTTCTCCATCGGCCACGCCCACGTAAGCAACATGTCTTGTCATTGGTTGGGTAAATAAATGGCCATACTTGGGAAGCACTTGTCCGATTAATATCAAACCTTTGAAAGGCACATCCTCAGGTCCCAGCAATTACCTGGCAAGTTTCAATTAGATCGGACCAGTGGTTGTCGAGAAACAGCGGTCACAGCAATACACACACAACAACACACACACACACACACATTGCTGGAATTTTCGATAGATTATAGATAGATAATAATAATTATTTTGATGAAAAATATAAACTCCTTTTAATATGTACTTTCAACACTTATTATCCTTACCTGATGGAGGAATGCTTTGTTTTAAACAGGAGGAAGAGGAAGGAGGTTGTGAGTAGGGGTGGGTGTGGTTGTGGAGTAATATGGAGGATAGAATACAGATTGTTGAGAGGTGGATTTGGGAGAATGGAGATTGTACTTGGTGGAGGGAGTGAAAGGTAGGAGGTTGTGGACCGGGAGGGGGTGGGGTAACGTAGAGGGGGAGAATATATAAGTTGTTGGAGAGGGAGAGGAATTGTGGGGGCAGAAAGAGGAAGGATGTTGTGAGGGTGAGGAGGAGGGAGAATGTGAGGTTGGGGTGGGGAGGAGGTGGTTGATAACATTGTGGGGATGAGTGAGATTTGAAGGAGAGGTGACGAGGAGAGCAGGATGAAGGGGAGGGAGGTTGAGGGATCACTTTGTCGTGGGGAGGGGATACCGGATAAGGAGGGGTTGTGAAGGAGGATTGAAAGCGAAGAGGTTCATTCTGGAGACGAAGTAGGTGGAGGATGCTGTGGGGAGGGGGAGAGGGATCGAGAGAGGACATTGTGGGTGGAGAGGGAAAACGTAATATGGATGTTGTGAGGAGGTGACAGGGAGAAGGTTAAGTGGTGTTGAGGGAGGAGGTTGTGCTCGGTTTAAGAGAACGGGGATCGGTGTTCGAGTGATAAAAAAGAAAAATCCATTTCTCATCTGTGAGGCTGAACAAGTGACGTGTTCCCCTGGTCGGTGTTGGACGTACGTTGCGGACAGTTTTGTACCCGCGACGGGCCGTTCATCATGGCCTTGTGTTTATCTTGATTTGAGTTATGTACGCGCCCAGTCTGAGATTCCTCACAGATCATTTCAAGCTCTGCATCCCAAAGCCGCCACATCTCCCGCCCAAATAGCCGCACGGACCAGCATGCCCAAAATGTCTGGTAACATTTGAGTAAAGAGTAATTTCCTTTGTGATAAGGACAACAATGGCTTTT
>CM068959.1:60957441-60971762 GCA_035128595.1 Eptatretus atami | reverse complement strand
CATCCTCCGACAAAGCATGACGTCGTTCGGTTCATTTCGGAATTCGGACAAGGACGGTGGAATATCATCACCACCGGCCATATTGAGTCATCTTCCTTGCAGATGTCGACTCCGACCGGGACGAAAACGCACCGATCTGACTGGGAATCGTGTTCCGTCGGTCGCTGCACATGCAGCACCACAGCACACACCGGCATTCGATGATGTTCATTACGCCATTCCAGATCCACCCAGCGAATTCCGGAACGGCCATTAACCGGCTCGGCCGACCCTGTCCGTCGCGACGACGGGGAAACGTCCCGCGTCATTATTTTCAGGTCCCGTTCGCAGCGGGGGCAATTAGACATTGACACGAGACGATAACTCTTCGACTCACGTTCAGGATCTGTCAAAGCGGCTGACTTGCTGCACCTGACGGGTGAGTCATCCTGGTTTGACAGCCCTGCCGTTCCCAGAAGCCATTCTCCATTTCACACTACTTGTGGCCTTCTTTACAGAGGTAAACGGTGACTGTTCCTTCGTGGCTACACTCCATCCAGAGCGGATCAGCGCTAACAAAGCAGTCACAAGGCTCAGAACACACTGGGGGGGGGGGGGTTGCCATCGCGCCTGCCTGGTAGTAGTTTGGTCAGGAATTTTGAATTTGGCTGGGGTACCGGCATGCAATGGCTACTGTTTTTCGAAAGGTACCGTGATAACTTTAACTTTCACTCCAAGATGCCTGCAGAGATGACAGCCAGCTTTATCTCCCTTTCTTGATGTCTGTAAAGCACCAGAATGACAGTTGACAGTTAGACTGGGAGACAAAAAAAAACCCCCGCAGACTAACCAGCTCTCAGACAAGTACGCTCCCTCTTAGTTATCCTGCCAGCTTTGTTTAAAGGTTAAAATAAGAAATATAGAAACTTTCAGTTATGGAAAAAACATATTTGGGTTGACAGGATAGCTTAGAGGTACAAACACTCCTCTCCAAGCTATCTTGTCTGGGTTCGAATCCCAACACAGCTATAAACTCTCATCCTGGTGTTTCACAGGCAAGACAATAATACATCAATGTACGTGCTGTCCATCGGATAGATGATAAACTGAGATCGCATGGTGTCCCTCGCCAAGAGTAGGCAAGCCATCACCGGCACCCTGAACAAAGTACAAATTGCTGCCCCAACTACTTAGTCGAGCGTGAGACCTGGTGAGCCAGTTCGTGAAAGACTTGGGCCAAAAAGCTTCTCCTGCCAAACACCACAATAACGTTGGAATAATTGTGGCTGTTAACGAAAGAATAAGGAGAAGGAGGAGATTGGGACCATACTCTGTGCAGAGCATTGGTACTGCTTAAGCAGTCTCCTTGCCTATTGGGCACAATCCTGGACGGGTTGCCACTCCGACACAGCACTCCGACACAGTATACCAGCATGCTGGCAATCATTTTGCCAACGTCGGAAGGATGACAGGCCAAGTTAACCCCACCTGGTATTAATTCAACATCTGAGCAGGATTTGAACTCAGGACCCTAAGATCCAAAGCCCACCACCTTAACCATTAAGCCAACACCAGGCATGAAAGAAAAAGAAGTTATAGAAAGAAAACATTTGATTTCAAATTGCCTTCCACAAAGGGCCAGAAAAATAAAAGTGTCACTAATTTAATTATTTGATTTGTTTTCATTTGTTTTTCGGCAGGGAATTGTTTGCTCTCCCTCATACATAAGACCAATGCAAAAGATGTCTTGTCTGGGGATATCGAATATATAAAACTCATTCTCACCACTGATTCACTGACTCGCTGTGAGCTTGGTGTTGGCTTGGCAGTAAGGGTGGTGGCTTGGGATCCTAGGGTCCTGAGTTTGAGCCCCGTTGGATGCTGAATTAACACCAGGGGGTTGACTCAGCCTGTCATCCTTCCGAGGTTGGTGAAATGAGCACCAGTGTACTGGTAATAGCGGCAAAGCTGTGCCCTTAACCAATGATGCAACCAGCAGCCAAAAAGGCTGCACACAAAGGGAATTGAATCACTCACTAACTGATATTAAAGATCGGTACCTTCCAGGTGACAAAGCTGAAATTTTGCGTGCCGAAGGACATCAAAGCCGATACACCGGGAAAAATCACAGAACCGTCGGAAAGCGTCCGTAAATGAAAATAAATATATAAATGAAAAAAATGCAGGTGAGCGACCCAAGACAAAGGGGAAACACGGTTCATTATTGCTTACAATGTGTAAATATACCCTCCTAATATATAAATATTGGTATTGAGAAAAGGAAGGGTAAGGGGTGGCGAGGTGAATTTATAAACAGAAATGCAAACAATTGAGGGGGAATTGGGTGATGAAAGAAAGGAGTGAGTTGAAGGAATGAGGATGGGAGAGTGAAAATGGAACGGAGGAACAAGAATGTTATTTGTAAATGTTTTGCATACATAATACCTAAACGTCCTTTTCAACCCTTTTGTTTGCGTACTCGTGCATAGATGGAACACAGATCACAAAAACCTTTTTTCGCCCTTCACATTGATGACGACATCCTAGTACAGTAGTTGTTCAAACATTCTATCATCCTCTGCTAATCAGGGCATGTGAACTGCTGGAAATAACTTTTTTTCTCTCTCTTTCAGAAAGCAGGAAAGTTCCTCAGTTGTTTGTGGAAGTAGGAGGAAGTTGATACAATGAGAGAAGGAAGAACCACACTCCGAGAGTATTAATTTGTAGTTGTGTTGTTGATTGGGTGGCGACGTGGCTTCAAAGATACTGAGTAAGTTTAAAAAACAAACAAACTACAGTACTTCTCTAATTTAAAGGGTGATGAGCATTGCTAACTCAGCAATGTGACTTCATGTGCCTTGCTGTTCCACTCCCAGAATGACGTGGCAAGTTTCCCAGTGCATTCCGATTTCCGAAGAGGCATAATCTGCTTAGTTTAGATTATTTCACCTTGTGAAGCAAGGTATTCCTTTCCAAACCAATAGTGAAAGCCACATGAGATATTAAATTTGCATAGTCATAAAAGCTATACTTACTGTGTATACATTTTTTGTATACAATATCTCTGGTCAGGCAATAGCAAGGTTTCAGAGGGCACAAAGGCAATGCAATGACAGTGGGGACAGTGGGACCACAGATGGATGCAATAAACAATCGAATAATAAACAACACACACACACACACACACACACACACCTCCAAGTAAGAGGGTTGTTTTAAGTAGGGTTAACAAATGAAGAAAATATAATGTATAGTAATGGGGATGGGGGCTTGACAAAAGATGGTGGTGGTACACTGCTTCCTTGAAGTCCTAGAAGGAAGAGGTTCTTCCATAAACTGGAGAAAGTAGGAACATCATCGTTGAGCATTGCAGCAAACCTGGATTTTGGGAGTGTAATCAGGTGGGGGTTACTTGAAGATGGTCAGAGGGCTTAGAGAACAGAGGGAGGAAGACCGGACGAAAGTGATAAAATAAAACAAAGGCCACCAACCTGTCAAGAATGTGTGAGGAACTTGCCTCGTGTTTCTGCCTCATCATGTGAGATAGCAATGATGTTGAGAGGTTTAGATTCTACATAATCCAGGAGAGACAGATGCAAAACAGAGGAGCCAGCCCATAGGAGCAAACAGCATTCCAATGAGCTATGGACAAAATTTCAAGGAATTATTTGGAAAGATGGAGCATGCCCATCTCAACATTTATCTTGATTGAAGAATTAACCTGATAGTTGCGGCATTGCTATCTTTTTCACCATTTTATGAACAACAAACCAGCAATTAATTTGCATCCATATTATCTTCATATAGATTGTGAACTATCCTTGTAACGGGCAATTCAAGTAAGCACAATAACCTTCACAGTTGCAGAACTGTGAGCTAAACATAGGGACGAGCCATTCCTTAGCGAAGTGGGCAAAGTATTGAGAGCAGTCAATCCCACCGACCCATGCTTCGGAACGCACATGCCATGCAAGCCGTGTGACTTGAGATAAGGTTATAAAACTGACTGGGAGCTCCACAGCTGTCCCCCGCAAAGTAAAAGGAAAGTGCACCAAAGCGGATGCTGTCGCAGATGATATGCTCTTTATGGATGCAACCCAACTCGTGCTTTTATTTGCCTATTTATTTACATTTCGTGTGAAAGTACAATAATTGCTCTGATGACTTCAGTACTACAATTAAGAGTCAGGCTTGGCAGTAGACTAAATCGCAGGTATGAGAGTTTTTGATGGATGCAAAGCCTGCTCTGCAGGATTTCTTATAAGACCTCCATGAAAATTTTTGTTCACATTGTTGTTTTTCATCTCAAGATGTATTTGATTCAATTTTCACAAGTTAATGTAAACACCAGTTTTGGGCAACACTGTGTCTACCTTAATAACGTGATCACTGATCAGCGGAAGTAGTCAAGCGGATAAGTGACATTTTTTATCAGGAATCGCTCAAATGGTGATATAACCATGAAACTCTGCATATCCATTCCTAATGGGTTACTCTTGAGAATTAAACATTGAACCACCCGAAAATCCAAGATGGCGGCCATTTTCAAGATGGCCGCCATTTCTACAGTTTTCTTCAATTTCAACAAGGAGTTGTTTTTATTTTGACAACTTTAAGACCATGCTGCTATTATCTGTACCACTGTTATATATTATATATATATATACATATATATATATATATATATATATATATATATATATATATATGTCATGCAGCATTGCAAGTGTCCTTTGAATGCAGCATGACTAACTTGTTCAAAATGGCCTCCAATTTTGATTAAATCGAATAAATTCGTGAAAAATTTGCATCGCTCTTGTTTTTTTTTCGTTTGATGGTGTATATTAAATGATTATGATTAGAATAAGAATGTTGCCACAATGAATGAGAATATAATCCTATCTTTATCATCATATCTTTATGCTGTAAATCTTGTTATGGTTTTGGAAAACTTACCCCGGGGGAGAGCATACATGGACACGTAGGTGACCCGAGGATCAGTTATTTCATTAGTCTTTGTATAGATGGTCCCTTGTCAAAGGGCTTTTTGGGGGGCATGTGTTGGCTAGACTGTATTTATCCCCTGCAATGTCTCTCCAACTCCCCCTCTCTTACTTTCAATCTTTCTTCCTTCACACCATCATTCTGTTCAATCCCTTCTGTTACTTTCATCTTCTCTCTATAACCCCATTGGCCTGTTTCAACAGTCCACCAATAATCTTCCCTCCATCAAACATCCTTTCAAAAATCCCTCCTTCACCCCATAAATCCCGTGGCCGTTTGGTCATCCCTTGTTCATGCAGGGTTCCTTTCCATGTTCCCTCCATCGGTGCATTGCTTGGTAACCCATTGGGTGCTCTCACATGCATGTTCGTGGCACTTGGTGCTCGGCATGGCCTGTGAGGTGTGGTGCTTCTCGCAGGTGTGGTACAGTGCAAAACAGTGTGACAGGGCGTTTTCCGCATGAAGGAGAGGGCTGGGGGCTCTCGTTACAGCTTTGGGCGTGTCGAGGGTGGGACCGGGGCTTCGTTGAAAGTTCTCTCAGAATGGTGTGGCAAATTCCACAAGTGACGTCATGCACCTGCCCCCATCGGCTGCAGACCAATGGGAGGGTGAGGTTTGTGGGAGGAGGGGAAGAAAGCTGATGTGAAGAAGAATCAGAAAGGCTGAGGCAGAAAAGCACTCGTGATGAGCTCGCACGAGCTCGCACGAGCTCGCACGAGCAGGGACGAAGAGCCCTCCTGAGCAGACGGCTCAGAAAGAAGAAAGGGGAGAAGCAAAAGGCAGAAAGCAGAAGAGATGGCAGAAAGCAGATGCAGAAGGCTGAGGGAAGCATAAAGGAGAAACGAACGGAACAAGCTCGCCTGAGCATGAGATTAACAGACTGAGAAGGCTCGTGAGGGAAGGAACAAAAACGTGTGAGGGAAAATAAAGGAAAGTTCACGAGCAGTTGGTGTCGAGCTTCTGTGGAAAATGAACACTCCTTCCACAAGCATCATCCTGCCCTCTCGATCCTGTCAGCCACGAAGGACGAGGAGGTTAAACGGCAGCAACTCATCGACGGGGGCCTGAAGAGGAAGAATCTGAGGTAGAGGAGGGCGACTCACACATCTAGCTCACCTATCTGGGATGCCAGAGAGGATTCGCCTTCTGGGTCTGGGCACCTCAGGGACGCGGCTGCATGTCACCATCGCTTCACATCGCCACTGCCCATCTTCCCCAACCATTTTTCTCCGCATTCTGTATATTTCCGTGAGGTGAGGGAGAGAAGGCAAGACTGCTTTCCTTTTCTCCATTCATGACTTTTATTTTATTTTCAAGTCCTTGTTTTATTCTCCCCTAAGTGAATGATGGTCAAGTCTTTTGTTGAAGTAAGATTGAAGAAGAATACGTGTTATGGTTAAATCTGCTCTTATGTGCCATTTTGCTTTCTTGCTTATAAACACTTGCTTTAAAATGATTGCTTCCTTGTGTGTTTGTAATAAATCATTGTTTGTTGCTATTTCCAATCTGTCTCACTTGTCTTTTCCTTAATTGATCCGATGCAGTGCACAAGTAAGGTTAGACGGGACGTTCTACCCCAATATTTTACTTTGTCAGCCAGTTCACACTCACTGTAATGCTCAGCAGTAATCCGAGTGTGTGCTGAGGGCACTGACCCTGATTAGCCGGCCATCTCCAGGTAAGGTATCATGCAAAGTAGTGTAACCCTGCCTGAATTGGCCCTGCCAATTGGAGTTCGTGGTTGCTCAGCAACCTGCTGGTGTGCGGAGTTATCTTTGCCCGGTGGCATCAGAACCGGGTGTTCGAGAGGGACCCAAGTGCTTTCCCTTGTGGTAAGCCTCAAACCCCAGATCCACAGTATTATTACATGTTATACATTGCATCAACTGTTGCCTTCATTTACAGTAGGCCTATATCCATTGTTTCAGACCCAACAGATAAATAACCAAAAATAGCTTTCTTGTTGTTGTGCATGGTTGCATGCCATTTGTTGGAAGCAATGAACAACTTGATTGTATTCTTGTTTTCATTGAGTTTTACAGTACATGCATAATTAACCATATTCTTTGCATGTACAGCTACGTTGTGCTGTGCACATGAGACCAAGTTTCTGGCATCTGCACCTTATTCCACAGCCTTTTGTTTGCATCTGCACTCTGTCAGTTCCTGACAGCTTGTTGCTATAGGTGGCAGAGCTGTCCAATGGCCATGCCATGTTCCAGCTTGCTTGATCCATCCAGTGTTGGCAGGATTTGTGGTGTTGAGTTGTTTGACTGTTGCATGGCCCCAGACCCATCCGGGCTGGTAAGCAGCACGCTTCACATGCTGGGTTAATGCTGCCTGGGTCGGTGGGATTGATTCATACTGCCTTTGTTTTTGAGCGAATAGATCCAGCCTGACATCGTCAATGCTTGTAGCCACACTCAAACTTCTTCTGCATACAAGTTTTCCAACTTCTGTAAAGCATCATCAATTGTTGATGGACATCACCTGAGTTTTGTGAATCCCCTCAAAATCTCATCTCGCACATTCCATGTTTTCCACGCTGATTTTTTTTTACCTTTGCCGTGGAAGGCAGAAATGACATCACAGCCACTGAATGCATGGAAGAATGGGATACCTGCGGCTCTTCTCGGTCCAATCTTGGAGACCACATCATGCACTGGAAATGATTGGGTCTTTGCTCCAATACCGCACACAATCCACATTTTCTCAAGGCCAACCTCCACCAGAGAATGGAAAACATATACCGTTATGACCACATCATCTGTATCATTCGCTTTGATCAGCAGTACCTTGCTTCCTTCTACAAATGAATGTCTTGCATGCATGAATATATGGGTGTCAGCTTCTTCGTGGGTGCATGGAGCTCAGTCTTCGAGGTTCAAGGCTTGGTTGCTTCGGGCCACTTCTCCTTTTTTCACAATTACTGTGCTAGCTGTATTAACCTTAACTATTCTGTCTGCAAGGAAGTGGAATAGTACCGTCTTGTTGGTCTCGTCTTGGAGGAAGCTCCGTCAATTTGTTGGTGCTTCGTTGTTTGCTGTCACTCATCTCCTGATGCCTTTTCCCCATCTGGATGGTGTCTCTGACTTCAAACTGGACTGCTGGCACACATCGAAAATGATGTCAATCCTATTGTACTTCCTGCATTATTATTCCAACTTGGGAAATATATCTTCTCTGGCATACTCATCAAATGTCTTTGAGGAATGTGGGGGCAGCATTTGAGGAAGATACCATTTGAGTTGTTTTAATATGAGGAGAACACTTCATGATGTTGATAAGATTGTTGATAAGACTTTATGTTGATCAGTGGCATTGTGATTAGAGAGTCTGCTCTGAGTCTGGTAGATCTGTGGTTCGATTGTGACCCGAACTGAATCATATCAAAGACTTTAAAAATGGTACATGCTGCTTCCTCGCTTGACTCTGCATTTCGTGGATAGAGCATGGACAAACCCTGCGATTCGGTATCCTATGGGTGTGGGGGGTGGTGAGATTTCTCCTTAAAATGCCCACTGACTGGAGAGAGGAAAACAACACCACCTGATGGTATTACCAGGGCTCCGGTCAATTGCTGTTTTAGCTGTGTTGCCTTCGTAAATAAAACTTTGCACATGCATCAAGCAAAATATTCTTAAACAATTCTGGTTTCATTCCAACAGGTTTAAATTACTCTGTCTGCGCATCATTAAATGCTAAATGACAATAAAAATGTAAAAATCAAAACTCAATGCATTCTTGAATCAATGGTTTTGAATAAGGACACACATGAGAATACCAAGGCATTGTAAGTATAGTAGTATGAAAATGGGGGTTCTTGGGCACTTGCTATTAATGTTGAAGTCAATGGGAAAATAAAAAAATTATTTTACTTTTGGTCTCAAAAAAAAGGAATTAAAAGGAATTAACATTTCTCCCTTCCCAATGGAAGCACACCCAGTCACTTTTTATTCATGATTTTGGAAGGCAAATCTGACCGAAGGCAATCTCAGCGCATTCCAAAAAAACCTGCAACACGTGTGTGTCCACTCTCAGGAGAGCTAGAAAACAACATCTGTCCAACCTCAAGAATGAATTTTCAAACTTGTCTCCCTCCTCTAAAACTTGGTGGTGCCTTTTTAAGTGTCTCTGGAGTATGCTCCTCTTCCCTCTCGTCAAATGGCACCACAGCTGAATGCCTCAATTCTGTGTTTCCTTCCAAATCTCATGTCCCCAGTCCCTCACTCTCGGTACCCATCCTTCCATGTCATACCCAACTGCTTCTGGACACTGTGTCTTTTGCACCTGTGAATGTGGAGAAGGTTCTTTCAACCCTCAACTCTGAATCTGCTACTGGAACGGATGGCATCAGCTCACCTAAAAACCTATTCTGCTGCTCTTGCACATTCTTTCTCTGCCCCTTTCACCTTAGCATTTGCCTTAGGTTATCTTCCATCTGCTTGGAAAGCTGCCAACATCACTGCATTAAAAACAAGGTGCAAAAACTGATCCCCTTAACTACAAACCTATCAGCTTACTTCCAATCATCAGCAAGGTCATGGGATCCATCATCGCAGGTGATATGAAATCCTTACTTTCTCCAACAACCTCATCTCAGATCACCATTTGGTTTCAGACCAGGTCACTCCACCTTAGACATGCTGTTTCTACTCAACCAACAATGGATGGAGGCCCTCAATATCAGACATGAGATCAGGGCTGTCTCTCTGGACATATCTCGTGCTCTTGATAGTCTAACATTCTGCCATACTCTTCAGACTCTCTGACTGTGCAATCCAAGGTCGACTTCTTCTATGCTTGAAGCCAATGTGTAGCCAACTATAAACGGAATCCTTTCATCTCCTCTCCCTGTCAAGGCTGGAGTGCCCCAAGGCAGTGTTCTGGGCTCAGGCCTATTCCTGATCTTCATCAATGATCTCTCTGACTCCCTGAAAGATCTGCTTTATCTATTTTCTGATGACTCCACCCTCTTCCGTGACATCCCTCATCCTTCAGACAGGCAGGCTGCAGCCTCTTCCCTCTCTTTAGACATTTATAGAATCACAAGCTGGTCAAACACATGGAATATGTCTTTCAATCCTGACAAATCACACACTCCTGCTCTCTCCGAAAGGACCATCTGACAAACCCCCTATCGACTTCCTTAACAATCCTATTGAGGATGTTCATCATTCAAACTCCTGGGTCTCAACATCAGCCATGATCTTCCATGGGCAAACCACATTTCAAAGTTGGCCTCCAAAGCCAGTTGCAGACTGGGCATCCTTCATCATACTAAGTCCTTCCTTGACACACCTGAACTCCTATCCACCTACAAGGCTTCCATCCACAGCTTGATGAAATACTGCTCTCCCCTCTGGGCTCGCTCCCCTGCCTCACATATTGTTCAACTTGATGCCATGGAAACGAAGGCCTTTAAGATTATTGGAATCTTTCGCAATGAAGCTGAGTCTATGGGCCGATCACTTCACCATTACAGACAGGTCGGTGGTCTTTCTGTCTTATATCACCTCCTTTCTGGTCTTGCACCCTCTAGGTTTCTGCAGAGCACACACTGTCCACCACCAACACCTTTCTGGTGAAATTACTTAAAGCTTGGATCACTGCTCAACTCCACTCATTTGTTCCTCTTTTTTTCTCATCTGCTGAACCAACTTCCACATCCTCTTCAATCTCATTCTTCCCTCAATGTCTTCGAGACATCTGTTCACCAGCATCTCAGATCATCCTCAAACAAAAACCATGACCCTCGACAACGATGTGGTACTTTAACCTCACCAAAATGGCAAAAAGCAATGCTTGAATGCACGACAAATGCAACTTCAAAAACTTGCCAAAAATCTCAAATCCACAGTTATCAAAATACTTGCTTGATAAACGGTTGGGCTGAAGGTCAAATAAAATTAGTTGCTTACCCCTTGTTTAGAAACTTTCCAAAAGTGAGTTAGGGGCTTCTGATTTTTTTTTCTTGAAAGCTATGTCTACCACGAGTCAAATGAGGTGCTACACATGATTGCAACAACTAATTTGAGCCAAGGGTATTTGTCTGGTCAAGGCCACTTTTTCACTTTAGGTTGACCAATGCGAAGTTATAGGTTAAAGGGGGAAATAGAAGAAAAAAAGAATGACTAACATTTTTGAACTCAGCCGACCCAAAAACCCTTGTGAACTTTTGTAGGAAAATTTGTGACAGTCGGGCAACAGCTCTCGTTGAGTTGGTATGGAATGGCCAATATGGATTCTCTGCTCATACTGTCAAATGATTTTTCAAAAGCTATGAGAGTTAAAGACTTGAATTCCATTTGTTGCTTTGTTCGATGATAATCTGTACCATGAAGATCTGGTATATATTTCCTTAATCAGTTTATGTATTAATTACATAAGTTTCTGTTTCCAGACTACATTTATGCAATTCTGCATGAATGTTGTTCACTCCTGGTGCCTTTCTGCTCTTCGGACTTTTGATGACATATTTCACCTCTGTCTGTGTAACAGGTCCTGTGTCAACAAATAAATCCCCTCCAGTTGTTACTGCTACATCATCTCTCTCTCTCTCTCTCTGAAACTTCTTTAAAATGCTCTGCTCACCTTTCCAATTGAGCTTGTTCAGATGTTACAATGTTCCTCTATTTATCTTTCACTGGTTTATCACCTCCCTTCCTATCTGCTGTTAATTGTCGTGTAATCTTGTAGACTATTGCCATGTCTCCCTTTTCAACAGCTGTTTCTGCTTCTCCAGCCAGGTCAACAATATATTTCCTCTTATCCCTCTTTGGAGCTCTTTACTTCCTCCTTTCTTCTTGTACAATATTTTTGCAGCTCCTCTTTTTCACTGTGTGTTTTACATCCTTCTAATTGCCCCGTGCACACGAAGCGAAGAGTGTGGTTAAGCAATTGGTTCATGTCTGTCCATCTGATTAGTTTATGGCCTTTAATTTATGATCGAGGAACAACTTGTTGAAATAGAACATTATATTTTGAAAATGAATCGGAACATGAATAGGAAGACTGCAAGTTTGCCGTTTTACCACACTTTAGCTCTAAATTTCCCTGACTGCACATGCGCAGAGAGTAGTGAGATAATATTTTACTCTGTCTGCCTGCCTGGCAGTCAAATGAAATTGAAAATAATTCCAAACAGGAACTTACTGTTTTTAAGGACGTTATACAGGACACAAACACTGGCACTAATAACTAATGTAACATGCTAGATGGGGTCATGTAATAGACACTGGTTAAACCCAGAATTAATTTATATATATGCCTTTAAACCTTTATTTAAATTGAATTATATACTTGAACACCATAGAACACAAATCCCCTTCATAATACTTTGAAGAACCATGCTAAATATGGATATATAGCATGAGAGGGTGCAGTATTGGGGTGAAGAAGAGGCCACCGGTATGGCTACGTACAATGCTGGTTGACACTGCCTTGTATGGTGATCAATAAAGCCTTCGTTTCCTAACCTGTGACTCAACGCCATCTTATTATAGTGTATAAAGGTGGTATATAAGACTGCTTCAGTCATGCTAAACTTCTGGAGATTTTTAAACTATCTTTAAAATCAATATTTTATTAAAATTTAAACATACACTTGAACACTGGTGTGTTTCTTTTTTGGGGAAAAAAAAAACTTTCGTGTTCTATGAACGGTCTAGTTACCTTCGCAAACTTCGTTTGACGAAGGTATTGTATTGACCCTGTGTATTTATTTATTGGTAAATATGTGTGCGGACAACATTGCGCAAAAACTGCTGGACCGATTTGCATGAAATTTTCAGAGATGATGTGCAGTTACTCAAGGACGCCAGGCGAAGCTTTTGGGAGCAATCGGATTAAAGGTCAAGGTCACGGTCACGAAAAGGTCAGAATCGTTTTTTCGTCATAACGCGGTCATTTTTTGCAGTTACTCAAGGACGCCAGGCGAAGCTTTTGGGAGCATCGGATTAAAGGTCAAGGTCACGGTCACGAAAAGGTCAGAATCGTTTTTTCGTCATAAGCGGTCAATTTTTATCCGAACGAGATAAAACCAACACCAAAATGTTCTTACTCAATTCTACATTCAGGCTATGCCACATGAAAGTGTGGCGTAATTACCTAGGTAGCGGTTGGGGGTCAAAGGTCAAGGGGGTCACCAAAAATGGTATTAACAATGTTTTGATCACTTATACAAAAACTTTACAGCGGATTAGCTTGAAATTGTGTGGGAAGGTTTGTTGTCATGAAAAGACAAATCGAGTAGATTTTTGGAGCGATCGGATCAAAGGTCAAGGTCAAGGTCACAAAAAGGTCAAACATTTTTATTTCACGATAACACAGTCAATTTTATCCAATTTACATCAAATTAATGCCAAAATGATCAGTATTCAATGCCCTATCCTCAAATATAACATTATATGGTTTGTTGTAACCCGAGTTAGCGGTTGGAGGTCAAAGGTCAAGGGGGTCACCACAAAGCATTTTTCATTGGGGCAGCGTCGTGGACAACATTACGCAAAAACCACTTAGCAGATTGTCATGAAATTTTGTGGACTTGTTTTGTTTGTTTTTCTTCCTTTCTTCGATATGTTTCCATGTTTGTGGTGAGATCCATGGTTTTTTCTTGGATTGTTTTGTTCCAATCATCTTCTTCGCAGTGGAATGATATTTACTCAATCATAAATGATCTTACAGGCTTAATCTATGATATCAAAGACAATCTCATTTTTCTTATCCAATTCATCAAATATATTTTGTATCTCTTCATTGTATTGCTCCTGTAAATTATTATCCCACACTTTATCTATGTCAAATATTTTAGATCTCTGTGGTGGTGCTCCTACTTTTTTCAGTTTGAGTTTGAGATATGCAGCCAGCAGTTGGTGATAACTGAACATATCAACCCCCCTCCCTACTCATACATCCATTAGGGATCTCCTCCACATCCCTCTGACTGTAAAGTGATCAATCTGGTTGTTTGTTCTCTATCGGGTGATGTCTATGCCTTGTGAATGGTCTTGTGAGAGAATATGATCCCACCTCTACATCATCCATTTATTTTACAAAATTCTACCAGTCCTCTCTCTTTTTCATTCTGCACAACACCACCACGTTTCCCATTGTGCGCTCATGCCCTTTATTGTTCTCTCCCACTTTTGCCTTCAGGTCCCCCATTATGCATAGCCAGAGGCATCGAGAGCCAGCACGGGCTCTGAGGAAAACAACCTCGGGACCCCCACCCTCACCCCCACCCCTACCCTTTCTCTCTTACATTTGTATTAAAAATTACAGGAGGAGAAGCTCAGGCCCCTCAACTGACACTGGGTCCGAGGGAGCGACCCCCCCCC
>CM068959.1:60936349-60946688 GCA_035128595.1 Eptatretus atami | reverse complement strand
AAGAAGAGATCAGTCCTCGTCTCCGTTTTTACCTCCCGTCCCAGCTTAATCTACTCTCTTCGTCATGTCTGCAGTCTTTTCTCACACTCCACTATTTTATTTCCTTCTATGCACGTCTTCCGTGCACCTCTCAATTTATTTTTCCTCTCGGTCACCGTCACTTTTCCGTCACCTTCCAACGCTTCTCGCACCCAACACGTCCCCGAATTATTTTTTTCTCATCCCACCCTTCATCGCGGCCTAGAAACCGTTGCACACTCCTCCTCCAGCTGTCGCTCCCACTATCGTGGCGTCGCCATTACGCACTTCGCTGTTGTTGCTCCATGCCCGCTCTGCAGGCATTTGGCCTATTTGCTGGCGTTCTACCGCATTTCTTTTTATTTCTTTCCTTTCATTTCGTTTTTTTTGTTTTCTCATTTGAGTGCGGTTTCCGATCCATTTTTTTGTTCATTCCATCCTATTTTGCCGTTCATTATTCGTTTTTTCATTTCGCTATTTTTGCTGCTTCATTCCGCTTATTGTCTTGCAAATATCAGTTTTACCTTGGCCCTATTCGTAAGTGGGTTCTCTGCTGGTCAATCGCTTCAACCTCAGGGCGCTGGGTCCGTCTCGTCGGACTGTTGGGATAGGACTCTTGTACGGAGGCGGGGTGTGGGGGGTGTTCATATCAACCTGCGGCCTCTGCCGCCTGGCGCCCATCTTTACGGGCCCTGGTTCAGTTGTGGGGGGAAATGTTCCTGCTCATTAAGCATTTCCCTTGCATGGGGGGTCTCATCCTGGACCATGGTTCTAACATCACTACACATATACATCTCACTACCCCGCGGCTCCGCTCGCCTTGAGACCCATTCTTATTCCCACGTCACAGGGGTTTATTTATTCGCTCTGTAATTTAGAGGAATCGGGGGGTGCCTCCTCCTGAACCGAATTCCCTATGAATTTAGCTTTGGAGAACAAGGAGGGATTTGAATCACACCCTGTACACACCAGTGTTGCGAATTCGCGCCCGTCGGCGTGCGACGGCCACGCGATCTCGAACTCGCGACCCGTCTCGCCCAGCCGGACTGGACAATTCAGTCGTACCCTCGCGTGCTAACGCCGGGAATCCAAGTCACGGGTGGTGCCTTTCGACCTCACCACAATCGTGCCAATCGGCCACCCCGCGTAGATAGGGTTGTTCGCGCAAAACTGACCTACTAAGTCCCACGCGATCGGTACACCGTGCGATCGTACCTCGCCGCAGGTCGACTGCCGGACCGAGCCGCTTGGGCGGGCCGTTCCCGTACATCGGGATAACGAGCGGTGTTATCGTCGACCTCGACGGTTCATCAGATTATTTACCGGCGTTTGCACCACTACGAACCCTTTAACGTGGAAGCAGGAATGGAGGTTCAATTAAAGAAAGACGAAGCGAAACGGGAAAACAGTTCTACACAATGCACATTTATTCCGCGGGCACGCGGAGCACACCATATAGCACACGTAAAGCATACAGCAATGTATTTCATCACAATAGCGATTGCACATATATCAAGCAAACAGAAATGCACATATTAAAAGGATTTAACAACCGACACACGACACACGGACCTTTACATACAAACAAGACACGGCGCCCAACACGCATTCACACGAAGCAAAGAAAAGACCCCCGTCAAGGCAGGGAGTCAACTGGGCCCGTGGGCCCAATGCGCGTGTGGACTGGAGAGCGGCCAAGGCCCCACGAGACGAAGGGTCCTCCCCGCCCTCGTGGCGACCGAGAATGTCGCTGCAAACCGGCGTTCCGTGGCACCTGCTGGTGTAAGTGGAATGGGGCCCCTTGTCGCAGTCTCTTCAGCGCGGTGGAAAGGGGGGATGTTCGATCGCTCATTGGGAGGAGTATGGCTGGCTTGCTAATCCGCGACGGAGCCCTCCAGGTCACCTCAGACCGTTCGCTGCTCCAGCAGCCGTCTGCCCCACGATCTCGCCCACGATCTCCTCAGCTCCGTCCCAACGACCAGCCAACTGACTTCCTCACCGATCTGCGTTGCTCAACCGACACTCACCGATACTGCTCCACCACACTGCTCAACCACTCTCCACGATATCTGCTCCTCCAACCGACATTCTCCTCACCGACCTGCTCGTCTGACTTTCGCCCCATCGACTTACTGCTCGGCTCTCACATGAGCTTCGCCTTTTTATCGGCTTCGGGAGTCCACCATATGCAATTATCGGATCAAACGACCTCAGGGGGAAGCCACGCTGCAGTTGGAACGGAGTTAAAAAAGGGGCGTGTATGCATTCCGATCCTCATTTGCATATGCCGATGTTTTCGTCAGGCGCGTCTGGAGGCGGGGCCAAGCGCCCCGCGCTTCCTGATGCGGTGGATCAGATGTGGGCGTGAACATATTCCTGATCCCGAATTCCTCAGAAAACCCACGCCGATCTGCACTCGCTTACGCGTCGTCTCTCTCGCTGAAGAAGCTCGAGCTCGGCAGCCACAAGTTGGCGCGCGGAGATGGCGTCAGCAGAAGGTGGTGACGGTTTGGGGTGTTCGATGGCATCGGTGCTGTTGGAATGGCGGTGATGTGGAGGTCTTGCGGTAGCGGTGGTGAAGGTGGTTTTTGCTGCAGGCGTTGTTGTTGTTGTTGGCGTGGTGGCTCAAACAAAGTAGAACAGAAACGCCTAACTCAAAAGACGCAGCCCCGAATGAATCGCCATTAATTCCTCTATAACAATGGTTTGGGCTAACACACCATGTACTTAAGAATATATCTCACTAACGGAGCCTTATGGTTTTTGCGAATTTCCAGAGCCCGTAAACAATATTATGTTGTCGGTTGTCAGATGGATTGATCATGATTTAACATATATATATATTATATTATAATTATAATATATATACATATATATATATCCAACTTTCTGGCTGCCAAAATGTACGTACGTATGTACTCTTTTGGACTGACATCATTCCTGCTTCTCTTCTGAGGTTTCATCTCCGTGCAACGAATTGGGCATCAACGCACTCTGTCTGCAAGAA
Organism: Eptatretus atami; assembly: GCA_035128595.1. NCBI lineage: Eukaryota > Metazoa > Chordata > Myxini > Myxiniformes > Myxinidae > Eptatretus > Eptatretus atami. The sequence continues at coordinate 60,943,663 of CM068959.1, read as the reverse complement.
ACAAATCAAATTGGATTATTCAATGTATGTTGTATATCAATAAGAATTTACAATCAAAGATAGAGCAATGTCAAGCTGTAGATTATGATATCACAGCGTGCATACCTACACCTCCAGGCTATAGAGCCATTACAACCTCACATTTACATCGACGGAAGTGAAAAGTGACAACACACAGACATGGCATGTACAACTATGATCCCCCTTACTGGTGATCGGGGATTATAATTAACATATCATTCATAAGTATTAACATCTCTGACAACAAGGAAATCTGTTCACTATATTCATTGACCCTCCAAACATAGGTGTTATCTCATTTTACAAATGTCCATGTACTGGAAGTGAGATATTTACAAAAATGTAAATTTCCAAAATGGCGGAACCTAATTAGCAATATTACTACTTTTACCCAAACAGAAAAGAGTTGTATCCTTTAAAACACCACAACCATCTAGCGCAGTTATGTATTATATCAGACCCAGGTAATTAGTTCAATGATTAATTTGATTAACATGATTTTTCGAATGATCATTGTGCTTTTGTATTTTATGCTAATTAACCTACTTTAAAAATTCAATAATTATAAAAAAAATTTCGCCAACCTGGCTTGTATCTGGCAACTGACATGTGTGGTAATTGCAAGGAAGAAATGGAAATTCTTGCATTTTTGTGGAATTATTGTCTCCCAAGTCAAATTTAATTATAAGAAAATGAGCTAATTGGCATAAACAAAACATATTTAATACGTAAATGTAAAGCTTTAATTTGACACCAATTTTGTGATTTTATTGTTTATATTTGACAGAGATGATTGACATTTTTGCCGATCTTGGTGAGATTCGTCTATTTTTGATTGGTTGCCATGTAAACAGCTTAATAAAGCATAGTGCAAATGAGTTATTTTTCTGGAACATCTTTTTTCTGATACTTGGGATATATATGAACACTGTGGTATCAGTGAAAAATTGTCGCAGGGGGGTGCAAGGTAAGTCCCACTGGCCTCCGCCTACAATATTTAAGATGTAAAACACTCACAAAAACCTGTTTCGGGACAATATTTAAGATGTAAAAACCTGGGTGATGTTACAAAACGGGGAAGATTAAAACCTTTGAAGGGATTAGCTTGGGAGTTTTTTGAGAACTTCACAATGGAGACTTGAGTGGCAACCATCATTTTATGTTTGTAGACCTCCTTGTAACATTTCAGGACATTCTCCATCTCCATCTGCACCTTGGAACTTCTCATTAACGTCAGGATCACGTTAATCAAAGATGGCATGCTTCATCGACCAATTTGAAACCTTTACCATGACTTCGTCATGAGGGTGTTAACAGGCACAACCTCCTCAGGACTTGATTCTGATGTGTAGTTTCCTCCAGACCAGGAGATCTTCATTGTTCAGCTCCTCCCTGTGTGAGAGAAGCAAATCCTGAATATCATCTTTGTCAACCTCCTCAATCCCACTTGCAAGGCCATGTCCACAATCTATTGACTTACTTTGCTACTTTCATCCTCTGTGAAACCTCTGAACCAATCACTGCCTCAAATCAGAGTTGATGGAGGGAAGTGTGGCTGGGCATGTGTTTCCATTAAAGTCCAGTTTCATTGAGGTTAAACATTGGCTTGGTATGTAATATCTATCCGCAATCACTGATTTGAATACAGCTGGAAGTATTTTGGCAGCAGCATGACCTGCAGCAGCAGCTTCCCCAGTCGACTTGAGATTGTGGAATGCATGGCAACTCTTGAAATGCTTGAACCACCCATGACTGGCAGCAAAAGTCACTGGATCATTGGTATATTTGGTGAGATCACATACAAACCCTCGCCTTCTCTCTATTGACTATTCCAGACAAGGGCATGTTCTGTTGGTTCTGATGCTCTATCAACATGGTCAGCATCTTCTCCATCTTCTCAATATCATCAGGCCGAGATCTTGCAGTTCTGCTAACACTGAGATCATTGTTGTCTGAGCACCCTTGTGGATTTTATCACGATTGTCATGAATGGTTCTCAATGTAGAATCAGGAAGTCCCATCTCTCTTTGGATATCAATGCTGCACTCACCTCTATGAAACTGATCTAAAACATTTAATTTTCCTTGCAATGAATGAGACTTTCTTGACTTCTTTTTCACATGATCATTATCTCCAATGCCACTTGTTACACGATTTGCAGCCATAGTTTTGGCCCTGTGAGTGAACGACTCGCTCAGAATGACGGAACGCGACCGAGTCGCTCAGGATGACGGAGCATGAACGACACTCAGAATGACGAAGTATGGCAAAAGTGTTGGCTGCGAGTGAACGACTTACTCAGATTGATGTAGCGTGGTTTTGTTGTGAATTAAATCCATGCTGTCGTGAAAACACGTTATACAAGGTCACTGATATACTACATATATATGTATATATATTGTTGCAGGCCGGGGTCCGGGGCGAGACGACGCACGAGGTGGGGGAAGTTAGTCGTCTCCACCAGACTCCCGGAATTGTAGGTCGTCGCTCACGGATAATTCCGTGAGCCGGCGGTCGCTTAACCACCGTGGACGCCAATATTTCAACCACATGGCGTCGGTCTTTTTGTCTAGAACCAATTTACCTAATTAACCACGCGTTTTGACTACCGGGAACCATGCCCTCGATACGCCTTGCCGATCCAGATCACTCTACCAACTACCAACTCTACCAACCACCTTTCCAGATCGGATGCAGCCGAGCGGAACTACCAAGGACGTACCGGCTAGAATGAACAGAATATCGGGAATAAAGACCGCGCTGAACTCAGATCCGAACCATGCTGGACCAATGGTGGAAAAGACAAAAACGAACTGGGAACATTTCTACAATAATTTATTATAAATAAAGTGAGGAAAAATATGTGGCACAAGAAACAGGTTTATTGGGAATGTTATGCAGGGGAAGATGAGAGAAAGATGTAGTGTGCACAATTTTACAGCAACTTACAATGGAGACACAGAGAGACTTGTCGTGAGAATAAAACAGGGAAGATTTACAAATGATAAACAACACTTATGCAATTCTACTTAAAGACGGCGCCACACACTCAGACGCACTCTCAGACGAGAATAAACCCAGCTGTATGGCCAAGGACCTTTTGCAGCCAGAGAGGGAGTGAGCTGAGATCGCAGTTCTTTCGGGTACCTGAACGTTGGAGGGAATGGATGCTCCGTGGTGCGGCACCAGTCAATGGTCGTGCGGCTCGGTCCACGGCCGCACGCATGGAGACCGTGTCTGCGAAGGAGCCCTGGGTGACGTAGAGCGGAGTCCGAGGCGGGGATCAGGGCTGCAGACAGGACCCTATGAGAGACCCGGTCAAGGTCGGGTCGAGGTCTTCCCAGCTCTCTCACACTCAAAACGAGCGACCCCCAAAGAGCGCAACCACTCCACGACCTTCCTCCTTTCTTTCCGCTATCAGCCGCCGAACTGTCTCACTCCAACGCTCCGCTCAAGACGACTCACTTTCCAGCTCACTCACAAGACGACTCACTTTCCAGCTCACCAGACCACTCTGAATGAATGGTGTCGTAATTTATAGATCTCCCTCAGCGAGGAGGGGCTTGGTGAAGTCGAAGTCACTGTTTCTCCTGATTGACGGGGCTTCCATGGGGCCGCCTCTCTGGGCAGGGTTTCGGCCATACCAGGAAGCCCGCCCACTCCGGTGTCCGGACTTGCCAAAAAGGTACTACACAAAGATTCTGCCTCGGACAGCGAGTCACCGGTTAGGCGAGTAGGCGAACATGCGCTTGTTCAGCCCATGCGAGAGTAGCAAGCGAGATGAAGGTGCGAGCAGGCAGAGGGTATCATGGGTCGTCGTGGATGGGATATAATGATTTATTAGTCTAAATTTTAAAACATCACAACGCACCCAGTGTCTTCCCACTACACACAAGGTCGGGTTCTATCAACAGATACTTAACGGAATAACTGACTTCGGGACAACTGTATTTGTATGCATACGGTTCCTAGAACCGTAACACTACCCCCTCCCTTTTGCTAGACTTGACCCGAGTCATTTAACATCCGTGTGACATGCAAGTGTAGGTTTCCCCTAGTACGTTTTACCTACGGATCCCTGAGTGTGAATTTGAATACATGTACAAAAATAAATAACCCAGTGCGTTGCATAACTAAGCTAACAGACTCATTCAGACAACTTAACTACACTAAAACAAACAACAGGTGGGTTAGGACTATACATTCTAATATTTACACTACCATGGCTCAGGACTGTGACTTGAGGAGAGAACAATAAAGGCAACATTCGTGGATGAGTGCACAGCAGGGAATCGATGATCGGGCGCCTTCATGGCCTTCAATGGTCCTTGTTTGTCGCTGAATTATTTTTTACTTTTTATTATTTCATTTCGTTCCTGGCTGCTGGAGGCAACTCACCCTAACACGGCAGGCCATACGCCGTTTCACAGGCCATTTGAACTGGCCTTTATGTAACAAGGAGACATCCGGGCTGCTCAGTGCAGTCCCGGTCTATTTGAACTGGCCTTACACAACAGGAGATATGGGCTGCTAGTACGTCCCGGTAATGCGGCTGCCTGCAGGGCAGTCCTTGCAAAACACTTTCAGAGATGGTCCTGGAGCACATGGTGAGGTTGAATGACATGGAATGCAAACAAAGGCATGGGCAGGTATGGAGTCAAGGCAAAGGCATCAAAAAGCATGACAAATGCAGACCAGGTAAGGTGCGATGCAACAGGTCGGCATATGAAGCTGGTCGGCCTCAGTGTGGTCTCATGAGATTGTGGAGGGAGTGTGGTGGCGTTGGCCGGTCCGAAGACGGGCTCGGACCTACCCTACGGTCTCCCCCAATCTATTGCCTATGCCCGTCCTTGTCCATACCACCCCCATTAGCTTACAACAAAAAACAACGAAATTTAGACTTTTTTATTTTTTATTTTTTATTATTATTATTTTATAATTACGTGTGTCCCTAACCCCCTTATCGTCTTTGTTCGGCTACCTGTCCAAACTATCTACTCCCAATCCCTAAGATTCCTTTTTAGGGGATTGAGGAAGAGACTAGTGAATCTGTCTCGAGGCCCAATGCAGCCTCAGAATAACTCCACAGATTTCAGCATTTTCAAGGTGAGTCCAGCAGCCTACACAGTGAAGGGATGGATGGTGCGAAGGGGTACACATTTCCTATCTATCCTTGCATTTATAAACGTTAATCTATCCCCAGGGTTTTTCAACATGCCTGTCCTCTTTAAACTATCGGTTTTAGCAACCATGATTCCGTCGCCTGTGTTGGTGTTCATTATTATTTAGGCCTGGCCCGCAAATTTTCTCTCGTGCCCTTGCACATTTCGTGGCTGGGCAGCGTGGCTCCATTGGCAGGGATACCCATCTGCCGAACTCGAACTTCGGCACCCTGGGTCGCTGAGGCTGTCTCCGAGCCTACCTTCTCCTTATGAACGTGGGAATGCCCTTCCTGGCAGTGTCCCCGTCGATGCCCACATGGCATTTGGTGCCCGGGTACCGTTTCCGTGGACTACCGCGTGCCCATTACACTAACTCGGTCCCTTGGACCATGCCTACTCTGGCCGACTACTTCAGTGCCCGGGGTGCCCTCTACTTTAGTACGCATATTTCAACAGCCACGCTCCAGCCGGTCAATAGACTCCTGCACCCTTCAAAAGGTTTCGTGCCTTCGTTCGACACCAACAACAAACGCGACATCCGTTTTGATTAATTTAAGGCCTAGGTCACATTTGCCACGGCGGCCGTGGGGTCTCCAAAATCTACGACCACTAGCAATTATACGGCGGCCGCAGTATTTCCTCGGTCACACAATGTAGCAGTCACATATGTTTTTATTTTTCGGGGAGCCGCACGGCGTATTTAGGCCGAAGTCACATTTGCCACGGCGGCCGTGGGTCTCCAAAATCTACGGCCATTAGCAATTATACGGCGGCCGCAGTATTTCCACAGTCACACAATGTAGCAGTCACATATGTTTTTATTTTTCGGGGAGCTGCACGGCGTATTTATAAATTGTGGAGACCGAAAATGTGGGGTTGCCGTACGGTCTTTGATTTGATGTCGCACGTGACCTTAGGGCGTTCCTGCGGCGGCCATAGAATTTTCAAGCAGACGCAAGGTGCCCGCAAGGCGACCGCAGGGGGACCGCAGGGGGGCCTAAGGCGAACGTGCAGCCAGACGGATGGTAACGAATGGGTTAATTTTTTTTTTTACCAGTTTTTTTTTTTCGCTTGTCGAATTGCTACGGCGAACGTAGAAATGAAAAAAGTTATAACTCCGCGTTATAATTCCACGGCGACCCTACGGCCTGTAAAATATAGCCATACGGTGTAGGGCCACCCTGAGGCCACCTCAGAAACTCTGCAGCCGCCGCACGTTTCTGTCAATTCAGAGGGCGTACGGCCGCCGTATCCTCGCCGTAGAGCAAATGTGACTTAGGCCTTAAGTCTTAGAAATTGTGGAGACGAAAACGTGGGGTTGCTGTACGGTCTTTGATTTGATGTGGCACGGTGACCTTAAGGGGGCCCTGCGGCGGCCATAGAATTTTCAAGACAGACGCAAGGTAGCCTCAAGGTGCCCGCAGGGGGACCGCAGGGGCCCTAAGGCGAACGTGCGGCCAGACGGACGGTAACGAATGGGTTAATTTTTTTTTTTAACCATTTCTTTGTTTCGGCTTGTCCAATTGCTACGGCGAACGTAAAAAAAAAAAAGTTATAACTCTGCGTTATAATTCCACGGCGACCTTACGGCCTGTAAAATATAGCCAAACGGCGTAGGGCCACCCTGAGGCCACCCAGAAACTCTGCGGCCGCCGCACGTTTCTGTCAATTCAGAGGGAGTACGGCCGCCGTATCCTCGCCGTAGAGCAAATGTGACTTAGGCCTAACTAACCCACTAACATTACACTAACCCGAGTTCCTTGGTGGGGATTCACTCCTCCCCCAATCATTCGTCGCACCGTGCATTCCACATTCACTCCATTCACACTCGGGCCCGCTGACCCAAGTTCACTCATCATGTTTCTTTCTCTTTAAAAAAAAAACGAAATTCACTCGGTTTTATTTCATAACAACACTGACACTAACTACGTTCCCTAACTAAGCTCGTGCTCCCCGTCATCCCTTATCCTAATGCACGCTCCATTTAATTCTACGCGCTGAGCTACGTCCCCACTTACACGCACGAAACCTTTTGAAGGGTGCAGGAGTCTATTGACCGGCTGGGAGCGTGGCTGTTGAAATATGCGTACTAAAGTAGAGGGCACCCCGGGCACTGAAGTAGTCGGCCAGA
>CM068959.1:60916330-60929539 GCA_035128595.1 Eptatretus atami | reverse complement strand
TGATGAAGGGCTTTTTTCTAGCTTTGCACGACTTCAGCCCTGCCCCGAGGAGCCTGTTTCGAACCATCCTTGCCGTGCACTTCACCCCAGCTGCCGTTTGCCATTCTTTTTGTAGGTCACTTGATGTCAATTTACGGTTGTTGAGTGACATTCGAATGAGTTGGCGGTCATCCCGGTCAGTGGAAAGTCGTTTTTCGCCTCTGGCCAGTTGTAGCTTTGTTGTCCCGCATTGTGCTGCTTGACCTTGTTCTTAATGAGCCACCGTCTGAAATTTTAAGGATGGAAGCAAGGTGACACTCACTGTAGATCCTCTGCCAGTAAAGCCAGAATTGATCCTTCTTTTCCTCACTCAAATTTTCTGTTTCAACCTTTTTGGATGGTCAATAGTTATTTTTTTGTATTCCAATACTTTTGAGGTATACTATGCACTGTTTTTGCCATCCAGCTGGTCCTATTGCAAGAGGATAGTGATGAACAGCAGTGGTTTTATACTTTTCCTTGTTAAAAAGATTCGTTCAGGTGAATCAGCTAATGCCTCACTAAGTAGAATGAGGTGTGCCTGTGTTGGATTAACAGACACTGGAATGGAATGGCTGCCATACATGTAGAGATGCTGATTTAAATTTTTTTTGGAGTGGTTCTTATTTTTTGAGAGCATGTACAAGTAAGATATGTATATGTATTGATGTATAACATAGACAACATATATAACATATGAAGCCATATACGCATCTGCTCCATTGTAGATAGATTTATACTTCACTTCCAACTTTTTTCTTTGGAAAAAATATTTTTATTTCAGAAAATTATTTTTAGATTTGAAAAAAAAATTTTTGTTTGTTTTAAAAATGAAATCTTTTGTATTTTTTTTTAGATTCTGTTTTGAACTTTATTCCCCTTGTCAAAGGAGAGGGTATTGTGTTTGGGTTCGTTTGTTTGTCTGTTTATCTCTCTCTGTCTGTTTATTTCTTTGGCAGCACAGAACTTTAGTGTTTTTCTCTGCAACCACTTGTCAGATTGAGACAAAATTTCCACCGTATGTGCGACTACTCAAGTAGAATGTTTTAACATAATTATTACGTCATGGGTCACGTGGTGTGGCAGCCATGTTGGAAATACTTTGGACCTCTATCTCTGAAACCGCACCAAGGAAAAAATTGAAACTTGGCACCCGGCAATTACTCCTCATGGGGAATGTGTGATTTTTTAATGACGTCATAGATGTCTTTGTCATGACATCATAATTGCATATGCAGAACACTACATCTGAAAAGTATGAAAATTTTTGAGGGTCATCTTGGGATAAAATTGTCCACAGAAAAAAAATTTGGTCTTCCATTTGATTTGAATTTAATTTATTTTAATCCCATTCTAAATTCAAATGAATAATAATGAAAAGTGTCATGAGTCAGGGTCATGTGTCCAATCAAAGTGGGGTTGCATCAAAGCGGGACATCTTGGTACCTGTTCATCACTGCCAGCAGTTATAAAGTAGCAGTTCTAATTATGTCTCTTATTAATTAGGTAACACACCATACACAAACACCACACAAAACTACACAAACACCACACAAAACAAGTTCTGGCGAGGGTCTGCAATCTCTGATTGCCCTTTCTAGTTTTTGTCTGCTTTGGTTTCGAAAGTTGGAATTTTTTAAAAGTGATTTTATTTATTTTGTTGTTTGTCCTTAAAACTGAGGTTTTTCTGGATTTTGTGAATTTTACCTTGTTAAAATAGTTTATTGGGAAAAGTACCTTAGAAAATGCTGAGTTTTGTGAAAGTGGTCAAGAAGGTGCTTTGCCCCAGAAACGTAGTATTCATTTCCCTATATCCGTACATCCATTTATCTATCCAAAAAATGATGACAAAATGTTTTTCAAATGTTAATGTAATGTGGTTCAGAACAATTGGTGAGTCAATTGAGCTTGCAAACTTCACTTATCCACATTGTTTGACATCGCACCATAGATACAGTAGTTCACCTTGGAGACCTGCTGCGGATATGGGTACAGACCAGAGTGAGATTCAGTCCCTGCCACCTGAATATGTGTCAGCCTTAGGCAAGGGAGAAATGTCAATCCTTTTTAAATAATTCTTGGATAGCTGAAGTAAAATATTTTTGATTTTTTCCATCTTCGATAAAATATCTTCAGTGTTAATTTGATGTGCCTTAGAACCCAAATTTCCCCATTACTATTATAAAGCAGGATGTGGAAGGCTCAGAATTATAAATTTCAGAATACATTTTCTTGTGCGAAAAGTTTTGGAGCAATTTGGTTCAATGTGACATGTAGACCTGGTGTACACAGGATGGTGTCCTGAAAAGGATCCTTGTCATCTCCAACGGATCACCATGTGATGTGATTTCACAACTGCAACAGATTTCACATGATATCGTCCACAGCATGGATTACAGGACATTCCTGAATACTACAGACAGAACTTTGCTCTCACAAATATAATGCACTTTTATCACTCATTTCTCGAAGAGGCCCACATTATCGTTCATTGGGTCAAAAATGTTCGATCATGCATCAATCCGTGTCATTGACAACAAACTATCATTTGGTTGTGTTCAACAAGGAATACTTGTGTCTTGGTCAGAAATATTCCCAAATACTGTATGCACGTTTAATTACCACTTTCTCACTGAAACAACCAATCCATGCTGTGTCAAGTATCATCTTACGGGACTGCCGCTTTGGCACGAGGGGCACCATCGGTTATGTATTCCGATGAACTCTTGTTATTATGCAGAGTAAAACGATGACCAGATGTTCTGCAACCAGTTGTTGTTCCCTTACTGGGACAGACCTGTGTTGCCATTTTCTAGCAGGACAATGCCCTTCCACATGTTGTAAATGTTACTTTGATGTTGCTGCACAGGCTCCCATTGTCCAGATTCCCACAATCTTGCACTGGTTGATTTGTGTGGAACGTCTGTCACCTTTTACACAATCTCCTGTTGACAATATATAAATATATAAATATATTTTTTTATATATTACAATCATGCCAATAAGTGGGAAGCACATGTATAGCCATTCCATAAGAGAACATTGCTCACCTGTTTGATAGAATTCCCCATGTTTGTGAAGATGCTTTCAATGCCAAACAATGCAAATACCATACAGTCTAATGGAAGAAAGCCCATGAATCAGTGATGTCATACATCATCTGTAGCTGTAAGGGTTTTTTGTCTTTTACATCGAAGATACAAAGTTGCAACCATTTACATCGAAGACCAAGTTTAAGTTCATTATCGTGGACCAATTATTTTATGATCGAGGACTTTCAAAGTTCTGGAATTGATATTGACATCGAACTGACCACATTCATTTTAACACGACACTGGACCACAAGTGCACAGAGATGGACCTGGCTGCACCTCAATTGCTATGTGTGAGCTGCAGGGTATGTCACACAGCACGGTCTGAGCAGGATGGCAAATGGAGGTAAATTGCCCTCTGAGAAATGTCATGGTTGTATTTCTCTTTCCAAAAATTTAATGCCTTTACAGAAGTGCTTTGCAGAGCCGTTAATAAAGATGTGGTATATTCTGTGTTATGCTCGAGAAAAGCGAGACTACTCTTGATTGATGAAAGAGGGCCATGTAGGGTGTCAGTGCATGAGACATTGTACCTATTTTCTGCAGGGAAAGCTGAAGAAGAGAGTACATTCAGTTGAATTGATCTTTGTTGTTTGAAGTTTGAAATTCGAAATGACAGTTCAGAAGCATTTTTATTATGTACGAAAACACCAATCAATGGAAAAAGAATTGCTGGTGTTTTGTTCTATTTTGCACAAATTCCAGTCATTCTCAGTTTTTGCAAAGAAAGGAAGTATCAGTAAAAATCAGTTTTTTCGATTGTTTGTATTTAAGAATGAGACATCAGTGAAGAAGTGACTAATTTTGAGGAGCATTTCATTCCACCTTGAGTCACTACAAAGGTGCTGCTCTTTGAGAAATCGCCTTTGACTGCTCTTGACTTGTGATATAAATCTGATGAGCATTTCATCAGATCTCGTAAGCTATTTCTACAAGGTTGCACTTGCATTCCTGTAGACTGCTCACTATTTTGGGTGCATCGTTTAACCACAGCATGCCACTGCCTGGCACAACCTATCACAGGAAAGGGTCAGGCATGACACAGGTGGGAATAAAGATAATGCCAATTTGATGTACGTTTGAGATGAGAGCATATTTATTATCCATTCTGGTCTGGCCTAAGACGTGCAAAGAAACCAATTTTGTGGTGTTGCTAAATGTAATGGTGAGCTCATGAAATGTAGCAAGAAAGACTGCAATCCCTTCTTTGAAATGAGTGTCCTTAGGAAAGGCATCTGAGAAAGCCGTGCGGCATACAAAGTCCTCGTCTCTAGTAGAAAGAATAACATCGTCTGATGCTTCAGCTCAATTACTAATACAACTAATGGTTCTTTATTGTCCCAGCTATTTTCAGCTTATTGTGAGGTCTGCTGGGAAACATTTTTGGCTGAGGTCTTTCACGAACCAGCTGGCCAGGCCTGACGTTCGAGTAAAGGTGGCAGGAATTTGTGATTTGCAATTTGCTCAGGGTGAGGGTGATAACTCGCCTAATCTTCATGAAGGAGACGGAGGAATCTTTAACGTCCACCACCAACCAGTGCTGGCAGACTGGTCCTCCGGCTAACATCCGTCCGAGGGACGGCACACCCATTGATGCCTCGCCCTACCTGCGAAACACCAGCGTGACAGTTTATAGCTAGGCCAAGATTCAAACCCTGGCTAGATAACTCAGAGGTGAGTGAGCATACCTCGAAGCTATCCTGCCGGCTCCATATGATGCTTCGTCCTTATACGTTTTTTAATGTCTTGAAGACCGAAAGGCACAAAACGCGATACAGCGTAACAGTGATGAACTAAGTCATGGCATTAATTATTAAAGCATTCCTTGGCTGAAGCCTCAAACAGGCAGGGAAATAATTCTGCAGACAAATCACGTGTAACGACAGATTTCCTCCAAACTGATTGCACATAACGGAAACAAACCGAGAGCCCAGCCAGGTCAATTTAGCTTTGCACATGCAGGGATCGGCTGCTAATGCATGCTGAACTTTAACTACAAAATCAAATATATGCTGACACATGAGGGCTTTCACGTTGCGATTACAAATGAGAAATGTAAAATACTGCCTTATTTTGATATTTCTTTGCAAGGTACATTTTGCATTCTGAAAGGCTGTCTAAGATTTTCAGGTCTCATTTGCATTCGCGCTTAATTCAAGTTTTGGAAATATTTCCACGCTTTGAATAGAGAGCATGAAACAAGTGCTGAAAGGTGCCCTCATGGGTATGTATGAATATTAACCCGCAGCAAGCAACATTTCACAGTCTCTCAGTTACCTGTACATTAAGGCAACGTCTACATATTACGTATGCAAAATTTTCGGATTTCTATTACTCCTCCTTTGTGTTTCCCTCATCCACACATCTCCCCCTCTCCTTCCCCCATGACCCTTCCCTTCATTGCTTCAATATATCCCCACTCTTCTTCGGTGCAATGCAACATCTATAATGAAAAGTCTGTGATAAAGGCCAAGCAGCCAGTGGTTAAGACACTGATTTGTGAGAATGTCCACTTAGATGCAACACGTACGAGTGCACAGTATATTGGAACACGTGCCGTGAATGTCTCTAACTCCCAGGAGCACGAACTAAAACATAGCCCCTTAAGATTTCATTTCACATCATTTTGTTTTCAGTAGACCTCATTATATAATCGTGTGGGTGTTGAATGATTATTTTGGAACGCTTCATCGATGTCTGTTTAAGTAATTCATGGCTTTGCAGGTTAATTTTTCAATAAGTATATTTGAGGCTCCTGTAAAACTTCACAGCAATTTATATAGACCATGGGAGAATGTAGGGTGGTCAATATGTTGCATTATGGCTAATTCATCTTTAAAATGATCACAGGGTAATGGTTGAGATATAATAATAGTGTCAAAAATAGGTGAGATTCAAATTTGCAGGGAATTTATTTGGGTATTCAATATCCAGGTAATGGACAAAAAAAAAAAATGGAACACGCTGGGTAAATGAGGGACACCATGCAACGGTTTCCACATAGGTGTGGCCTGTGTGTTAAGCAATAACATCCCAGCATGCTTAGGGTCATGTATAAAAATGCTGCACAGGTCTGGTTACCTATAATTATGGCTTCATAGCTGCAAGAGGAAAATCTCAGTGATGAGTTTTTGCCCCCTTTTTAGCCGCTTGTTAGCCTGTTTGTGTTTGTTCTGCATGCTTTGTTTTCCCCTTATCTCATCTATTTGTTTACCTTACACTTTTTGTCATGTTCATCCTGTGTGCACACACACACACACACACACACACACTCGTGCAGCTTTGAGGCTGCTGGTTGCATCATTGATTAGGGACGCTGCTATGCTGCTGATGCAGTGCCCTACTTCCAGTACACTGGTGCTCCATTTCACGATCCCTGAAGAGTGACAGGCTGAGTCAACCCCACCTGATGTTAATTCAGCAGCCGACGAGGCTCAAACTCAGGACCCTGGAATCCCAAGCCAGCCGCCATAACCACGAAGCAAACGCCAGGCTTAGTCCTGTGTTTTTGTTCATCTTTCCCTTCTTGCTTTTCCCCGGCTTTCCTTCTGGCTGGTCAGCCTTACCCACCAGGTAGGAAGGTAGTCTCGCACTTCCTTGCGACCTCACTTCCTCCCCTCCTCCCTCTTTCCTATTGTTGTTCCCGCCTTCCCAGGACTCCGGCATGGCAAGTAGGTGCCATTACTGCATCCACTACAAGTTTTAGAAGGCAGGACCCATTCCACCAAGTGAGATATTTGGGTGGATGGTATTGTTGGGTGTGTTGGAGTTCAAGGATGAGGATGTTTATTGCCTCATCTCCTTGGCCTGCGGATTTGATGTATCCTTTCAGTCGGCTGAAAGACTTGCCGAGTTTTGGGTGAGGTGGACTACTGCTCGGTCAGCTGGGTCTCTGACTGAATGGGTGGTCAAAGCCCTCTCTGACCATGAGAGGGTCATGACGGTCTGCCTCTGCAAGTGTGTTACTGATTATGATGTGCAGTATTGGTTGTCAAGATATGTTGAAGTGAAGACCCCACCACAGTATATCCGAAATTGTCTGGGTACATGGACTGGGACTCGGCAATATCAGGTTAAGTTCCTGGTCAAGGTCAAGGATGGCATGGTGACCCATATCCCTGATGGGATAATCATTGGGATGGGCCATGGGCAAGTGTTTTATGCACGACAGCTGAAAATATGCTGCAGATGCGGACAGCTGGGCCACCTAGTCTCTGGGTGCAAAGAATAATTTTGCTCACAGTGTGGCCAGCTGGGACGTGTAAAGGAACACTGCACCTCTCAGGTGCGGTGCAACCTTTGTGGTTCACCAGGGCACACCTTCCACTCCTGCCCACAGAGCTACACTCGCAGGATGTGTGCGTCTGCGGGTGGGGGTATGGGCATTGCCCTGGATATGGGTATGGGTGTGGTGTCTCCCTTGCTTGGTGTGTTGTTCCCCCTTCCCACAGAGGAGCTGGAATAGGAGGTGTAGCAGGGGGAGAGCAGGAGGTGGAGCAGGGTGTCAAAAAGGAGAGGAAGAAAGAGAGCGGGAGAACAGCAGGGAGGAGGCCGCAGTCCCCTCGCCCCCACGCCCCCAGCATTGCAGGACTTGGATTTGGTTGTGTCGGGCCCACTGAGCGGGGAGGGGAGAACATTGTAGGAAAGGTGGTTGCTCCGGTGGTGGGGTCTGAGGGAACAACCTCATTCAAGAGACCCCGCCGCTGGGGGTTGAAAGCCACGGTTCCTCCTCAGAGGATGCAGGGATTGACACAGGAGAATGGACCTGAACAAGCGCCGGAGAAGGGGTCAGGAAGGCATAAGACTACCTCCTCTGGGCAGGGCCCTATGGAATGTATCGTCTGCGGACTGTCACGAAGAAACCTGTGGGGTGTAGAGCCCCCCCAGACATCAGACGGCCCATCAATGGCCGGGGCAGAAGGTGGACACAATGCAGAAAACCGCGGGGAGGGTTCCCCAAGTCATCACTCTCCAATTATTTCCTGCTCCCGCTCTCACTCCAAAAGATGGAGCTCCTCACCCTCATCCCTCCCACCCCTTTCAGGCACAGCACAGGCAATGGGGATTGAAAAGGTGGGATAATTGTTTTCACTTATTGATTTGATTTTTCTTCACTTTGATTCCCTCTTTGATTTCTTCTTTTTCTTTGGTTTCCTCATCTTTCTTGATTTCTTCTGGAGTTCTTCTTTTCTTCTTCTTTGGTTTCTCCTTCTTCTTTGACTTCTTCCATTGTTCTGTTTTTTCTTGTTTGATTTCTCCTCCTTCCTCTTTTAACTTCTTCTCTTGTTCTGTCATGCTCATCAACCATTGGGTGACTGACCACACGTGCTTTGTTGATGGGGGGAATTGAATGGCTTTTTTAATGGCCTCAGCCTTTTTTTATTAAAAAAAAAAAACAATCCAACAATATACGAAACAACAAAATCAAACAAGAAATTAATACAAAATCATTTTAAAAAACCAAAAAAAAACAAAGCCAAGGAAACAATAAATCAAATAGAAATTCAGAACAAGAGAAGAAGTTAAAAGAGAAGGAGGAGAAATCAAACAGAAAAAACAGAACAATGGAAGAAGTCAAAGAAGAAGGAGAAACCAAAGAAGAAGAAAGAAGAACTCCAGAAGAAATCAAGAAAGATGAGGAAACAAAGAAAAAGAAGAAATCAAAGAGGGAATCAAAGTGAAGAAAATCAACTCAATAAGTGAAAACAATTATCCCACCTTTTCAATCCCATTGCCTGTGCTGTGCCTGAAAGGGTGGGAGGGATGAGGGTGAGGAGCTCCATCTTTGGAGTGAGAGCGGAGCAGGAAATAATTGGAGAGTGATGACTTGGGGAACCTCCCCGCGGTTTTCTGCATTGTGTCCACCTTCTGCCCCGGCCATTGATGGGCCGTCTGATGTCTGGGGGGCTCTACACCCCACAGGTTTCTTCGTGACAGTCCGCAGACGATACATTCCATAGGCCCTGCCCAGAGGAGGTAGTCTTATGCCTTCCTGACCCCTTCTCCGGCGCTTGTTAGGTCCATTCTCCTGTGTCAATCCCTGCATCCTCTGAGGAGGAACCGTGGCTTTCAACCCCAGCGGCGGGTTCTCTTGATGATTTTGTTCCCTCAGACCCCCACCACGGAGCAACCACCTTTCCTACAATGTTCTCCCCTCCCCGCTAAGTGGGCCCGACACAACCAATCCAAGTCCTGCAATGCTGGGGGCGTGGGGGCGAGGGGACTGCGGCCTCCTCCCTGCTGTTCTCCGCGCTCTCTTTCTTCCTCTCCTTTTTGACACGCCTGCTCCCCTCCTGCTCTCCCCTGCTACACCTCCTATTCAAGCTCCTCTGTGGGAAGGGGGAACAACAACCAAGCAAGGGAGACACCACACCATACCCATATCCAGGGCAATGCCCATACCCCCACCCGCAGACGCACACATCCTGCGAGTGTAGCTCTGTGGGCAGGAGTGGAGGTGTGCCCTGGTGAACCACAAAGGTTGCACGCACTGAGAGGTGCAGTGTTCCTTTACACGTCCCAGCTGGCCACACTGTGAGCAAAATTATTCTTTGCACCAGAGACTAGGTGGCCCAGCTGTCCGCATCTGCAGCATATTTTCAGCTGTCGTGCATAAAACACTTGCCCATGGCCCATTCCAATGATTATCCCATCAGGGATATGGGTCACCATGCCATCTCTTGACCTTGACCAGGAACTTAACCTGATATTGCCGAGTCCCCAGTCCGCATGTACCCAGACCAATTTCGGATATACTGTGGTGGGGTCTTCACTTCAACATATCTTGACAACCAATACTGCACATCATAATCAGTAACACCTTGCAGAGGCAGACCGTCATGACCCTCTCATGGTCAGAGAGGGCTTGTACCACCCATTCAGTCAGAGCCAGCTGACCGAGCAGATAGTCACTCACCAAACTCGCAAGTCTTTCAGCCGATGAAAGGATACATCAAATCCGCAGGCCAAGGAGATGAGGCAATAAACATCCTCATCCTTGAACTCCAAACACCAACAATACCATCCACCAAATATCACTTGGTGAATGTCTGTTCTAAAACTTGTAGTGGATGCAGTAATGGCACTACTTGCCATGCCGGAGTCCTGGGAAGGCGGGAACAACAATAGGAAAGAGGGAGGGGGGAGGAAGTGAGGTCGCAAGGAGTGGAGACTACCTTACTGTGGGTAAGGCTGACCAGCCAGAGGAAAGCCGGGGAAAAGCAAGAAGGGAAGAGGAACAAAAACACAGGACTAAGCCTGGCGTTTGCTTCGTGGTTATGGCGGCTGGCTTGGGATTCCAGGGTCCTGAGTTTGAGCCTCGTCGGCTGCTGAATTAACATCAGTGGGTTGACTCAGCCTGTCACTCTTCAGGGATTCGTGAAATGAGCACCAGTGTACTGGAAGTAGGGGCACTGCATCAGCAGCATAGCAGCGTCCCTAATCAATGATGCAACAGCAGCCTCAAAGCTGCACAGTGTGTGGTGTGTCGTGTGTGTGTGTGTGTGCACACAGGATGAACATGACAAAAAGTGTAAGGTAAACAAATAGATGAGATAAGGGGAACAAAGCATGCAGAACAAACACTAACAGGCTAACAAGCGGCTAAAAAGGGGGCAAAAACTCATCACTGAGATTTTCCCTCTTGCAGCTATGCAAGCCATAATATATAGGTACCAGACCTGTGCAGCATTTTTATACATGACCCTAAGCATGCTGGGATGTACTTGCTTAACACACAGGCCACACCTATGTGGAAACCGTTGCATGGTGTCCTCATTTAACCCAGGTGTTTCCATTTTTTTTTTTTGTCCTTACCTGGATATTGAATACCCAAATAATTCCCTGCAAATTTGAATCTCACCTATTTTTGACACTATTATTATATCTCAACCATTACCCTGTGATCATTTTAAAGATGAATTAGCCATAATGCAACATTTGACCACCCTACATTCTCCCATGGTCTATATAAATTGCTGTGAAGTTTTACAGGAGCCTCAAATATACTTATTGAAAATTAACCTGCAAAGCCATGAATTACTTAAACAGACATCGATGAAGCGTTCCAAATAATCATTCAACACCCACACGATTATATAATGAGGTCTACTGAAAACAAAATGATGTGAAATGAAATCTTAAGGGGCTATGTTTTAGTTCGTGCTCCTGGGAGTTAGAGACATTCACGGCACGTGTTCCAATATACTGTGCACTCGTACGTGTTTGCATCTAAGTGGACATTCTCACAAATCAGTGTCTTAACACTGGCTGCTTGGCCTTTATCACAGACTTTTCATTATAGATGTTGCATTGCACGAAGAAGAGTGGGATATATTGAAGCAATGAAGGGAAGGGTCATGGGGGAAGGAGAGGGGGAGATGTGTGGATGAGGGAAACACAAAGGAGGATATAGAAATCCGAAAATTTTGCATACGTAATATGTGACGTTGCCTTAATGTACAGGTACTGAGAGACTGTGAAATGTTGCTTGCTGCGGTTAATATTCATACATACCCATGAGGGCACCTTTCAGCACTTGTTTCATGCTCTCTATTCAAAGCGTGGAATATTTCCAAAACTTGAATTAGCGCGAATGCAAATGAGACCTGAAAATCTTAGACAGCCTTTCAGAATGCAAAATTGTACTTGCAAAGAAATATCAAAATAAGGCAGTATTTACATTTCTCATTTGTAATCGCAACGTGAAAGCCCTCATGTGTCAGCATAATTTGATTTTGTAGTTAAAGTTCAGCATGCATTAGCAGCCGATCCCTGCATGTGCAAAGCTAAATTGACCTGGCTGGGCTCTCGTTTGTTTCCGTTATGTGCATCAGTTTGGAGGAAATCTGTCGTTACACGTGATTTGTCTGCCAGAATTATTTCCCTGCCTGTTTGAGGCTTCAGCAAGGATTGCTTTAATAATTAATGCCATGACTTAGTTCATCACTGTTACGCTGTATCGCGTTTTGTGCTTTCGGTCTTCAAGACATTAAAAAACGTATAAGGACGAAGCATCATATGGAGCCGGCAGGATAGCTTCGAGGTATGCTCACTCACCTCTGAGTTATCTAGCCAGGGTTTGAATCTTGGCCTAGCTATAAACTGTCACGCTCGGTTTTCGCAGGTAGGGCGAGGCATCAATGGGTGTGCCGTCCCTCGGACGGATGTAGCCGGACGGACCAGTCTGCAGCCTGGTTGGTGGTGGACGTTAAAGATTCCTCCGTCTCCTTCATGAAGATTAGGCGAGTTATCACCCTCACCCTGAGCAAATTGCAAATCACAAATTCCTGCCACCTTTACTCGAACGTCAGGCCTGGCCAGCTGGTTCGTGAAAGACCTCAGCCAAAATGTTTCCAGCAGACCTCACAATAAGCTGAAATAGCTGGGACAATAAAGAACCATTAGTTGTATTAGTAATTGAGCTGAAGCATCAGACGATGTTATTCTTTCTACTAGAGACGAGGACTTTGTATGCCGCAGCGGCTTTCTCAGATGCCTTTCCTAAGGAACTCATTTCAAAGAAGGGATTGCCAGTCTTTCTGCTACATTCCATGAGCTCACATTACATTTAGCAACACCACAAAATTGGTTTCTTTGCACGTCTTAGGCCAGACCAGAATGGATAATAAATATGCTCTCATCTCAAACGTACATCAAATTGGCATTATCTTTATTCCCACCTGTGTCATGCGCTGACCCTTTCCTGTGATAGGTTGTGCCAGGCAGTGGCATGCTGTGGTTAAACGATGCACCCAAAATAGTGAGCAGTCTACAGGAATGCAAGTGCAACCTTGTAGAAATAGCTTACGAGATCTGATGAAATGCTCATCAGATTTATATCACAGTCAAGAGCAGTCAAAGGCGATTTCTCAAAGAGCAGCACCTTTGTAGTGACTCAAGGTGGAATGAAATGCTCCTCAAAATTAGTCACTTCTTCACTGATGTCTCATTTTAAATACAAACAATCGAAAAACTGATTTTTACTGATACTTCCTTTCTCGGAGTTTCTTGCCCTTCACCAAGGTTGGGGGGGCGGGCCCGTTAAATGCCCACGGCAAGCGATTCACAAACTGAAGAATGACTGGAATTTGGTGGCAAT
>CM068959.1:60900711-60916305 GCA_035128595.1 Eptatretus atami | reverse complement strand
TAAACAATTTCACTTTGGACCTTGCTTTTTTATTAAAAAGTCGTGAATACTGGGACGTTCTCTGTTCTTCTATTAAAATTGCTGCAGCCAATAACGCAATTAGTCGCCTAGCTTTATTGCTGTTCACAATTGGACCATGACTTCAGCAAACGCTATTTCAATAAGTGTGACTTGTACACGTTTATTGATTATGTTGCAAGATTTCCGTGCTGATAATTTCAAGTATCCGATGGACTTTCCATTCTGCTGCTCACAGGATGTTTGCTTAACTGCTTTGCTCCAATGCAGACTCATGGCATTGATCTCTTGTGATTTGCCTCAACTTAACACCCCAGCAGATCACAACTAAAGCACAATCGCAGCCTCTCAAACTGAAACTTTGAAAATATGAATGTTTGCTCCAAGTCCCATTGATTATCTTCAAACAGGTTATCAATCAATCAAATGTGCTGTACCTTGACATGGCATTTGTGCTGCGATGCAGTTCCTGGATAAAGGTTATGCTGAGTGGTTTACCGTGGCCGCCTTCCAGTGTTCACTCAGGGAAGGAATTGTAATTGTTTCAGGGTGCCGGTGATAACTCCATATTCTTCGCCAAATGATACCGTGGGATATTAACTTTCACCGACAATCAGTGCTCGTAGAACGGATCCTCTGGATTAACACCCTCACAATGACGGTGCACACATTGATTAATTGCCCAGCCAGAGAAGACCAGGATATGACAGTTTATAGCTGGGTCGAGATTTGAACCCAGGATCAAAGGACATTGTACAAATGTTCTAGCCTATTCACCAGCCTTAAATAAGTTATAACACTTGGAAAATTTTAATATTGGTACGTACAAGTCTTTTCTATATAACTTTGAGAAAGACTTTTATGGAAAGTTTTTTTATACGACTTAGGAGACGGAGGACTTGACATTTCGCTGTTGTGACACTGTTTGGTGAACATCAGAACTGCCACAAAGAATAATCTTCAGATTGCAATCTTCTATCAAAAGGAAGAAGTTTAAAAGTTGGTTTTAACAGTCAAACTGGAAATGTTAAAAAAAACATTTTTTTAAAAAGAAGTGGAGAAAGTTTGGTTTTGCTCATTAAATTTCATTTTTCATTGAATGAGTAATAAACAGTTTGTACCTTGTACAAAGTAAACAATTAAATCCGTTAGTACTTTCTTGCGTTTAGGCTACAATAGTGAAATGTGAATATGATGGAACCATGCACTTCACATTTAATATTCGGCTAAATAAAACTATGTTCAAAAATCATGACTGAATCAGTCTTGAAATCAAGGTAATTTGTTGAGGAGTGGGGCTCAAAAGCAACCATAAAAACTCTGCACTCTTCAGAACTCAATGAGAACGATCCGGCATTCCATTTTAGAGAAGAAAAATGAAGATCATTAAACTTATTTATAATGACTCAACCAACCTTCATTACACTTAACGTAATTACCCACGGTATACATTACACTTACCCACGGTATTGTGCAACGACTACGGTACATCTTTCACTGTCACAGTCAAAAGAGCATTCTGTAGGCTATTTCATTTACAGTAAACACATTACAACATTGGAAATATTATAGACAACAAATACAACCCGTCACTTCGATGATGGGAATACTAAGAGGGAGGGGAGGGGGGGGTAAGAAGGGGAGAGGATAGAGAGGATAGGGAGGGAGAGGAAGAAAGGAGGAGGGAACGAGAGGGGTAGGGACCGAGGAAGGGTGGGGGAACAGGAGGTGGGGAGTAACGGCAGCATGAAGGGAGGGGAAAGAAGTGTAGGGGAGGGGGGAAGACAGCATAAGGAAGGGCAAGGGAAGGCAGGAGAGGAGGGGTCCGTCAGAACATAACCACCGACCAGACACATATGAGAATAACCACCATCGGATACGTGCAGAGAACCACCATCCAGATACGTTTGGAGACAGAGAGAGGAGAGAGAGAGAGAGAGAGAGAGAAGAGAGAGAGAGAGAAGAAGAGAGAGAGAGAGAGAGAGAGAGTAACACAGTTAAACAGCAGTTCAAGAGAAAGTAACAGCAATTTACTATGTGCAGAATTTACGTGGCAGTCTACGTCTGTCTGACATGCTTATATGACTTCATGCATAACCGTCATCCAGATACGTTGGAGACAGAGATAGAGGGAGGAGAGAGGAGGGGGTGAGAGAGGAAAGGGGGAGGAGGTGGGAGGAATGAGAGAGAGAGAGGGGGTTTGGAGAGAGTGAGAGAGAGAGAGAGAGAGAGAGGGTAGGGGATTTAGCAGAGAGAATATGTTGTGCTTTATGAACAACACACACACACACACACACACAACACACACACAACACACACACACACACACTTTGTTGCTTGGCTCGTTTTGGCAATTCTTCAGGAATCTGCAGATTGGAGTCATCAATCCATCCATTGGGACCATACTCAGTGCAGAGCGTTGGTGCTGCCAAGCAGTCTCCTGGCTATTGGCACAATCCTGACAGGTCGTCACTCCGACACAGGATACCAGCAAGCTGGTACTCATTTTTCCGACCTCCGAAGGATGGCAGGCTGAGTCAACCCCACCTGGTATTAATTATTGGTCAGTGTGATTACCAATTACAGAACGTTCTGTAAACAAACCAAAAAACTTCAGTACTTTCACCCTTGTTTTGGGGAATTTCAAGACAAATTATAAAAATAGATGTCTCAGACATTAATCTATATAAACAGCTGCCAATCGCCATGTGATGGGTGGGAAAAAAAATTGGCTCTGTAATTTGAAAAAAAAAACACGTCCATATGGAAACGGCTCGGAAATTGGATGTTATCAAATAAATTTTGCTTTGAAACTAACAAAGAGAAACCATATAACCTTTGTAAAGCACACCAAGTCAGATAAATTAACCAAATGCTTTAGGAACAGTCATGAGGACAAAGGAAACGTGATCACTTGTACAATGCTGAGGTTAAAAGTTAAAACCTCCACCAACCATCATCATCATCATCATCATCATAAGATATGAGATGAAACATTGCCGCCATGGCACCGGAACCAAGCATGCAGGCATGCACACATACCCGCGGAGATTCCTTTATCGATCCAAATCTACCCATATGTACACGTCCGTGTGTGCTGTACCTCCACCTTGTATAGCAACTGTCAACTGTACATCCCAACTGGGCACGAACTGTACCGCGATCGACTGCAGGCGCTCGGCAAGTGGCTTAAGCACTCAAGCAAGCAGTTCAATGAAATGGTTTATAAAGAACGGCTGCTTGGCAAGTGATCGCAAGCTGATTGGTAATGGCACATACCCACAAAAAAACGAATCATCGCCAATTTCATAGCATTTTCAAATTTCACTCCAGATTTAAAGTTATTTTATCCAAATAATGCAATCTTCCAAACTCAGATCATATTTTGTTTATGAGAGTACATCATGGAAAAATCGTTCTTATATATGCATGAAATCGCTTCAAGTCCTCACTTGAAAACGATACCATTCAAAAGCGATGTATACAGAATTTTTTTTAATGTATTGCAGATGAAGCCTTTCGATGATATGAGTGAGGAAAGTGAAGAAAACAAAATTTTGAGTGCTTAATCATTAATAAACCATTGTGGCTGTTCCAACTCAAGACATTCTTGTGCAAGCCGAAAAAAAAAGTGGCGAATTAAGACCCCTAGCGAGGAAAAGCGAGGTGACCGAGGAAGCATGGAGGTGTCCGAGGATGCGCCTGATGTAGGATATAATTAAATAAGCAGTTAATTATCTTCAAAAGGGGGTTTTTAATTAACCCAAACACCCAATTTCACTCTTGCACTCCCATTGAGTTTCTTCGTATGCATACAAAGTTTCAGCTACTAGGTTTCATGGTTTTTGACTTATGGAAGACACACACACACACACACACACACACACACACACACACACTTATTAGGTTCGATAAAGCATTTTCTGGCAGGATAACAAGAGGTATAGCACTTGCAGGGATCTCTGCGTGGTCTAGTCTGCGTTTGAATCTCGATTCAGCTATAAACTGTCACCGTGGTGTTTCACAGGCAGGGCGATTATCAATGTATGCACCATCCATCAGAAGGACGTTAAGCTGGAGAACCTATCTGCTTGCACTGGTTATTGGTGGATGTTAAAGTTCCCATGGTGTTTTTCCAAAAAACGTCAGAGAGTTATCGCTGGCACCTTCAACAAATTACAAATTCCTGCTCAAATTATATCACCAACCTGCAATATCAGTTGAAGGAGGTGGACTTAAATCCGCAGTGGATTTAAGACAGGATGAGATGATTATGAATAAAACCTCAACAAAATGTAGAGTTAATTCCATCGCAGCAAACAAGAAAAGCATCGTTGTTCAAATAGTTCTGTCTCATTGCAATGCAATTCCCACACCAGATGTACAGGTAGTGGACCAAAAAATGAAACACCTTTGTAAGTCACTTCCGGCGTTAGGCTACCATGTGCAGCCAGTATGACCTGCATGCGCCGTGGCATCGCATCCACCAGCATGTGGAATTCTGCAGGAGGGATGCGGCACCATTCTTCCACCAGAAAGTGAATCAACTCAAACCTGTTTGAGGGAGGTGGAAAATGCAGTCTCAGGCGTCATTCTAGAATATCCAATAAATGCTCGATTGGGTTCACATCTGGTGACTGAGAAGGCCATGACATATGGATAACATCAGTGTCATGCTCATCAACCATTGGGTGACTGACCACACGTGCTTTGTTGATGGGGGGAATTGAATGGCTTTTTTAATGGCCTCAGCCTTTTTTATAAAAAAAAAAAACAATCTCAACAATATACGAAACAACAAAATCAAACAAGAAATTAATACAAAATCATTTTAAAAAACCAAAAAAAAACAAAGCCAAGGAACAATAAATCAAATAAGAAATTACCTGATGTTATCCATATGTCATGGCCTTCTCAGTCACCAGATGTGAACCCAATCGAGCATTTATTGGATATTCTAGAATGACGCCTGAGACTGCATTTTCCACCTCCCTCAAACAGGTTTGAGTTGATTCACTTTCTGGTGGAAGAATGGTGCCGCATCCCTCCTGCAGAATTCCACATGCTGGTGGATGCGATGCCACGGCGCATGCAGGTCATACTGGCTGCACATGGTAGCCTAACGCCGGAAGTGACTTTACAAAGGTGTTTCCATTTTTTTGGTCCACTACCTGTACATCTGGTGTGGGAATTGCATTGCAATGAGACAGAACTATTTGAACAACGATGCTTTTCTTGTTTTGCTGCGATGGAATTAACTCTACATTTTGTTGAAGGTTTTATTCATAATCATCTTCATCCTGTCTTAAATCCACTGCAGGATTTAAGTCCACCTCCTTCAACTGATATTGCAGGTTGGTGATATAATTTGAGCAGGAATTTGTAATTTGTTGAAGGTGCCAGCGATAACTCTCTGACGTTTTTGTGAAAAACACCATGGGAACTTTAACATCCACCAATAACCAGTGCAAGCAGATAGGTTCTCCAGCTTAACGTCCTTCTGATGGATGGTGCATACATGATAATCCCCTGCCTTGAAAACACCACGGTGACAGTTTATAGCTGAATCGAGATTCAAACGCAGACTAGACCACCGAGATCCCTGCAAGGATTATGCTCTTGGTTATCCTGCCAGAAATGCTTTATCGAACCTAATAAGTGTGGTGTGTGTGTGTGTGGTGTGTGTGTGTGTGTGTGTGTGTGTGTGTGTCTTCCATAAAGTCAAAAACCAGTGAACCTAGTAGCCTGAAACTTGTATGCATACGAAGAAAACTCAATGAGTTGCAAGAGTGAAATTGGGTGTTGGGTTAATTAAAACACCCTTTGAGATAATTAACTGCCTTATTTAATTATATCCACATAGGGCGCATCTCGGACACCTCCATGCTTCCTCGGTCACCTCGCTTTCCTCGCTAGGGGTCTTAATTCGCCCATTTTTTTTGTCAGCTTGCACAAGAATGTCTTGAGTTGGAACAGGCCACAATGGTTTATTAATGATAAAGCACTCAAAATTTTGTTTTCTTCACTTTCCTCACTCATATCATCGAAAGGCTTCATCTGCATACATTAAAAAAAATTCTGTATACATCGCTTTTGTAACTGGTATCGTTTTCAAGTGAGGAGCTTGAAGCGATTTCATGCAATATATAAGACGATTTTTTCCATGATGTACTCTCATAAACAAAATATGATCTGAGTTTGGAAGATTGCATTATGTGGATTAAATAACTTTAAATCTGGAGTGAAATTTGAAAATGCTATGAAATTGGCGATGATTCGTTTTTTGTGGGTATGTGCCATTACCAATCAGCTTGCGATCACTTGCCAAGCCAGCCGTTCTTTATAAACCATTTCATTGAACTGCTTGCTTGAGTGCTTAAGCCACTTGCCGAGCGCCCTGCAGTCGATCGCGGTACAGTTCGTGCCCCAGTTGGGATGTACAGTTGACAGTTGCTATACAAGGTGGAGGTACAGCACACACGGACGTGGTACATATGGGTAGATTTGGATCGATAAAGGGAATCTCCGCGGGTATGTGTGCATGCCTGCATGCTTGGTTCCGGGTGCCATGGCGGCAATGTTTCATCTCATATCTTATGATGATGATGATGATGATGATGGTTGGTGGAGGTTTTAACTTTTAACCTCAGCATTGTACAAGTGATCACGTTTTCCTTTGTCCTCATGACTGTTTCTAAAGCATTTGGTTAATTTATCTGACTTGGTGTGCTTTACAAAGGTTATATGGTTTCTCTTTGTTAGTTTCAAAGCAAAATTTATTTGATAACATCCAATTTCCGAGCCGTTTCCATATTGACGTGTTTTTTTTTCCAAATTACAGAGCCAATTTTTTTTCCCACCCATCACATGGCGATTGGCAGCTGTTTATATAGATTAATGTCTGAGACATCTATTTTTATAATTTGTTTCTTGAAATTCCCCCAAAACAAGGGTGAAAGATACTGAAGGTTTTTGGTTTGTTTACAGAACGTTCTGTAATTGGTAATCACACTGACCCAATAATTAATACCAGGTGGGGTTGACTCAGCCTGCCATCCTTCGGAGGTCGGAAAAATGAGTACCAGCTTGCTGGTATCCTGTGTCGGAGTGACGACCTGTCCAGGATTGTGCGCAATATCCCAGGAGACTGCTTGGGCAGCACCAACGCTCTGCACTGAGTATGGTCCCATGGATGGATTGATGACTCCATCTGCCAGATTCCTGAAAGATTGCCAAAAACGAGCCAAGCACAAAGTGTGTGTGGTGTGTGTGTGTGTGTGTGTGTGTGTGTGTGTGTGTTGTGTTGTGTGGTGTGTGTGTTGTGTGTGTTTTATAAAGCACAACATATTCTCTCTGCTAATCCCTACCCCATCTCTCTCTCTCTCTCTCTCTCTCCTCTCCTCTCTCTCTCTCTCTTCTCCTCTCTCTCTCACTCTCTCTCTCTCACTCTCTCCAAAACCCCCTCTCTCTCTCTCATTCTCTCCCACCTCCTCCCCCTTTTCCCTCTCTCACCCCCCCCCTCTCTCTCCCTCCCTCTATCTCTGTCTCCAAACGTATCTGGATGACGGTTATGCCATGAAAGTCATAAAGCATGTCAGACAGACGTAGACTGCCACGGTAAAATTCTGCACCATAGTAAATTGCATGTTACTTTCTCTTGACCTGCTGTTTAACTGTGTTACCTCTCTCTCTCTCTCTCTCTCTCTCTCTCTCTCTCTCTCTCCCCTCTCTCTGTCTCCAAACGTATCTGGATGGTGGTTATCTCTGCACGTATCCGGATGGTGGTTATCTCCATACGTGTCTGGGTGGGTTATGTCTGACGGACCCTCCTCTCTCGCTGCCTTCCCTTGCCCTTCCCTTATGCTGTCTTCCCCCTCCCCTCACACTTCTTCCCCTCCCTTCATGCTGCCGTTACTCCCCACCCCTCCTTGTTCCCCCCCCACCTTCCTCGGTCCCCTACCCCTCCTCGTTCCCCTCCCTCCTTCTTCCTCTCCTCCTCTATCCTCCTCTATCCCTCCCTCCCTTCTTCCCCCCCCTCCGCTCCCTCTTAGTATTCCCATCATCGAAGTGACGGGTTGTATTTGTTGGTCTATAATAATTTCCAAATGTTGTAATGTGTGTTACTGTAAATGAAATAGCCTTACAGGAATGCTCTTTTGACTGTGACAGTGAAAGATGTACCGTAGTCGTTGGCACAATACCGTGGGTAAGTGTAATGTATACCGTGGGTAATTACCTTAAGTGTAATGAAGGTTGGTTGAGTCATTATAAAATAAGTTAATGATCTTCATTTTTCTTCTCTAAAATGGAATGCCGGATCGTTCTCATTGAGTTCTGAAGAGTGCAGAGTTTTTATGGTTGCTTTTGAGCCCCACTCCTCAACTAAATTACCTTGATTTCAAGACTGATTCAATGTCATGATTTTTGAACATCAGTTTTATTTAGCCGAATATTAAATGTTGAAGTGCATGGTTCCATCATATTCACATTTCACTATTGTAACCTAAACGCAGAAAGTACTAACGGATTTAATTGTTTTACTTTGTACAAGGTACAAACTGTTTATTACTCATTCAATGAAAAATGAAATTTAATGAGCAAAACCAAACTTTCTCCACTCTTTTTAAAAAAAATGTTTTTTTTAACATTTCCAGTTTGACTGTTAAAACCAACTTTTAAACTTCTTCCTTTTTGATAGAAGATTGCAATCTGAAGATTATTCTTTGTGGCATGGTTCTGATGTTCACCAAAACCAGTGTCACAAACAGCTCGAAAGTCAAGTCCTCCGTCTCCTAAGTCGTATAAAAAAACTTCCATAAAAAGTCTTTCTCAAAGTTATATAGAAAAGTACTTGTACGTACC
Organism: Eptatretus atami; assembly: GCA_035128595.1. NCBI lineage: Eukaryota > Metazoa > Chordata > Myxini > Myxiniformes > Myxinidae > Eptatretus > Eptatretus atami. The sequence continues at coordinate 60,907,425 of CM068959.1, read as the reverse complement.
AATATTAAAATTTTCCAAGTGTTATAACTTATTTTAAGGCTGGCTGAATAGGCTAGACATTTGTACAATGTCCTTTGATCCTGGGTTCAAATCTCGACCCAGCTATAAACTGTCATATCCTGGTGCTTCTCTGGCTGGGCAATTAATCAATGTGTGCACCGTCCATTGTGAGGGTGTTAATCCAGAGGATCCGTCTACGAGCACTGATTGTCGGTGAAAGTTAAATATCCCACGGTATCATTTGCGAAGAATATGAGAGTTATCACCGGCACCCTGAACAAATTACAAATTCCTTCCCTGAGTGAACACTGGGAAGGCGGCCAACGGTAAACCACTCAGCATAACCTTTATCCAGGAACTGCATCGGCAGCACAAATGCCATGTCAAGAGTACAGCACATTTGATTGATTGATAACCTGTTTGAAGATAATCAATGGGACTTGGAGCAACAAATTTCATATTTTCAAAGTTTCAGTTTGAGAGGCTGCGATGTGCTGCTTTAGTTGTGATCCTTCTGGGGGTGTTAAGTTGAGGCAAATCACAAGAGATGCAATGCCATGAGTCTGCATTGAGCCAAAGCAGTTAAAGCAAACATCCTGGTGAGCAGCAGAATGGAAAGTCCATCGGATACTTGAAATTATCAGCACGGAAATCTTGCAACATAATCAATAAACGTGTACAAGTCACACTTATTGAAATAGCGTTTGCTGAAGTCATGGTCAATTGTGAACAGCAATAAAGCTAGGCGACTAATTGCCGTTATTGGCTTGCAGCAATTTTAATAGAAGAACAGAGAAACGTCCCAGTTATTCACACTTTTATAAAACAGCAAGGTCAAGTGATTGTTTACAGCGTATAACATTTAATTATTGAAACGTTCGCCTATTCTTCTCCATAATTGTGCAGGAGTCAGGTAATTGTTATTCATCCCAATTAAAAGATCGTAATTACACACCCGAGTTACTACGAGGCCTAATTATTCCATTTCCTGGGCGAGCTGGAATTAGGAATGACTTACCACGTATGCCAAACACCGTGCTTGCAACCCTGCCTTTTTGGGGGTCCACAATGAAGCCAGGGGTCGTGGGGTTGGTCGAACACTAATTTATATTCAAATTCGTCACTGCCTTCCCACCACCAAGGTCGTACCATTGGCACCTTAGATCTACTCCTGGAGATTCGTCCTTGGTTCTGTGCTGTGAACATCAAGCTATACGCCATTACTATAAAAATGTCCGTGGTGCAAAAGGATGCTTCCATAACCTTAGGGCCTCACACTTTATTGTAATGCTTTGTGGATTTACGGCTCTGTACACCAGTAAATCCCTTACAAAGCGGAATACAGTTTCTTGCGAGCAATGGTTTCACTTAAGCAATCGCCCCCATTGTCTAATATTTGACCCGCGCTCACTCGCATCATTTGGATAAAAGCATTTAGATGCATGGACGCCGATGGGAAATTATCCGGGAGGAAGCCTTGGCAAGCATCTCCGTCAATGGCTGGCAATGGTATGCAAAATAGAGGGGCAAATGCACCGTGTACACGATGCGGCATGTTTACCCAGTTTGGACTTGTCTTCTAATAGGAAGTGATTCATATGGTGAGAGAGAGCCGAGAGAGAGAGAGAGAGAGAGAGAGAGAGAGAGAGAGAGAGTAACACAGTTAAACAGCAGTTCAATAGAAAGTAACATGCAATTTACTATGGTGCAGAATTTACTGTGGCAGTCTGCGTCTGTCTGACATGCTTTATGACTTTCATGGCATGGTGGGACAGGGCAAAATGGAGAACAGACTAAAGAAAATCCACCTTAAATGCAGCGTCGCTGGGGAAAAGTGAGGCGTCTCGCGCCGATAATTTGAGCATGACTTCCCTAAATGACAGCAGGAAATTGCTTTCATGTAAGCGTCAATAATACAGGGATGTTTGCTCTTGTTTCCTCCATCTGCTTGTTTATGCCAATGACCAATATATTTTCAGAGATTAGTAAATGCTTTGGTCATGTGCTTCTTGACTGGCGTATAAAGAAAATTGTCTTTTACGAAGCGTAATATTTGATGAAGAATAATGGTGGCCTGTTAAATTTGCTCATGGATATAGCTACTTGAATTGAGTCCGACTATGCATTAGGCACGCAAAAAAAGGTGCAACTTTTACCCCCCAACCTCATCTTTTGCCCTCTCTTCTGTTCACTCTTCCCTCTTCACCTTTGCTTAAACCTTATGTCATGACAAATCCCTTCTTGTTTTCTTCACAATCTCTCCCTTCCCTATTCTCCCATATTCTCCTTCCTTATCTTCCCTTTCTCAATTTACTTGCGTAATTTGTCGATGTCATCTCATGGTGGGTCGTGCGTAACAGCTCAGTGCTGGAGTGGATGAAGCCTTGTTGCCTTGCCCTGAATGCTATGCACTCAGTTACCACAGCCACTCAGAAGCCTGGCCTGGAGAGGAGATGGGCACCACAAGGCATATGTTCTCATAGAAATGCCACTAGGGTGCTCCGACATATATTGCCTGAGGTTGTGGACCAGCACCACCCTCATAGTACACTTCGGGTTACAAGTTTAATACCTATCCAAATGAAAATTTAAATAATGACAGTAAATTATGGCAAAGATTGTGCAACTTATAAAAGAGTCAATCGAGCGAGGACAGGAGGATGTATATATATATATTAGGGTGGTCCAAAATCATAAGGGAAAAATTCAAAATTTGAATATTCTTGGGGCATGTTGATTATTTTGTTCTAACTAGAAAATACTCCTGGCCAAATTTGCCACAGTTCCAAAAATATTAGGGGTCCATCAAGAGGAAGGAAGTTGTTACATCCGGTGGGGGTTGCTACATCCGGTGGGAGAGAAGAAGATGTCAGTGGGAGAGAGGGAGACGTCAGTTGAGAAGATTGCTGAAGAGACGAGGAAGGAAAAGGACCTCGACCGAATCCGGTTCAACAAGGTCGTCAGCTCATCAACTCCTCGCTCCCTCACTCACCTCCAGCGCCTCTGTTCGCGCGCTCACCCTCCTCAACATCGACATCTCCTTCCTTTCCCTCCCTGTGGACGAGTGGGAAGCAAACCCTGCGTACCAGAAGGGGTGTCCACGTAGAAGAACCTCAGCGTCACAAACGACAGGGCCGAGCGTGGGGTGGCGATGATTTCATCTACAACGACTCCCTACCAAGGATGAGAAAACCAAGTAGGCCTGCTCCAGGTGGTGGAAGCTCACCGGCGCAACTACCATCACCCCCATTGAGTTGAAAACTATTTCAGAGAGAACATTTTATGCTCTTCCTTTCATTTTTCCTATTAGTATTGTGACATTATAATGAATCCGTTGAGAGACTTTGATGGACCCCTAAACCACTCCAAATCTGCTAATTTTTTGTTTCTTTGCGTTTTTCAACGTCAGGAACGTTTTTGCAAACCTTCCCCCGAGAAATTCGAACTTTCATTTTTTTGGACCACCCTAATATATATATATATATATATATGTATTATATATATATATATATATATATATATATTAATATTATAATGCTTTTGCTTTCAAACAAAAATGGCAAATACCTCCACATGACACTTGGAAGCAACTCCTTGTCTTCCACTCTACACCTTCTCCCTTCCCACCTCCACCTCCACCTTTCTCCCTCTTTCTTCACCCAAAACCAAGGAACTGTACCAGGAAGGGTTGAACACATTCAATCAACATGGATGATGCTCGCAAACTAGTTTTGCCATGGTAATATAAATCTCTTAGTCAACATCCAGAGCATTCCATGAGCACAAGTTGAGAATCAACCTGACATGTCAACATGCACACTCATTTTTAAGTCTCATGGATCATCATTCTCTCCTCACGTTTTAGTAGTTCAACACTCAGGTTTTCCTCAACTTGTCATCAGAAACTCGATCCATTCTACTTTCTCTTCCATAAGCCTGGATTTGGTTCCATCTGAGAGGTTTCACAGATGACATCTCTCGATGCTACTGAACAAATAACTCGTCTTCTTTATGGCAGTTGAACCCACTTGGCAAAGTAAGTCGAATGTATTCTTCGTATTGTAATCATATCGGGCTACGAGTCAATTATGAGGTGGCATTATTTCTAGTGGCACGATTATACAGCCGATGCAGTGCCCCCTTTAGGATAGGGCAAGAATTTGGAATTTGTTCAGGTTGCTGGCAATAACTCACATTCTCTTTGTCAAAAGATACTGTGGTATCTATCATTAACATCCACCAACTAATGCTTGCAGACGAGTCCTCAGATTAACGTTCTTCCAAGGGACGGTGCACTTTGTGAGGCAACACCTTGCCTGCGAAGCACCAACCCGACCGTGTATGGATAGATCAGAAATCAAACCCAGACTAAACATCTCAAAGGTAAGAGTGCTACCTCTGTACCATCTTTTCAGTCTAAAATGGCTAAAAGACCCAGGAACAGACTGGAGCAACGATGCATTAAATGGTGTATAGGCCAAATGATTTTGCTGGATTTTTAAAGCATATATAGTACTATTGATGTCTCACACACATAGCAGACAACTGTCACTAGAAACCTTTGGCCTTAGCATGACCCTACAGATGTAAAAACCACGTCATTGTTGGGAAGATTGTTTTGATGTTCTTGAAACTTTGTTTCCACTGCAGATTGTGTTATCATGTGAAGTCCTTGTCAGTGTAATAATGATTTCCAGTGTTGTTCTATGAGTTTGTGCATTTATACGTTCTCAGTCTTGGACCAAATGTATTGTTACAAAACCACCCTTGTTCACGATCCTTGCAGATGTTGGAGAGAATTGAAAGTGGCATATCCTTGCCAAGAAGATCATATTATTGGCTCGTTTATTTAGTTATTTATCCTAAGCTCTTTATGTAATATGATGCAGGAAACTTCAGACAGTGAGAAGATTAAAATAAAACACATACATCATGTTCTTCCTCTGGGCATCAATCCAAATAAACTCTCCAGAAATATCCTCTACAAATCGCAGGAGAATATTGTCTTTGAACTTTATATATTTTGCTCTTCAGATTCTATTTTATCATTTTTCCTTTTTACGTTGTTCTTTTTATACTCGAGCCATATCTGGATCCTATTAAACCTAAGGGTGGCAGGAATGTCAGCAGTAACTGCTGCACCTTTGAGCTGTCTGGCTTTGAGTTCCACTGCTGGTGGAGGCCAATGTGACGAAAACTGCTCTCTGGTGCAGTGCCTCGAGAGAGCACTGCATAAATGGGCATGTCATATTTTAGAAGGCAGGTGGGGGGGGGGGGAGGGGCGGTGGTAAACTAGGCTTTTCCATATGCAATGTGAATGTTCACAATCCTCTGGTATCTTTTGCAAAGTCGATGCTTTGGGTAGTAGCTTGGCCAAATTCAACATTCACTGTGGGTTGAACTTCAGTTAACCAATGTCTTATTAAAACCAATTCTCAAATTTCGGATATTTCTAGGAGGCAAGGAAACAGGTGGTGTGCAGGATGATACGAAAGCAAATTCTCAGAAAGGAAAACGTTAAAGTTTGGGTAGTTGGGGGGGGGGAGCATGGGTAAAGGGCTAGTAAAGATCATGGTTGGATTGGGGATGATCTGAGATGGCGGTGATCAACTGCCTGAAGACCTGGAGAGAGAATGGGATTAAAGAGGGAAGTGGAAATTGATTCTACAGGTGGGGGGGGGGGGAGACAAACAAATGAGTGTAGGTGAGCAGTGATTCTGGATTTTGGAGTTTCAAAGAGGGTCACTTGTGGACGCATGCACCCTACATAATCTGGTGGGGGTGGGGAGAGGACATGGACATGTCAGGTATGGGAGCATGCGCCAGAGCAGTGTGTCGCTGCGTTCACTTTCCACCGGTACTCCAGGGGCTCCGTCTGGCCGTCCCAGGCAAATGGCTGGCCGTCCCATCTCCTTGAGATTCCTGGAGAGGCAAGAGGACGCAAGACCAGAAAGGAAGTGGAAGAATACAGAGACCACCACCTGTTGGATGGCAAAGTGATTGCGGGAAATTAGAATGATCTTGAATGCCTTGGTTTCCATGGCGTCAAGCTGAGCAAATGTGAGAGAGGTGTGCCAGCCCAGAGGAGAGAACAGTACTCCATCAAGCTGTGGATGAAAGCCTTGTGGTGGAGAGGTTCATTGTGCCAAGGAAGGCTTGCATGATAGAGGATACACAGTGGTGGCTGGCTTGCTTGTTTTTTTTTTATCTTGTCTGGAATTTACATTCTGATAAGGTATTGTCATTGCGCCCCATCTATCCTCCATCTCCTTTTTCAACTTCTCCACCAAACTCGGGCTGATCCAGCTGAAATTTGGCAGCAATGTTCCTTTCCTGACTGGTAACAGGAATTGCAAAGCTCGTTCTGGTCACATGACTTTAAGCAGGTCAAAATGGCAGACTTGGGAAATTTCTTCAAAAATCTTCTTCTCCAGAACCACCAATCAGAATGCTACCAAATTTGGGTTGCAACATTAGGTTAGGGTAGGGATGTTAATTATATTGGCGAAGTCATGGGGATCACATGACCGGAAGTGTGTCAAAATGGCCGACTTAGTCAAATTTTGGGAAAATCGCATTAATTCCTTTAAAAATCTTTTCCAAACCCACCAGTCAGAATGGTACCAAATTTATTTATTTATTTATTTTGTATACCTTGTCGAGGCTCGTATGAGAGCGAACACACAACGCACAGCAAGGGGGGGCATGAGACAA
>CM068959.1:60884398-60896598 GCA_035128595.1 Eptatretus atami | reverse complement strand
TTGTGATTTTACCCAGATCTGCAGTGAGCGAAGAAGCTGCTGCCTGCCGGTCTGAGGGATGACAGATGGTCAGATGACAGATGATGCAAAATGACAGATGACACCGGCAGAGGGTGGAGTCATCAGGAAAGAGATAAAGAGGATTTTCCAGAGAGTCGGATAGATCATTGATGAAAACCAGAAAAAAACAGGGCCCAGGATGCTACCTTGAGGAACTCCAGCCTGGACAGGAAGAGGGGATGAAAGAACTCCATTTAGGGCCACACGTTGACTGCGACAGGAGAGGAAGTCTGCGAGCCATGAGTGGAGATGGCCTTGGATGCCATAGGAAGAGAGTTTGGTGAGCAGGGCAGGGTGCCAGACCGTGTCAAAAGTACGCGATATGTCTAGGATTGGATTGCAATATTAGGCCAGGGTAGGAATGGTAAATTGCCAGTCATTCTGATCACGTGATTGGAAGTGTGTCAAAATGGCCGGCAATAAATTTTTGGGAAAATCACATAAATCCCTTGAAAAATCTTCTTCTCCAGACCCATCAATCAGAATGCTACCAAATTTGGATTGCATCATTAGGCTAGGGTGGGATGTTTATTATATTGCTAAAGTCATGAGGATCACATGGCCGGAAGTGTGTCAAATGGCCGACTTCAGAAACTTTTGGGAAAATTGCATTAATTCCTTGAAAAATTTCTTCTCCAGACACACCAGTCAGAATGCTACTAAATTTGGATTAAACATTAGGCCAGGGCCCAGATAAGCTACAGGTCCATTGGTCCTATTTTTAAATTCATAATCAATTCATTCTTTCTTAATTTGTTGGGGGTATTTGGGCAGCATTGCATTTTCATTGGAAGCATTTTACTCGCCATCCCAGCCAACTACAATACAGTGGGCCCAAATGATATGTACAGTAGGTCACGTGGGGCAACCAAAATTCCCCTTCCATGAATGTCATGAATGAACCAGTCAGCAGGAATAGGAGATTATCTCATATATTAAGCACAAAACAATCTTTATCATGATAAATGACATGCAGCAAGTTAAAATCTCAATCGGGATGTTTATTTCATTATATTTTAAATTAGGTTTTAAATTAGCCTTAATCATATTATATATAAAGTTGAAAGTGTGTCTGTCTGTGTGTCTGTGTGTGTGTTTGTCTGTGACCTATGCACGCGAAAAGTACTGGACTGATCCTCACCAAACTTCACAGCTGACAGAACATGTACCCGGAATGTCCCGATGTAAAAGAATTGTACTTCCGCTTGCGGGTTTCCGAATATGACGTCATCACCTGATTTCGTAACGTTAATTTTCAAGTTCAGCCGATTGACATGGGCAACGCCATTTGCAATAGAATGAAAAAATAATGCTACAGTTAATGAAGACAAGACTTCCGACTTCCCGGTTTCCGAAATATGACGTCATCACCTGATTGCGTAACGTTAATTTTTCAAGTTCAGCCGATTGACATGGGACCAACGGAATTTTCTAGAGAATGAGGAATTAATTTAAGTCGCAAATGATGACATGAAACCAGCCTCACATTGTTGAGGCATTATGGTTTTTTATCTGATGCTGGCAAATAAATCTTAACATTTTTGAACTCGAGTCTTCTGCATATAAACATGGCGGGAAAAATATAATATTTTAGTGGTGATGAAAAAATAATAATTGTGCAGCCTCTACAATTTTACAATTAACTGTACATATACTCCTTCAGACCCGCCTCATCCACGGGATTCCTGTGCGGAGCACGGGTATCCCTGTTAGTCTATTATATAAATGGCAGTCCTTCTGTCTGTCGTCTGTCTGTCTGTTTGTTTAACCAATAAAGCTCCTAGACCAGTGAACCGATCTTGATGAAACTTTACACACATATAGACCTAAATTCAGCTCCAGGATGTGCTAAGTGGCTTTCCATAAAAATGAAAAAAATATGTATATTTAAAAAAAAAAAAATTCCATTTAAAAAAAAAAGGCTTTGAATAGTGCGCCGGCGACGTATTAATCGTAACAAAGGCTTCATGGTTAAAAACGCTAGGGTTTTTTGAAATACAAAATGTTCGTATTCGTTGACTTTTTAAACATACACATTCTCCTCCTGTTATTTGAATTCTCAACTGCACGCGCACGGCAACAGCTAACTGCTGATAGATCTGCATGAAAGAGCCAGGCAAGCAGAGTCAGCTGCGGAAGAGAGAGAGAGAGAGAAGGAGAGAGAGAGAGAGAGAGAAGAGAGAGAGAGAGAGAGAGAGAGAGAGAGAGAGAGAAGAGAGAGTGAATAGTCTTACTGCTGATATATCTGCTATGAACGAGCCAGGCAAGCGGAGTCAGCTGCGCGAGAGAGAGAAGAATATCTTTCTGCTGATAGATCTGCTCATGAACGAGCCAGGCAAGCGGAAGTCAGCTGGCGAGAGAGAGAGAGAGAGAGAGAGAGAGAGAGAGAGAGAGAGAGAGAGAGAGAGAGAGAGGAGAGAGAGAGAGAGAGAGAGAGTAGTCTTACTGCTGATATATCTGCTCATGAACGAGCCAGACAAGCAGAGTCAGCTGCAGAGAGAGAGAGCGTCACACCGACGGGCGAGAGAAGCACAAAACTCACGTTCCAGCTTTCTAGGTCCGGGTTTTGGCAGGACATCAAGGACAGTTGCCACTGCTGCTAGAAACATTGAGTGGCTCAAGGCCGCCTTCAACTATGACCTCTCTGAGGATTACGGCAGCATAAAGCCTTCCTTCCATAAATCTGAGGAATAAAAGAAGCCTTCCTAATTTTCTCCATACAACTAATGCCTCAGTCTAACCAGCGTGAGGAGAATAGGGCAAATTTCCCAGGTATTACCGGGTACTTCAGCTAGTATATATGTATACATTAGTGGGGTATGCTTACATATTGTAAGCAATAACGAACCATGCTTCCCCATTGTCTCTGGTCTCTCACCTTCAGTGAGCACAAGGCTGCACTTATTTTCGGAAATTTTATTTACAGACTTTTTCCGACAGTTCTGTGATTTTTCTCGGTGCATCGGCTTCAGATGTCTGGCGGACGCGAAATTACAGCTCTCTACATCACTCGGAAGGTACCGAATATTAATATCAGTCAGTGAGTGGTTAGAATGAGCTTTATATATTACATGTATGAAAGTAGAATGTGAGTCCGTGTATTAAGTATGTACAATTATAATGAGTCTGTATAAAGTATGTGCAATTAGAATGTGTGTACAGTACATGTATAAAGCATTGTGGAGTATACTTACACATTGTAAGCTATAACGAACTGTGCTTCCTCATTGTCTCAGGTCGCTCATCTTCATTAAATTTTTTGCATTTATTTATTTTCATTTATTTAGATTTTCATTTGCGGACACTTTCTAACATTTCTGTGTTTTTTCCCCCCCGTGGTATCGGTTTCAGTGTCCGTCAGCACGCAAAATTACCATGCTTCCCCATTGTTTCGAGTCGCTTACCTGCATTTATTTTTTTCATTTATTTATTTTCATTTATTAATGTTTTCATCTACGGATGCTTTCCGATGGTCCCTGTTTTTTTTTTTCTCCAGTGTATCGGCTTCAATGTACGTTGGCAGGCGAAATTTCAGGATTTTATGTCGCCCGGTAGGTACCGAACATAAATATCAGTCAGTGAGTCAGTCAGTCAGTCAGTGAGTGGTTAGAATGTGCTTTATATATTAGAAGATAAAGGCCAGTAGTGCAGGATCATAGAGCAAAAGGTGTTGTTGTTTGTTTTGTTTTTTCCCTCACAGCAATATTAAACCTTCTACACCATCCATTTGTGCATTATTTTAGATAATAAATTGTACCAAGTTCAGGTCCATAGTACTGTATACATTTATTTATTCGGTACAATGAATAAAACGAGTTTCCATGCTGAGACCACAACAAAGACATGATGCAGGGACAGCTGACATACCAATTGCCATTAAAAAGACCTTACAGCATTCAGAATTTCATGGAATGTACTACATGCAGTGCTTAACCTCTATTCCACATTGCCATTGCTTTTTCCCACTGAATATGAAATGCTCTTGCCATCATGATAAAGACTTATCCTACTTGGAAGACCTTTCTGACATGTTGCAATTCTGTCAAACATTTCGTAAAAGCTTATATCCATGAGATTGATACATATGACTACAAGGGACCATGGCACAATATCACTGCAAAGTAAATTGCCAAGTGCTTCCATTTCCATACTGAAATCTATCGAAATATATATATATGTGTAAATTTATATACAGTTTTTTTGTGGTGTTTCACATATGTTATTGCTTGATGCCTGTCCTGCTTTAAACCAGATGTGCAGGGCAGAAGCCCCCTGTGCATCAAATCACTGATCCCACACATTTTTGCCATTCCAGCCTTTCAGTGTGAGCATAAACAGAAGGAAAGTGCATTACAGCAGCCTTTCAAGCTCTGGATTGGCCCTTGATCATAATCATGACCTCCTGATGTGTTGGAAAATGCACACGGACATATTCTCATCCAATCACGCACCAAAAGGTAGATTTCTGATTGCAACCTGCTTCAAGAGCTCCGAAGTGAGCTGGTACTTTTGACGTTGTATACTGTATTTTGAATATAATCTTCTATGTGCACAAAATCGTATGTGTCCATCAATGTTTGTGAAATTGAAGATTCAATATATTGTTGTGGTATGATAAGGTCATACATTTTTATGCAATCAATTCATCATCACACAGGTTTTCATTCAAGGCATATAATCATACTATATATAATTAGCAGGGACAATTAGAGAAGTGTCTGTTTGTGGGTTTGTTTGACATATGCATCCTAAACCACGAAACAGAATGAGTTGAAAAATGTTTTTTGTACTCGGGTTATGCACTGGAAGGTTTTAAATGAGAGAAAAAAATTTCATAGCCCCCTGGCTTCTGGGCGGGGGGAGGGGGGGAGGACTCCAATTATTGATGTAAATGTGTAGTGTCGCTTCATGTGTGTGTTGAGGGTACGACAAGTCAAAACGAGAACGGCACTCAGTAGAGCGCATACCTCCACAAGGCTGAACAGTTTGGTTTTGTATCCCACTGATCGGGCGGATGAACATCCGAACCTGAACTAGAATCTAATCGGCTTGTTCTTGTCACATACCCGACTCATCCACCTAGTTTTGTCATAACACGTCCACAACTTTTTGAGATATCATGCTATATATTGTTTTTAGATGCCTGCTATTAGCTGAATGGTTAGGGTGTTGGGCTTGGGATCCTAGGATCCTGAGTTCAAATCCTGCTCGGCTGTCGAATACCAGGTGGGGTTGACTCGGTCTGTCATCCTTCTGAGGTCGGCAAAATGAGTGCCAGCATGCTGGTATCCTGTGTTGGAGTGGCCCAGCCATCCAAGATTGTGCCCAATAGCCCAGGAGACTGCTTAGGCAGTACCAACACTCTGCACAAAGTATGGTCCCAATGCATGGATGGATGGACATCGTTTTTGGCCCCATCTCTCAATGTTGACTAATCACTGCCAAAATTCTGGCATCCAGATCTGAATCCAGATAATTAGAGCACAAGTTATCTGAATTATGGCATCCAGATAATTAATTCGTCCTTGTCACACACCCAACATGTCCACCAAATTTTGTCCGAATCTGTCACTAACCTGTTGAGATATCCTGCTCACAGACAAACAAATAAAAACAGACAGAAAGACAAACAAGTGTGAAAACATAACCTCCACCCATCTTCGGTGGCAGAGGTAGCTAGAACGGCACTCAGTAGAGCGTATACCTCTGCCAGGCCGAACCGTTTACGTTTTGTATCCCACGAATAGGTCGGATCTGAATCTGGACCTCCAAAATCTAATCGGCTTGTTCTTGTCACCTCACAAACTCATCCACCTAGTTTTGTCATAATTCTTCCATAACGTTTTGAAAAATCATGCTAGATTTCATTTTTGGCCTCATTTCTCAATGGTGGAGAATCACTTCAAAAAATTTTCATATCCACATCTGGATCTTCACCAAAATTGAAACAATTCTTCCCTGTCAAACACCCAACCTGTCCACCAAGTTTTGTTAGGATCCGTCGATAACTTTTTGAGATATCGTGCTATATTTTGGTTTTAGCCCTCTCACTCAATGGTGAAGAATCACTTTTAAAATTATTGGATCTGGATCCGGATCTTCACCAACATTGAACAAATTCATCCTTGTCACACACCCAACCTGTCCACCAAGTTTCGTCGAAATCCATCTCCAACTATTTGAGATATTCTGTTTACAGACACACAAACAACCAGACAGACAAATAAACAAGAAAATACGTCGTGCAGAGCACGATACTTGCAAAATCCACCCCCCCCCCCATCTCCAAAGGTTGCCATGGAACATCAAATTGTCCATTTCATTGAGATGGAAATTGACAATCTTAATCAAAGCTCAGGTCAATCGGATGGAAATAGATTCTAGAAGTTTGACCTTGAGTTGACATTTGACCTTTTGACCTCAAAAATAGTTGCTTCCCCATTCAGTGATTTTTTTTTTTGTATACCTTGTCAAGGCTCGTATGAGAGTGAACACACAACGCACAGCAAGGGGGCATGAGACAAGAGGGTGGGAGTGGGAAGGACAAAACAGTGGGGAACAGAGACATTAGGAGATCTGTGGAAGGGGAGGGATGGGGCGGGAACAGGGTAAAAGATGGACATTACGGGACTTTCAGGAAGGAAAGCAGGGAATTTGAAGGAGGTGTTGGGGTGGATTAACGGGGATAGAAAGATCGAGGATTTGGATGGGGACGATAAGAGGTGTGGTGAACAGCTGTTTTGAAGGCCTGGAGGGAAGAATGGGATGAACAGAGTGAGGGAGTTTATTCCAAAGGCAGGAAAAAAGAGGAATGAAAGAGTGAAGGTGAGCAGTGATTAATGATTTTGATAGTTTTACCAGAAGGGGGTTGTTGGCGGACCTTGAGCGCCCTGCGGAAATATGTGGTGACAAATCGCAGAAACAGTGGGGGGGGGGGGGGACAAGACCGGAGAGAGACAGTGAAGACAGAAAGACCACTGACCTGCCTGCGGTGAGAGAGTGAGAGGCCCAAAGACTCAGCCTCATCGTGGGAGATGCTAATGATCCAAAATGCCTTGGTTTCCACAGCATGAAGCCGAGAAAGGTGAGACAGGAGCACCAGCCCAGAGGGGAGAGCAGTACATCAGGCTATAGACAAAGCTTTGTATGTGGTCAGGAGCTCAGGTGGGCGAGGAATGACTTTGCACGATGGAGATTCCCAGTCGGCGACTGGCTTTGGAGGCCAGGTTGGAAATGTGACTTTCCCAGGAAAGATCATGGTAGATAGTGAGACGCAGAAGCTTGAAAGAAGGACTTCTTCCAGAGGATTGTTGAGAAAGGGATGGGGGGGGGGGGTTCAAACGATCCTTTCGGAGAGACGTATGAGTGGGAGATTTGTCCGGATTGAAAGACATGTTCCACGTGTTGGACCAGTTTGTAATTTATCCAGATCTGCAGTGAGCGAAGAAGCTGCTGCTTGTCGGTATAAGGTATGACAGATGTACGGCGGTGGTGGAGTCATCAGCAAAGAGATAGGAGGATTTTCCAGAGAGTCGGAGAGATCATTGATGAAAACCAGAAAAAGAACAGGGCCCAGATCGCTACCTGAGGAACTCCAGCCTGGACAGGAAAGGGATGAAAGAACTCCATTTAGGGCCACACGTTGACTGCGACAGGAGAGGAAGTCTGCGAGCCATGAGTGGAGATGGCCTTGGATGCCATAGGAGAAGAGTTTGGTGAGCGGGCAGGGTGCCAGACTGCGTCAAAAGCACACAATGTCTAGGGATATGGCTCTGCTTTTCATGTTCGGCATTGAGGACCTCCATCCATTGTTGGGAGAGCAGAAGCAGCATATCCAGGATGGAGTTACCTGGGCTGAAACCAAATTGATGATCGGACATCAGGCCATTGGAGAAGAGGAAGGATTTAATGTCTTTAGCGATGATGGATTCTATAACCTTGCTGATGATTGGGAGAAGGCTGATTGGTCTGGAGATACAGGGATCTGTTTTTGCACCTTCTTATGCATGGCAGTAATGTTTGCTGATTTACAAGCAGATGGCAGAGGACATTGAGCAAATGAGAGGGTGAATAGAACAGACAGAGGGTGAGCAATAGCAGAGGAGCAGGTTTTTAGGACATGTGGGCTGATGCCGTCTGGACCAGTTGCATAATCTGAGTCGAGGTTTGACAGCAAACTCTCCACCTTGTCAGGAGAAAAGGACACAGAGTCCAGGGACAGTTGGGTGCGACTGGGTAAGGTGGGTAGAGAAAGTGATGGGTTTTGGACACAAGATTTAGCTGCAAACACCGAGTTTAGGCATTCAGCCTTTTCACGTGCGGTATCAGCAGTGTGGCCATTTGAGGTAAGGGAGGGGATGGAGGGGGAACATACACCAGAAACAGATTTGATTTGACGCCACCTGGATTTGGAGGAGGGAGAGAGGTTTGAGAGTTCAGACTTGAGCTTAGAAAGATGTTGTTTTTTGGTTCTCCTGAGGGTAGATACACACTTGTTTTGAGCTTTACGGAAGGAACTGAGATTACCCTCAGTTGAGTTTGCTTTCCATGAGGCAAAGGCACGTTGTTTCAGGACAACTGCCTCGCCACAAGCTTCATTGAACCATGGGTGGGGGGAAGGGTAGAATAACTGAAGACAAGAGGGGATAAATATGTGCATGACGGAGAGCAAGTTTCTTTGAAAGAATTCCCAGGATGAGTTGATGTTGGAGAAAGTAGCGATGGGAGACCAGTCTAGAAGTTTGATGGCTGCTTGGAGACCCTCCCAGTCGGCTTGCGTGAAATGCTAGACTCGACGGTGCTGAGGTGGTTCTCTAATAACAGCCAGAGAGATGTCCACTTTGACAAGCACATGGTCAGAAGAAACCGATTGGAGCGGAGGAAGAACAGCAGATATTTTCATGGAAATTTGTCAAAATCAGATCCAGAAGAGATGGAGTACCATGGTTGAGATCGGGTCGGGAAATTGACCATTGAGTCAGTCCCAATGAGTCGCAGAAAGCTTTTGCTGAAGTGCCAGTGACAGGTGAGAGAGTTACCCACACCTGGCCAACTGGCATGATGACAATTGAAGTCCCACATATGAGGAAGAGAGAGTTTGGATGAGAAGATAGAAGTTGGTCCATGTTTTCGGATAGTGAGGTGTAAATGGAGTCATCACTGTTTGGATGGACTATGTAAATCCTGTTCAACTTTCAAGTTAATGGATGTAAACAATTGATGATTTTTCAGTTGAAAATTGATGATTTTAGGAGGTTGACCTTGAGTTGACATTAGACCTTTTGATCTCAGAAATAGTTTGTTTCCCAATTCAGTAATGTACTGTGAAATTGATGTTTAACTTACAAGTCAATCGGATGAAAATTGTCAATTTTTCAGATAAAAACGGATGATTTTAGAAGTTTGACCTTGAGTTGATATTTGAGCTTTTGACCTGAAAAGTAGTTATTTTCTCAATTCAGTGACATAATATGCAAATCTTGTTCAAATTTCAAGTCAATCGGATGAAAAATGACGATTTTAGAAAGTTGACCTCAAGATGACCTTTGACCTCAAAAATCAATAGGCTTCTCAGTTGAGATTACCTCCACAACTTGGTAAAGTTTCATTAGGATCGGTTTCGAATTGTGACCTGAAGGCGATTGACAAACAGACAAACAGACAGAAAAACAAAATCGACTGACCAATATACTTGAAAGATCTTCGATTTTGCAAGCAACAAGAAGATGTCATGCATCGCGCGATACTTGCAAAATACATAAAACAAATTTGACCTTAATAATAATTGGTGGTTGAATTCAATGATGAAATATGCAAATACTCTTCAAATTTCAAGTAAATCGGATGAAAATTGAGGATTTTAGAAATATCACCTAAATTGTTGACCTAAATTGTTGACAAAACGTTGATTGATGTATGCCAACCGCCATGGGAAGCAATAATTAGTTGACACTTTGGGCATTAACCCTTCATCTTAAAAACAAGCTGACGTTTCAGATGTTAACCCCTTCGGGGGTAAGAAATAAAAATGAAAAAGTCGTCCCATGGGTTCTTTCTCCTTATTCTTCATGATGGACCAGGGTTGTTTTTCTCCACACGAGACATTAACAAGGGAAGTGTTGCCCACCATTCATTTGTTCCACGATTCAGTTCTTCCAGGCAGGCAGGAAAGCTTCTTGGTGAGCTGTCTGTTTCCGGGCATGTTTCCTGCAGCGGGAGTATGTCATATTATGTATGTTCCAAGTCAATAGCCCTGGAAGTGGTTATTCAATAAATGTTACTATATATATATATATATATATATATATATATATATATATATACACAAAAGCAAGATGGCCTGTTTTGTACACCGAGGGATGCTTTGCACACCACATATTGTGGATGGAGTGAGAAAAATATGGAAAGGATGGTGGCAGACATCATAACAGTGCTGCGTAACTGAAGAATGCTGTTGCAATTTTTACACCAATAAACTTTATTCTTCCCTTCGTGCTGGAGCACACAGGGGACCTATTGTGTGTACATTTTCAGGTAAATAGTCTTGCATGATGGTGCTTGAAAGCGTATGATACACATACACATGTTTTACATTGTTACAACATTTCATACAATGACAAGCAAAATTTGAAGTGCAAACATGCAAATTTTTACATCCCTCCAAAACCAAGCAAAATCCAAACCAGTTTGTCGTTTGATCGGAGACCGCCAGGGAAGTCTGAATGCTGTGGGCGCACAGCAGGTTAGCTCAGTTTGTAACGTGCTGCCTATGAGGTTACTGGTGCTGCATATGTTCCCCTGTGGAGTCCATTGTGACAACAATCAGCTGTCCTGGTGCAGTGCCAGCAGGGGGTTTGACATCACTGAGCATGCCGTCCTTCCGATGCTGATATCGAGTCAGCAGTCACATTTGCTTTTCGGTTGTAGATGTTAAAGATCCCACGGCCTTTGTCATAAAGTGCAAGGCATTGAATGCTGGTACACTAACTATATTTTGTACCTAAAATTTAAATAGGATATTAAGCCAATTAAATAATGGATGTGGATAATATGTGCGATTAAATGAATGGTAGGAAATGGTAAATTGATATCTTAAGTTTTTGAGATGTGTATAAAGTACAAGCTCAGTTGGCCAAGTAGCCTTCTCCTGAGTATGTATAAATTTCCTTGTGTGTATGCTTTGATTGCAAATGTATAAAACACATGCGGCTTGAAGAGGATACATCTCACCTGGTTAAATGGAACTTCCAGTCAAAAGGATTTTAACTTAGAATGTTGTGTTTACAAAGAATTATAAATTTAATTTGAACCTTCCATTTCATGCAATCAAGTACTCTGTAATTTTACTGACCAATATTGAAAATATAACATTGGAAATCATCCTGTTCGAGTTTGTAGAACAAATAATGAACGAACAGCATAAATTTATTTAGATAGTGGGATGAGATTTTCTAGTCGGTCACCATTTACCAGTGACCCTTTGAGTTGTGTTGCCCTCTCCATGGTCAGAGCAAGGACCAGATGCTACATTTGCTGACTTGTTAATTCTCTGATGTTTACATGGGAATTCCACACAGAACAGCTACAGTCATTGAGAAGCTGACGAGCTGTTTTGTCTTTTCCTTTGGATTCTTGGACATAAATCAAAAGGGTAAAACCCTTTCAACACTGCAATGAGGTTTACCTCCCTTGTGTGGCATGAACATCTAATTGCTCTCGCTGGTGGACAATGACCATAGGCTAAGCGTATTCAGCTAGAATATTTTATTTAGGCTTCAGATAACAGAGCAATTCAGCAGTGAGCAATAAAGGCTAAATTATCCAATATCTAGATATTGACAATGAGATATGCCTTGTTGGAAATCAAATGCATGCCCTGGTTAGAAAAGAGAAATGTTTCAGTGAAAATACTTTTGGCTTTCTTTTGGCTGATTGCATGAGCATATTACTGTAGCCTATTTATATCCTGGCAAAACAATTGTAAAACATTAAGAATGAATTTGTCGTGAATGTTAGTGATCCTGGGTAAATGTTGAACATTATGATCTACATTCATAACTTGTACCCACCTGTCAAGTCTCTTCAAACAAGCTGTTCCCTTTAACAACCCTCCAACAATCGACAAATAACACAAACAAATT
>CM068959.1:60859464-60883277 GCA_035128595.1 Eptatretus atami | reverse complement strand
AAAAAAATGTATTCTCTCTCTTCTACGTACTACCCACACAATTTCAATGAAACTTGACCACAACCTTCATCACCTGTGATGGACCAAAGTTTGTTCACGGCATTAAACAATTCAGGGTCTAAGGGGGTCTGTGGGTGGTTTAGGTGACTGCTGCTCCTGATCCAAGTGAGCTTCAGGACAGGTGGTCCTATTTTTTCCTTTGGGTTTCATGTGTTACACTGTTTGTAATCTTGTTTCGCAGTCGTTTTGGAAAAGTATTTTACAAAGATAGTGCTTCTTGTCTCAGACATGACCTTTTGATTTTTGACATTTTGCCTGGCTACCTGACTTTAACCTCAACAGTAGGGTTTTTTTCTCACTGTTTTATAGTGTTTTGCCTCGACTTTGTTGTCTTCACTAGTTGGAATTTACCAATGTTGACAAGGAAACCATGAATCCTAACCCAGCCTCTCAGTCCCTCTTTGACTAGCCAGTTGGGGCAGCAGGTTGTAGTATCCCCATTTCAAAGTTTGCTTCAGGTCTGCTGTTGGGGGTGTTCCCCTTGATCTCAACAGCAGTACCGAGCACAGTTCCCCCTTACCTACAAGTTAGGTATCCCCACTGTTTTCCCTTCAACAAGTATCAGTGTTCCCACCCTCTTACATTGAACAGGCAGTGGTGCCCCCACTGCCAACACAAAACCAAAACCCAGTGGGGATGTCCTCCTCGTCTTATTTTGGTTTTATTGTGGCCGTCCAGGGAGACCATTCATCTTCTTCAGAAATGTTTTCTGAAGAAGCTGAAGCTCACCCTGTGTACCGCAGGTGGATCTATTTGGACCCTGGGACTATCTTTTCCATGGTGATGGTGGGGAAAGGAAAGGATAAAAAAACCTGCTAGGCAGATGCAGCCCCGTTCAAAATTGCTCCCAGACCATAGGGTTGCTCTGAAGAGAGGTTTAACTGTAGTTTCTGGAGAGATCTCTCTTCTCAAGCCTGATATTTTTTTTCAAGCCCTGCAGCCACCCTCGGATAGCAAGGTCAAGAAAAAGCAAACAAAGAAAAAGTTGAAGAACAAAGGTAAACTTAAATATGCCTCTCCTCCTGGAAATCATCATGAGCAAGTCTTGCTGGCACCTGACCTGTGGGTGGCCACCGGGTTTCCAGGCTGGACTGGCCCCATCCTGAAGAAGAGGAAAAGGATGCAATTGGGAACAATGTTGTCTCCCCAGAACATAGACCCCCTCTTTAAGATGAAAAGATGGAGGTTCGCCTCGATTTGGTCTCGACTTGCACCTCATTTCGAGGATGTTTCCAATCCCTATGGATGGAAGCTAATGGACTGCTGGTCACACCTGAAGACAGGTTACTCAATGCTTATCTGTTAAAAGTAGAGCATGGCCGAGGGTGGTCCCAATGGAAGAGGATGGCATACCACGCAGATGGAGAACGTCGTCGCCTTTATCTCCATGCCGGTGTTTTGGGCAAATTGGTAGAAAGCAAGTCTTTGCTCACCCTGCCAATGCATCGACTACTGTTGTTTAGGAGCCACTTATAGGCCACCATTGACAAAGAACTAGAACATGACAAATGTGAGTGGGAAACGAAATTGGAGTGGGGCCGTCAGACTACCCTCTGTCCCGACCACCTCAGCCAGACTGGACCAGTCATCCACACCTTTCCACTCTTCTTTTTAGCTGAACCAGCATTGGCATTTCTAGAGAAGCCCGGCTGGAAGAGGGAGCACTGGCCCTCCCTCAAGAGGTGAGAGTATCAGTGATAGGCTACCAGGAGTGTTTGGAGAAGTAGTACCTGTAGGAGGGTGCCTCCACACTTTCCTTTAATGCTGGGAGGGTATCACTAGTGACAAATTTGTTTTGGAAATTGGCTCCTTCAGCTTTAAAGTCAAATTGGAATCACCCCTTCCAGGAGGCATCCTTTGCAAGGGAACATCCCTGCCACAGGATCCGACAGCATGACAGGCTGTGGCCAGAAAAATCCAGACCCTTCTCGAAAAAAAGCAGGTGAAGGATCACCACCATCTATGCTTGTTGACTGTATTTGTCATCCCTAAACACTCCGAGGGTCTGTGGATGGTCCTGAATTTAAAGGAAATGAAGGAGTATATCCATAGCCCCTATTTTTGCATGCAGAGGCTCCATTCAATCCTGCCAGTACTGACGCCAGGGGATTGGGTAGCAATCCTGGACTTGAGATACATACATACATGTTCCCTTGGACACCAAGTCCCTTCATCTGTTGGGGTTTGCCATAGGGAATCGTGTCTTCAGATATACTGCCCTGGCCTTTGGCCTCCAGCCAGCATCCGAGTCTTCACTAGACTGGTTCAGGCAGTGGTGGTGATACTCTGTCAGCAAGGCTTGATAATTTTTTGCTCCCTTGATGACTGGTTGCTTGTGACAGGGTTAGAGCAACTCCTCTAGCCCATTTACAGATTACCATCACATTGGTTGAATTTCTCAGCCTCTTTATCAATTGGTAGATGTCTAGTTTAACTCCTCCCAATTCTCCTCTTTCCTATGGGTGGAACTAGATATTTCAGCTAAGCTGGCATATCTGTCCACTCATCGGATAGAGAAGATCAAATTGAGGTCATCTTGATTATCCTCTCTGCAAGTGCCTCCGGTAAAGGTCTGGCTAAAGTTTCTAGGCCTCCTCACCAGTCAAGTAGATCTGATACGGGATTGCAGCCTCCACATGCAGCTGATACAGACCTTCCTTCTACATCACTACTCCCTTCAAGGGGTTCCTCTGAACCTACCCGACTCCATCCTGCAGGAGCTGAACTCCTCAGTTGGTGGGGCAGCCAACAGACTTCTGATTGTACTTCTGATATTGTTCAGGCCATATCGGCCTTCAGTGGTTGTGACAACGGATGATGGGGGTGGGGGTGGGGACACACTGTCAAAGCAATCTTTTGTCTGGCAAGTGATCCCCCTAGAATGTGAAGCTCACATCAACATGCTGGACCAGGGGTTCTCAAACCCAGAATCGCAACCCAAACTTTGAAAAAACCCCTCAAATCCTGGTTTTTGAGGGAGTTTCTTCATGTCAAAAGCATTTTCTCTGACAGTTTTTATTGTACATACCAGTACGATTTGGGTTACAAGGTGCATAAGATTTCAAATTTTTGGTGGTGGACAAAAAAGTTTGGGAACCACTGTGCTTGACCATCACTCTTTATTACCCTGTCTGTGAGAACTGAGGGCCATCACATTGGTTGGCTCTTCATTGTTTTCTAGCTATGGTAGTCCATACTGATAGGTAGTCCATACTGATCAAAAAAAGGTAGTCCATACTGATCAAGAAGGTTGTGGCATGTGTCCACAAACAGAACAGGGAGGCACTCACTCCTCCTTTGTCATCTGGCGATGGAAGTCTGGGAATGGACCTGCCAGCAGGTGATGGATCTTTCTGCAGTGTACATTCCAGGGGAAGAAAACTTGCTTGCAGATTTTCTATCAAGATGACGGTACCTACCCTCGGAGTGAACTCTCCATCCACAGGTCATAAAGACGATCTACAGGTAATCCCCCAAAAAGTGGGCCCTGAGAAAAGTTTAACAACCTTCACAGTTTTGATTCCATCTCTCTCATTTTTCAGAAGGTTTGAAATGAGTTAAGAGAAAGTGTATCTGCTAAGTTTCTTGAATCTGTGACATTCACACACTGCATCATGGACACCTGAAGAAAAGTCATTTTCTGTCGAAAACTATGTGGACAAATTAGTTCTTGCAGACATTACGTTCTTACCCCCTTAGGTGCTTATTCTGCACACATTTTGCAACAACGAAAGCACCCAGCAAGCCTCAAATTCAAAGGTTTGTGAAAAAATTCAGACAGCATGGCAGTCTTGAATATGAATTCACCAAACTAAATGGTGAAATGGTGTCCATTTGGAGCATATCATCAAACATCGAGGTTGTCAGTAATTTAGTTGTAAAATTGTTAATTTTCGTTGTAGACAAATGAAATTTTCAGTGATATCTTCACTATTGGTGATTCATATGATCTGCAAATTTTGTTAAGTTTGATTGGATAATATTAAAGTTATGAAACTTTTTTTGGGGGTCACCTTGTACAAGCGTTTTAGGTCTCCACAAATTGAATTGATTGCATCGTTGCTCAGCCATCACCGTCCATTGTACTGCTCTCGGACTTGGATCCAGCAGCTTGGGCAGTGGATGCATTTTCCATCTCCTGGATGCCTCTGGTCTGATGTGCCTTCCCACTGTTCCCACAAATCCTAGCAACATTAGAGTAGGAGGGAGCATAGGTCTACTTGGTAGCTCCCTGGTGACTAAGACTCCAATGGTTCAGGGAGATTCTGCACCTCCTTGTGGGGTTAACAAGGCTCCTGCCTCTCAGAGACGACCTCCTCTCCCAACCCTCCTCAGAAGTCCCATACAGGAACCCAGCCCATCTCCGACTAACACTGTGACATCTCCAAAGAGATCTTCAGAAGGGACAGGCCTTTCTGGGAGGGCTGCTTCTTTCTCACCCAGTGCCATCATAAATCAACCCAAATTACCCATGATTCCTTTTTGGCAGTTTTCTGGAGATGGTTCCGGGATCAAGAGGTGGATTTGGGTGTTGCCCCTTTTGGAAAGGTGGCTGACTTCCTCATCTCCCTATTTGATAAGGGGTTAGCTTTCACCACAATTATGGGTTACGGTACAGCCATTGTGACAGTTCACAAAGGTTTTCCAGATGGTTCTTCAGTTTCATCATTGAACATCCTGTCCAAACTTGCCAAGTCAATGATCATCAATGATTTTCATCAATGATCTCTCCGACTCTCTGAAAAATCCTCTTTATCTCTTTGCTGATAACTCCACCCTCTGCAGTACCATCTATCATCCATCAGACTGGCAAACAGCAGCTTCATTGCTCTTTGCAGATATTGGTAAAATCACAAACTGATCCAACACGTGGAACATGTCTTTCAATCCGGACAAATCTCACACTCTCACTATGTCTCTCTGAAAGGACCATTTGGAACCCCCCCCCCCATCCGCTTTCTCAACAATCCTCTGGAAGAAGTCCTTTCCTTCAAGCTTCTGGGTCTCACTCTCTGCCATGATCTTTCCTGGGAAAGCCACATTTCCAACCTGACCTCCAAAGCCAGTCACCGACTGGGAATCTTCCATCATGCAAAGTCTTTCCTCAGCTCACCTGAGCTCTTGACCACATACAAAGCTTTTGTCTGCAGCCTGATGGAGTACTGCTCTCCCCTCTGGGCTGTGCTCCTCCCTCTCACCTTTCTCGGCTTCACGCTGTGGAAACCAAGGCATTTCGGATCATTGGCATCTCCCGTGATGAGGCTGAGTCTTTGGGCCTCTCACTTTCTCACCACAGGCAGGTCGGTGGTCTTTCTGTCTTCAACTGTCTCCTCTCTGGTCTCGCCCCCCCTGCTCTGTCTGCGATTTGTCCCCACCATATTTCCGCAGGGTGCTCAAGGTCCACCAACAACCCCCTTCTGGTAAAACTACCAAAATCACGAATCACTTCTCACCTTCACTCTTTCATTCCTCTTTTTTCCCCACCTTTGGAACAAACTCCCTCACTCTGTTCAATCCCATTCTTCCCTGCAGGCCTTCAAAACAGCTATTCACCACCACCTCTTATCGTCCCCCATCCAAATCCTCGATCTTTTATACCCCCGTTAATCCACCCCAAACCCACCTCCTCCAAATTCCCTGCTTTCCTTCCTGAAAGTCCCTTTAATGTCCATCTTGTATACCCAGTGTTCCCCACCCCATCCCTTCCACAGATCTCCTCATGTCGCTGTTCCCCACTGTTTTGTCCTTCCCTCTCCCTCCCCTCTTGTTTCATGCCCCCCTTGATGTGCATTGTGTGTTAGCTCTCATATGAGCCTCGACAAGGTGTACAAAAAAAAGTCCTTCCATTTTAAGAGGCTTCCATTGAAACAGCTGGTTTGTTCATGGAGTCTGCCTTTGGTTCTCCAGGCCTTGGCTCATGTGCCGTATGAACCTTTAGAGGCTGCCTCTTTCCAGAATCTGTCAGACAAGATAGCCTTTCTCATGGCTATGGCATAAGGGCAGAGATGTAGCACCATCCAGACAACTACTGTGGCCAGTGGTCACATTCAGTTCGGGCCAAGGTTTGTGAGGCTGATCCCTCGTGTCAATTTATTAGTCAAGAACCAAGAGTAGGCCACAGCCTCAGTGGAGGTGGTCCTCCCAAACCTGAAATCTTCCTCCACTGATGAAAAACTAGCATGCCTGGTCAGAACACTGTGGTGTTAATTGGACCATATAGAGCACATGCGGGTATCGCTGCAACTCTTTATCATCGTGAGGGCACCCCATAAGGAAGTTTCTTGTGATACTATCTCGCATTGGATTGTATGAGCGATCCGTTCGTTTCCCAATAGAATAGCTTCCAAGTATGAACTGTAATCTATGAGCTTTGCATACATCATGGAGTAAGTACACCATCCTTTGGAAAGAGCATTAATCCGATTGTCTCATCTGTGAGCATTTGCTTATCTATAACGTAAAAGGAGCTCGGTCTCGGCGTGCCAGCGTCCATCGCCACCTGCGTTCGTCTGTCGGTCCTAGAGGTTATCACATACCACCAAGGACCGCCGCTGCCTGCGTCTGTCTGTCTGTCCATCCGTCGCTGCCTTATTCATATAGCTCGATCAAACAGCATTTGCGATTATACGCCACCTTTCAAGTCATCACAAAGCAGGTCACTCCATTTGCAACACAGGTGAGAAAAGGATACAAACAAAAAAGCAGCTGATATTCAATAATTTATTCGCACGATTTTTAAAGGGTGAAAGTTAATTTTAATATATTTTCTCTGGAAGCGACGAGTCTTACATTCCAGTAGATATCAAAGACCCTATGATACCTTTCAAAAGTAGTTTCTCATTGTGTGCTGCTACCCTGCTCAAATTCTAAATTGTTGCCCAAATCTCCATGGGCTACACTGCATCTGAAGGGATAGGTAAATCTCATTAATGGTGCAACCAGGAGATTGAATCAACTTTTGGGATCCTTCTCAAATATATTCATTCCCGACATTGATTGTGATCTTCGGAATGATATCAGTTACTGACAATTTCGGTGAAGAGCGGAGTATTTGATTGTCTTCATTCTTGACAACCTGAGTGTGATATTCTAACAATTTACAAGCAAGGTAGTTCGTACAGTTTTGGTTCCAGTCCCAAAAATTGGCCATTAACTGGACACTTGGGCCAAAGAAGATGCTCCACTGGGATGATTAAGCTTCACAAGCATAACAAATGCAATGCAGGCAGTAAGTGTTAGCAAGAGGCATGTTAGCTGAAAGCAGGATTTACATTCAATATCGATTGAAATGGTCCAGTAATATACTGATTGTCAAATGACGGTGTTTTTTTTTTGTTAGATTCGTCTGAAACCCAAGCACGTATAACAAATAAAACCAGGATGGCATGATACCATGTAACTTGAATGTCTTATTCACAAATTGGTACAGCTTGACCTTGTTTCACAATTTACAGCTTATGTAATTAATAAATGTTTAAGTTCTGCAAATTTGTATTTTGACTCTTCTCCAAAACATTTTTGCTTAAACATTCACCATTGTTCAGCTGATTATTTAAAATGAGTTCAGAGCATATGACGTCGTCAATAGCCGGGGCAAGCTCTGGAAACAGCAGATACGCAGACGCATCACATCTGATGGAAAGGCAGTTTGTGTATGCTCACAGATCGATCACAGCTTCCATCACTTATCAACATGTTTCCTTCAAATCGTGTTTTCTGACATTTGGCTCGGTGCACAATTCCTGTACATGGTCAGGTGAATAACACGTGTTGGGATGTGGAATGTGGTGCAAAGTGATGAATCTAATTGAGGGTAAAACAGCTGTATTTGGGTGTTTGGTCAAGTAAAACAATGCACAAGTAAAATGCAATTTAATCCAACACAGCCAACACTGAATCTGCATCCACATACAAGGAGCATTCAAAAACCTTCACTAAACGAGATCCTCACCATCATACCACCAAGACTTCCAAAAATATATGCACTAGCAAATACCACCCGTTGCTTCGCTGACGGGAATACAAAGTGAAGGGGGGGGTGTGGGGGGAGACAATAGGGTTGAGAGGGAGAGGGGTGGAGGAAAGAGAGAGTGAGGGAGGAGAGAGAGAGAGGGGGAGGGAGAAGGGGTGGGGGAGCGAGGAGGGGTGGTGAAGGGGAAGGAATCGTGAGGGGTAGAGGGGATGGGCAGCATGAGGGGAAGGAAGCATGAGGGGAAGGGAAGGCAGTCATGCGGTGGTGCGTTAATTACGATCATACTGTCTCATCAAAATGATCCTGCATAGAATAACAGTGAAGATGGAAAGATAATAATGTCTCAAATATATTATCTCCCAGTCATACTATAAATACCACCCGAAGACAAACACCATCAGGAAATGTTTGGGGACAATCACCGTCTGGAGACAAACACCTCCAGAGATAACCACCACCCAGACATGTCCAGAGATAAACACAGCCTGGACACGTCTGGAGACGAACACCATCCAGATACATCTGGAGATAACCACCATTCAGACATAACCACCATGCGGACACATCCAGAGATGACCACCATCCGGAGATAAACCACCGTCTGGAGATAACCACCATCCGGACACGTCTGGAGATAACCACCATCTGGAGCATCAAATAATATGCGGATACAACTGCCTGGACATTTATCAACATTAAAGCTGAAATGTGATAACCTCGAGAATCTCTTCACGTGGGACGACTGGAGTGTCAAACTATGTCCAAATTGGACACATGAACACATTTTTAGCAATCAGAACTGCTGCTGAGGTCAACTAAGAAGTGAAAATTTTGAAATTTTACCCACGTGCAGAGAGATTGTCGAGGTTATCACATGTGTGGAAATGAAATAAAGCCATGAACACTGGTGTCTCTGGGTGTTTATAAGCATTGCGATATATCCAGTGATTTGTAGGTATCAAGATGAGGCATTTGATGATATGATTGAGGAAAGTGAAAAAAACATTTGAGCACTTTATCATTAAGAAACCATTGTGGCTTGTTCCAAGTCAAGGCATTGTTGAGAACGCCAAACAAAATGGCGAATTTAGACTCCAGCAAGCTGGCAGAAGGCTGACTCGGGGGCTGACTGAGGAAAATGCCTTGATAAAGGATAATTAAATAAGGCCGTTAATTATTTTCAAAAGGGGTGTTTAAATTAACCCAAACACCCAATTTACATTCACGCACTCCCTTGGAGTTCTCTTAGTATCCATGCAAAGTTTCAGGGCACATAGTTTTCATGGTTTTGGAGAAGACAATATGCGAGCGCACACACACGCACACACACTAGTCATATATATATATATATATATATATATATGTGACGAGCACTCCGCTGATCCCCATTGGACAGCAGTCCACACCAAAGCATTGCCTCCAACACAGAGACCTTGGTCTGGTGACTCTGTCATAGAGCCAAAGATTATATGGTCATGTGTTGTGTGTGTGTGTGTGTGTGTGTGTGTGTGTGTGTGTGTGTGTGTGTGTGTGTGTGTGTGTGTGCGTGCGTGCGTGCGTGTGTGTGTAAATATCTCTAACGTGTTTGTCGATTTTGATGAGACTTGGCAGGTGGGTTTGGCCTTAGCAACAGATGAAACCCTTTAATTTTGTTCAGTATTGGTCAAAGGTGAAAAATATGTAGAAGGAAATTTGGTCTCACGTTGTTGTGCATTTTATGCCCAAGATTTTATGCCCATTTATGCCCATTTTATGCCCCCTTTCCCCCCTGACCCCCTTTAAAAAATTAACGCTTATGAAGCTCCAATAACTGTTATATAACACTAGTCTCTGTGTATAGACTCCTCTGTTTGTTTCTGTTTATCTATTTTAGCAAATTAGTTGAATATAAATGTGACATTTTTAACAGCAGTATCCACACTGCAGGGTAGCTGTTATTATTATTTTGTGGCGTGCCAACCCATTGCTTTGCTGATGGATTTAATCAAAAGACAGCATGTTACACTTCAGAAACGTTTTGCATGTATATCTATGAGTGTCAATGAGGATGTAAAATGAAGTAAAACACACGAAAAATGATCTTTCATTATGCAGTACCTGATTGTTGTCATGCGCGATTGATATAAATGTTCCATAGACATTCGATGGAACTTTTGGACATTCTATAGAACTGTTCCATAGAATGTGGATGTGAGGGGGGGGGTTAAATTTTTGCCTACGACCTGATCCTGGTACTACCAACACGTATGCAAAATTTGGTGGAGATCGGGCGAATATTGTAAGTCATCCGTTGCGGAAATGGGCCCTTAGTGGGTTATTAAATATAGGATTAGCCCAGATCCCCCCTTAAATGCATGTTTAGCCAGGTTGTTTGGTAATCGGACGTTACCTGTGTGTCGGGAGGTGTAGCATGCTGTCCAGTGTTCATACAGTGGTGGTTACCGAGAGGCGCCATTCTTCTTCTTCCTTCCCCCTCCGAACCAGCCCCCGCCCAGCGCTCTGACAGAGTCAGTCAACGAGACGTGTCAGCAACCCATTGGCGGAGAGCGGCTGCAATCGAAGGATGGACCAATCACGTATCCCCCGAGGCGGTCGAGAAAGCGAGCCCCAAGAAGGCAAGGGAGAAACTGCTTAGTGTTGAGTCTGCGATCTGCTGTATGAGGAGTGGTTTGGCCGAGTCTGCGATCTGCTTCGTGAGAAGGCCCGCCCCGAAAGGCAAGAGGAACTGCATGAGGTCATTCTGCGATCTGCTGTATGAGGAGTGGTTTGGTCGAGTCTGCGATCTGCTTCGTGAGATAGGCCCGCCCCGAAAGGCAAAAGGAACTGCATGAGGTCAGTCTGCGATCTGCTGTATGAGGAGAGGAACTGCATGAGGTCAGTCTGCGATCTGCTTCATGAGGAGTGGTTTGGTCGGCTGTTCCCCCTCGGTTATAGATCCAGCCTGAGGTCATCCACAGGTTCATCCTGAGTCCAGTCACGGAGCCTCTGACTGGCCTGACTCCCTGCACGGCTCGACACGTCTTTCATTCCATCGATCTGCCTGCGGAGCCCAACACCGGGATTGGCCTAGTCTGGTGTACAGGCCAGGCCTGGATTCGCATACTGCACCTTGTGAGAAACTAGCTGGAACACACCATAGATCTTTCTCTCCTGTGCCGTCGACCTTACGAGGGCTGAACGCACCGAGGCTGGTGCGTGGGCGGTGCCGACAAGAAGGAGGCCGTCGCCGCCATCTTGCCACGCTGCATGCTCGAGCTTGGGCGCTCAAATCCGTTGACATCAGCTTCTCACGAGCCGCATTCGTGCCTTCGACACTTTTCCTCTCGTCCATGAGGCATCACCAAGTACTCCGTGTCTTGTCTGCATGTTCTCTGCATCTTGTCTGCATGTCGTCCAGGCCTAAGGTTTATGTCGCTAGGGTTCCCTTCGAAACCCGTATCCGTAGCTCCCGAGTTAAGAATGGGTTATAGATTAGTTATAACATTGTCGTGAATGCTTTGCTTGTGTCGTGTTTCCCCGCTGTGTCCCCAATAAATCTGGCTGATTCATACAAAAGTTGCCTCCTTGAGTTTATTCGTGCTGCACTGAGGAACAATCGCTCGATTTGTATTTAAAACCAAAACGGGCTACGGACTGGCAGACTTCGCTCGGTCTCTGACAAACCCAGTCTGTAGCCGGGGTCTATATCCGCAACTGGTACGGCCCAGGTGTACTTTGGTATCATGATCTGAGGCACGTGACCCGAGACCTGTGCCGAACTAGCCGGCGTTATAACCCCTGAGACGGCGGTGCTGTTAAGAGCCACCGAATCTTCAACAATCCTACCCCACCCCCACTCCAGCCCCACTTTTCTATGTGGCTATACCCATTTACTATGATACAAAATGTAAACTGTTCAGCCTGGTGAAGGTATGCGCTCCACCAAGAGCCGTTCTAGTTCCTTTTGTGTGCTCCTCCCGTGTCCTTCTAAAATCTACAGGGTTACCTTTGGAACTGTTACCTTAAAGCTCAAGGTCCCACTTCTTCTCCCTCAATCCCAGGCTTTAAAAAAACACATAAACAGACCTTTAAACCAGGCATGTTTGTGATTATATTAATGAATTTTTGTTCCAAGTAAATCAATTACAAGAAACCCTCAAATATCACGGGCTCCAATATTGGGGGTTTCCACCAATCGCAGGCAACCGATTGTGTTCCGATTTTGTTATTGCGGAATTTCATTTCAGCCATTCACGGTTTTTGAGCTGAGATGGGTCATTGTATGCGTCCATGTGTACAATTACCGCCCATTATTAGCCTTTTCTTGTTTCTCACTCACTGATAATTGCAGTAGTCAGACCAGCATACGGTAACAAGGCTAAATTTAATAATGAATCGTCATCAAACAGGAAATGACATAAGAAGATTATGTAATACTAGATGTATAAGATCTAGTATACACACAACAGTTAATAATGGTGCCCAAACTGCATCTGCATGTACGATTACCTCCCATTACGAGCCTTTTGTTGTTTCTCGCACACCGTTGCATGCTGTTCTGTGCTCTGCCTGGAACACAGGCATCATCCCAACTGACTGGAGGAGGGGCCTTGTTGTCCCTCTCTGGAAAGGGAAGGGTGATTGCCAGGACTGCAACAACTCCCAAGGGGTGACGCTGCACTCAGTCCCGGGCAAGGTCTTTCCTCGGATAATTCTTGATAGGGTTCGCCACCATCTGTTTGAGCACAAGCACCCAGAGCAGTCAGGCTTTACACCCAAGAGGTCAATGATTGACAGTCTCCTTGCTCTTCGGGTCCTCACTGAACACAGATAAGAGTTTCAGCAGGGGCTGCTTGCAGTCTGTGTTGATCTCTGCAAAGCATTTTTGTTTCAGTGCGTTGGGATGCCCTCTGGAGGATCTTTTGGTCTTCGTGGGGTGACACCGAAACTGATCGATCTGATGTCTGAACTACACTCTGGTACTGAGAGTGCTGTGAGATGTGGTGATACCATCTCTGACTTATTTCCAGTTGTTACTGGAGGTTGTCAGGGGTGTGTCTTGACCCCAAACTTTTCAGTGCTTGTTTGGATTGATTTCAGAGAGATTACGCTGCAGTGGATCATTTGGGAATGTCAAGATCTCTGACATTGATTTCACAGACGATGCAGTTATCTTTGCGAGGACTCTGGATATCCTTTTGAGGGCCCTCGAGGTGCTGAATGAGGAGTCGGAGCCGCTGGGATTACGGGTTTCCTGGGTCAAAACTAATATCCATCCTTTCAATGACATCTTGGATGCTACTTTCTTGTCTGTACCTGTTTGTGGTGAGGAGGTTGAGGTCACGGAGAGATTCACTTACCTTGGCAGTGATATTCATGTGTCTGCTGGCTGTGAGCCAGAGGTCAATAGACGTCTGCGTCGGGCCTGGGGAGTTGTGGTTTCACTGAATCATGAGGTGTGGCGCTGTCGGTACTTGTGCAGGAGGATGAGGGTCCAAGTCTTCAGGTCCTTGGTGCTTCCAGTCTTGCTCTATGGATGTGAGACTTGGACTCTGACCAGGGGTCTGAGATGGAGACTTAATTCCTTTGGTACTCAATCTGTTCAGAGATTTATTGGCTATCACTGGTCGGATTTTGTGTCCAACGAGTGATAGCTATGAGAGTCTCAAATGAGATTTCTTACCTTCATAGTCCGTGAGCATCAGCTGCGGCTGTATGGACATGTGGCTCATTTCCCGGACGCTGATCATGCTCATCAGATTCTCTCAGTGAGGCAGCCTCATGAGTGGAGGAGGCCAATGGGCTGACCACGTACCTCCTGGTTGCAGCAGGTTGATCAGCATCTTAAGGAGATGGGAATGGACTAGGCATCTGCCTGGGGTATGGCCAGAAGCCCCTGGAGTACTGGCGGAAAGTGAACGCAGTGATGTGCTTGTCCTGCTCATGCTCCCACACCTGACCTGACCTGGATTACATTGCTGGGGTCTGAAGCTGCCATGTTTTTTGGCCTGCCTGCTGAAGGTGCCATACCTTGACTTGGAAGAGGCCACTACAATTTATTTACGATAATTTTTTTTTTTACTTTCCTTACTCATATTATCAAATGCCTGTTCATCATAGCTATGAATCGCTGGGTACATTACAATGCTTATAAATGTCTGGAGATATCAGCGTTTGTGGCTTTATTTCATTTCCACACATGCCATAACCTTGAGAATGTCTTAAACCAAGCCAATTTACAAAATTGAAGCTCTAGAATTGAGCTTAGCAACAGTTCCGCCTGCTGAAAAGGTGTTCATGTGTCCAATTCTGACATTGCTTAGGCGTTTCCGGGTGCATGGGTTTATCGATGGCAATTGGGAATCGCTCGCCAAGCCAGGCTTTCTGTTGGAGTGCTTGCTTGAGTGCTTAAGCCACTTACCGAGCTCCCTACAGGCGATAGCGGACAGTTTGTGTCCCGATTAGAATGTACATACAATGGAGTTACATATACAGCACACAGGGATGTGGTACATATGGGTAGATTTGGATCTGAAGGGACTCTCCGTGGGTGTGTGGGCAAGCCGTGACTGTTGCGGGTGCTGTGGTGGAAAAGTTTCATCCCGTATCTTATGGAGGTTTTATCAGGGTTTCCGATGTCGTCGTGACTGCTTCTAAAGCAATTGGTTATCGGGTGTGCTGTACAAAGGTTATATCATTTCTCTTTGTGAGTTTCAAAGAAAAATATATTTGATAACACCCGACCTCGGAAGGATGACAGGCCGAGTTAACCCCACCTGGTATTAATTCAACAACTGAGTGGGATTTCAACTCAGGACCCTAGGATCCCAAGCCCACCACCCTAACCATTAAGCTAACACCAGGCATGTATGTATATATATATAAAAAAAATTTTTTGTTTGTTTTTTTTTGTTGCGGGCCGGGGGTCGGTGGCGAGAATGACCACTAGGTGGGGAAAGCTTGCGTCGTCTCCCTCCAAACTCCCCAGAATTGTAGGCCGTCGCTCTGATAACTCCACGAGCCGGCGGGTCATTTAACCGACCGTGGTCGCCAATATTTCAACCGCGTCGCGTAGGGTCTTTGTATATAACCAATTTATCTAATTAACTACGCGATTTCGACTACCGGGGAAACCATGCCATCGGCACGTCTTGCTCGAACCGGGTCACTCTACCGACTGCGGTAGAGTTCCAACTACCGACTACCAACTCCGGTTTGGGTGCAGCCGAGTGGAAACTGCCAAAGCCGTGCCGGCTGGAATGAACGGATTATCGGGGATAAAACCCCGCCTAAACTCAGATCCGAACCATGCTGGACCAATTCAGGAAGGGACGGAACACGACTGGGAGCATTTCTAACAAGTTTATTTACAGTAAATGAAGACACAAAGCAAGACTTAACGCGAATATGCAAGAAGTTTACAATGATCCAAAACACTTATTCAGTTCTACTTAAAGACGGGCCCACACGCAGACACACACACAAATGAAAAGAAACCCAGAGTTATTTATTGGACCCTCGTAACTGAGGAGAGAGACAAGCTGGGGGTCAGAGTTTGGTTGGGTACCTGGCCGTCGGATAAGGGGGTACTCCATGCTGCGGCACCTGACAATGGTTGCTGGCTTAGTCCCAGTCGCACGTGTGGGACTCGAGGTTCGTGGCGGAGCTGGGGTGGTGAGTAGCGGGGTCCAAGAGGGGGGTCGGGTTCGCTCTTTCCTTCTTGTAGAGGGCCAGCAGAGACACGTTCGCCACCTCTCCGACCCCACCCACATTTGTTGCTCGACTCCTCCAACCATGGCACCCAGACAATTTAATCTGGCCTCCATCTTGGTTTTCTGGTGGGCCTAAAACATCAGGCCTGTCGGCCTCTGCTGATACACTGCCTGGGTTTTTTGCATCAGATTTCCATTGGCTTTGTTTGGGTCGAGTGTAACTCATGATGAGAGACCCCTATAAATTCAATCAATGTCGAATAAAAATTATTAGCAAGGTTTAATAAAGCCCGTCAGCACGTACAGTACGCGCCTCCCTAAAAAAACAAAGCATTATGTAATTTTTGAATGGTCCCATATTGGGGTTAAACAATCCGTGACCATGTGCCAATCATCAGCTCGTTCTGATATAACCGAGGTGGAGGCTGACGTGGATGAGAGGTATTCAGTTGATCTTTAATAGCACAGTAAGTGTGTGTGTTTCCCAATCACTCTGTTCATATTTTAAGAGCTTTAAATGCGCGTTTCCCAATTGGCCCGTTACCAGATTTTGTTGCAGGTTGTGACCACAGTGTGGTGATTCTTGTTGTACTATACTATACAATGCAAAAAAATCGAAAATTTACACATGGTGATCATTTCTTTTTGGGACACACACCGCACACCAGAAAATTATTTTTGGTACAAACCATATTTTTGCCTCGCTGG
The DNA here is from genome assembly GCA_035128595.1 of Eptatretus atami. NCBI lineage: Eukaryota > Metazoa > Chordata > Myxini > Myxiniformes > Myxinidae > Eptatretus > Eptatretus atami. The sequence continues at coordinate 60,866,846 of CM068959.1, read as the reverse complement.
ACCACACTGTAAAGTTTTTCTGATGTGTTTTTGTCATTAAACGTACTCCCCACTCTCCCACTGCCTTGTAAACACTAATTAGCCTTCTTTCAACTTGAACCATGGAGTGATAAAATGTTCAAACTTTCTTTGAATTCAAACTTACCCATAACATTTGAATGGAAGTTGTTGGGAAAACTAAGTACTCGTACTCAAATTCTTATCATCGATGAAATTGATTGCCAGCTGAATTTTAGGTGCCAATCAGACATCAATCGAACAAGTTATCAATCAATCATATTTGCAATTATTCAGTTGCGTCAATACTATTCCTGGGGATCAAAAAATTTCTAACAATATTGGAGTCCAAAAGTTATAAATGAATTCACTCCCACAATTTTAAATGAAATAAATATGGGAATCGAAGACTTTGTGAGGAAACAAAGAAATTAGAGTAGCTGCAACATTATTACTTCATTCACATCACTTAGCAAGTTGATGTCAAGAGGGAGAAAATGTTGAGTGTCTTTCAGTAATCTTTATCAAGTCACGTATATCATGAATGAGCATACATTACCTGAGCTGTCATAATTTGTAAACCCTCTGCTCGTCTTTGTCATTGAGCTTGTTTCCCTTATCAGTGAGCTCATATTGCCGGACTTCATTTCAAAATCCTTTTGGTGGGATTGCTATAAATGCTTTCATTGTTCTGATGGGCATTGTTTGAGTGATTATCTGTCTTTTTAGTTTTACATCCTGAGCTGATTGCTTTTCCCACTTCACTCGAGGGGTGTGTTTCATCCTTCCTGTACAAGGCAATACATATTCATTAAAATGTATTCGCACTGGCCAAAATATGCTATCTTCCTGACGTTTTGTTTGGTTGATGTGGTAGTTCAATCAGGCATCCATCAATGTAGTTGTATCGGGAATCAGGCTTTCTGTTAGTGCTTGACTCATGGTCCAGGAATCAACATTTACATCAGCTTTACAATTTTATATTTTACATGATGGTTACCAACAAAGGTGTAGAATAGTGGGATAGTGAAACAAAGTACAGTATTTGTATATGTAATGATGTTTTGGATGTATTTTTTTTTTGTAACGTTTGCATTTCTGTCGTGATATTTCAGCACAGAGGTGCAGCATACTTTGCGCTTTTGAGAATCATGTCTGGGTTTGATTATAATAAGTATTTGACATAACTATAATCTGTCACTCTGCAGGTTCTTTATAGGCATGGTGTTAGCTATCATGTGCAGCCTATGGCTACTGGTTGCATCATTTTCTGGGGACACGGCTGTGCCACCGATGCAATGCCCTCTATTATCATTACACTGGTACTCATTTTGCCAACCTTGGAAGGATGACAGGCTGAGTCAACCCCAGCTGGTGTTAATTCATCAGCTGACAGGGGTTCAAACTCAAGACCCTAAGTTCTTAAGCCAGCCACCTCAACTGTAAAGCCAACGCCAGGCTTGGAATGGTGTTACATTTTGTAGTATGAACACACCGTTTCCCCAAAGGGGTTGAAAGGCCAACTGTCCTTTCTGTTGGTGCACAACTCGTGGAAATTAAAAAAAAAAAGGAGGTGAGCTCTGAACAAGAGTAGGCCATTGATTTCCAGTCTCCTGGTCAATAGTCAAATTCCTTTCCTGACTATTGCTGGGAAATCAATGGAAAACAATGTATTACATTCCCTGCCAAGAAACTGTTTTGGTATCACCAATGTTCTCGTCCAAGAGTATAGTATTTGTATTATATTAATTTATAATTTCAAAATTTTGCCAGAAATTCCTTCCACCTGAACTCTTATCCACATACAAGGCCTTCATCAGTAGTTTGATGGTGTACTACACTCCCCACCTGGCTTGTGCCCCTGCTTCACACCTTCCTCAGCTTGACGCTGTGGTCTATGGGCCTATCATTTGTCGTGGTCAATGAGACAATCTCCCACAATGAAGCTGAGTCCATGGGCCAATCACTTTCACATCACAGACAGGTTGGTGGTCTCTCTGTCCTCTACCACCTCCTTTCTAGTCTTGCACTTTCTGCTGTTTTTGTGCTTTGTCCCCTCCAGGTTTCTGCAGGATGGACATGGTCTGTCAGTAAACCCCTTCTGGTTAAACTCCCAAAATCCAGAATCACTGGTCACCTCCAGTTGTTTGCTCCGCTTTATTCCTGCCTGTGGAGCCAACTTCCACATTCTCTTTAACCTCATTCTTTCTCAGATCATACCCCATCCAAAAACATGATCTCTTCTTCCCCCATTAATACTCTACCCCCACGCCCACCTCTATAAAAGTTTGTAGTTTTTCCTTCCTGAGAATTTGTGGCGATATCAATTATATACCCCCTGTGTCCCCCTCGTCCTCTTTCTTCCCTACACCCCTTATTTCTCCAAATCTCCCTCTATTTTATGCCTGGTGTTGGCTTAATGGTTTGGGTGCTGTGCTTTGGGTCCTTGGGTCCTGAGTTCAAATCCCACTCAGCTGTTGAATTAATACCAGGTGGGGTTAACTTGGCCTGTCATCCTTCCAAAGTTGGCAAAATGAGTGCCAGCATGCTGGTGTGCTGTGTCGGAGTGACGACCCATCCAGGATTGTGCCCAATAGCCAAGGAGACTGCTTAAGCAGCACCAACACTCTGCACAAAGTATGGTCCCAATCTCTTCCTCCTCAATTTTGCCCTTTGTCCTTGCTGTCAGTGTGCCCCCCCCACCCCCCTTCTCTAACTGCTGTTCCTTTTGTTCTGTTACATCCTCATGTGTTCGATGTTCTAGCTCCTCCATGAGCCAAGACATTGTAAATAAAATTATATAAAAATAAAGCATGGATAAGGGCAACCATAACAATTCAACGATTAGACTTTATACATTGAGATGAAGGGTTGATAAGGCTGTGGTTTATTGGTGAAAATGAAAGCTTGTGTAAGGAAAGACCTGACAAAATATGTGATAGTAATGTAAACAAGGTAATGCACAATTATAATCTATAGTTTACTTGTAAGAGTACCTGTCCCCAGTGACTGGGAAAACAAGCAAAAATACCCATCCCCAGTGATGGGAAAAGTTTAAATTAATCTATCAATTGAAATTATTTCATGGACTTTAAAAGGGTTAATTGTGTTGCACGCAAAAAATCTGGCCTTTTCAATTTGAGATCAACTGGTTGTCCTGGTTGCACAAAATTGCTGTATTGGTCACTTTGGCCTCAATTTGCAGCCTCCAAACAGCCACCGAGGCCACGGCCACTTAGCCCATGTTACTTGCGGTACGAAGTTGTATCTGTACCCCGACTATGGAGTTTGCAGCTTTAAAGATGTGGCCGTGCATAAGGAACAGAGAGAGATAGAAATAGATAGCTATTAAAAAATATTGTTGCAGTTTTTGACCCCCAGGGAGAACAAAGCACATACACATATAGTAAAGCAAGTTATATCGAAGAATGATGTTTGGCTTTTAAGTACAGGTGTTTCAAAAAGATGTACATGTGTAAGTTTCTCTGTTCATAATGCTTTATTCTAAATTCTTTCTGCTGCTGTACAATAATATAAGTGGGACCACTGGAAAGGTGATACAGTAAACCCTACAATATTGCGGGGGTTAGGTTTCCTGAAAAATGCCGTGATAGTGAAAACCAGGGGCCAATGGGAAGAGGGGGGGGTTCAGTTTCTGGACTTCGAGAAAAAAAGAGAAAGATTGACGGCAGCCAGGAATAAACACATTACAATTGCAATAAACACTTTTTTTTTAAAACCCGCATATCTGCAATATATATATATATATATATATATATATATATATATATATATATATATATATATATGTATATATATATATATATATTTAACATCGTTAGCCTGCCGTGATGTTAATGAAACATTTCATTTTTTTATTATTTGTATTTATCTATGCCGAAGTGACCACAGAACAATGTGGGGTCATCGCAGGCAAGTGGCCTCTGAACATTGTTCAAGTCGGTCGATATATAATATTCAGTGTTGGTGCAAATATTTTAGAGTGCTCACCAAGTGGCTTAAGCACTTCAACGAAACGTTTGATAAGGAACGGCTTGCTTGGCACACAATTAGCAATCACCGAACCATCATATGAAGTGGAACATAAGACTTTTTTTTGGACCATTTTTGCTGTCAAAAGTAGTAGGACCTTTGGATGTTGATTTATTAATTTCCCATTGGATGCTAAAGGTTGGGAAGGGTCCATCGGAGGTGGGATAATAAACCACTTTGCTTTTATGCTCAGGAGGCTTTATATCCAACAAACATATCGACAAGCTTCTCTGGATGATACTATGGAATATTTAACATCGACATGATTTCCAGCATTATTATCGAGTTAAGCTTGAAAATAGGGCTAGAAAAGTGAAGAAAAGTGAATTTTGGTTTGGGATTAAATGAAGGGAATAAACGGTGGATTAAAGCAGACTTCAATGGAATAGATTGTTGAAATATATTGGACATCTAAATCGAAATGGGACATATTTCTGCATCATATATCTGTGATAAATGGATGTATCATTTGTGTAGTTGTGAAACAAATTTAATCGGGAACACTCACTAATTGAAGCAAAACGCAAAAAAAAAATCTGAAATGTGCAAAACTAATTCCTTAATTTTTGCAACAAGTAAAGATGTTCAATGGATCGTCATTGTATGTGTCCAGCATATCGGATTTTATTTTAAATCAACGTTGTACTTTTTAAAAGTAACACTAATTGTGATGACATATAATTACCAGAGTAAACATCAGCTTCAGCTTTTCATTTTATAACCGCCTTTTCTCAAGCAATCTTATTTTTGGTCATTCGCGAAACAAACAAGTAGTCATTAAATGCATATTCACAGCTCAGCAGGCAAAGGAAACATCACAATGCCATTTAAATTATTCTTCGAATTTATGCTTTTGGTTATTCCAGGATTGCAAAAGCATTTAGACCAACAAATGGCCACTGCTTAAAACATTCAACTGGCTATAATCAGGTATTCTTTCACGTTATTGCCTTATTGGTCAGGTGGCCATTGGCTGCTGATTGTCGTTTTCTTGTCGCTTAGAAAATTTTGATTTAACCATACTCTACACCTTCCACTCGGTCCACGTACTAGCCCTCACGGCCACTTTTGCCCATCACCCACACCAATTCCTTGACTCACCTACATTCTTCCAGAGAAAAACATGGTGAGCAGTGGAAATGGGGAAAAAGTCAATTTAGTTCATTTCCAATTCATCCAACTTTCCACTGGGGAGGTTGTTCAATGGATGCAGCAGCACCTGTTGCAGTCATTCTTCCCTGGTTCATACAGCCAAACATTCCCAGTACCCTTGTCCCAAACTAAGGGCCCATTAATTTGTGGCAGACTATCTGTGGAAGGTTATTTGGGATACTATAGGACTTACCCAAATATACTTTCAATTTAGCTACGTAACATTTCACAGGTGCTCTGGTTGGTCGCCTGGTGGTGATACCTGAGTTTGTTCTTTGTGGTAGACCCGCATCCATCGACCAACCCAGCATGACGGGTCGCCACATTGGGCTGGCTCGGAGCTTCAGGGAGAGGTTGCTGGACCACATGCCTGGGCGGTCACCTCCTCAGTCCCTTACTGGGCCCCGCGGATGCTGCCGCCAAGGTGCAGAGCCCCCACAACACATCCCCCTAGTAGTCCTCATGTTGCACCATTAAAGGTTGAAGGTCTTAATCTCCTCTACCCACCGCCCTGAGACTACTGTTCGGGTGACACCCTGATGGATTGGGAACACACCACAACACAACCACCAGGTTCACTGTGAGGCCTGTGTTGGACCCTACGACTCGTGTCCAAATCCTGACAGGCCAGCCCCCAGCTGCCGAACATATCCCAATTTCCCAGGAATACAATTTTCTCTGAGGTCGGCGACCTTAACCCCTCCTCCCCCCTTCTCCCGGTTTGAATCATGCAGCCAGGAGACCAGGTCCCACCAAGGCTATTTAACCAAAAATATACAATTTTGGCTGCAGCCGAAAACCCTATGGCTCCCGGGGCCTGTACCTTCCTGCATCAACTGCTGGCCTAGAGCCCGCAGCTCCCAGTTCCTTTCCCTATTGGTGCAAATAGCCAGCTGCTCATAACTCTAAGCACCTCCCTACGAAAAACACAATTATGTTTTTTTAATGAAAGACCTCAATTTTCTCTGCATTGAGAACGTACCTTAATTAGGCAGTGTACATTAGATCGATGCCGCGATCGCTACAAACAAAACATGTATTTCCTCGTTTGAGTTGTAATCAAAATGTACCTTTGTTTCCTCAAAACTGTACCTTCATTTAATAATAGAAGACGCATTGTTCAGTCTTCAAATGTACATTAGAGGCCTATGAACCCTCAGAGCTATGCCGAGCGAAAAAGATGGCGGTGATTTCTTGGTGGCTGGAGGGAAAGACGTGGCCTGGCTAATGGGCAGTGCTTGTGATGCTGGAGGAGAGAGGGAAGCCGTGGCCTGTAGAATGGGTGGTGCTTATGACCCACAGATACAAACTCAGCTTTATATATAAGACACCCCTTCTCGCAGTCAAATGCATTTTACATAAAATGAGAAAATATTTCGAACCTCCCTTCCTGCTGTATATCTCGTAAAATATGGGTTAACCTACATGAGATAACCCTTTTTCTCTCCTCTTTTCTTACTCTAATCCATTCTAAACCTCCTTTCCCTTTTATTTCCCCACCCTGACACAACTTCCATACCCTCCCTTTTTTCCTATCCTCCCCCTTTCTCTTCATTTTCCTAACATGCCTCTTCTTTGCATGTTTAATATACAGATGGCCCTTACCATGGCTGTAAATTTTGTCAAAAATTGTGCAGAACGTTTGCAGTTGGAATTGGTTAGCAATTTCTTTTCTGCTACCCACTGCCATGGGAGAAACAGTAAAGTACATGAAAGCACTAAATCACACCTTTTGGCGTTTTTATAACTCAATATTTTGTTGCAGTATGCTTGCTGCAACTCAACTGAAAAGAGTTGAGAAAGAACAGATTTTGTACAGCAATGCAAAAAGAAAGGGAAGAAAAGCTCAGAGTTGTTCCTCCAAGCAGGGCATACAAGATTCAACACATGGAAATGAAAACAGCAGGTGTGTCTTTGTGTGTGTTCATAAAATGTGAGTTTATTTACACACAAATTACGTGTGTGTGTGTGTGTGTGTGTGTGAACACAGTGGGCTAGCAGGATAGTCTAGATGTATGCACACTTTCCTCTGAGCTGTCTAGCCTGGGTTTGAATCTCGACACAGCTACAAATTGTCACCCTGGTGTTTTGCAAGCATGGCGATACAATTTATGTTCCATCCCTCAGATGGATGTTAAACTGGGTGTCCCGTCTGCTCGCTTTGGTTGGTGGATATCAAT
>CM068959.1:60843646-60859454 GCA_035128595.1 Eptatretus atami | reverse complement strand
TTCACAAAGTGTCGGCGAATTACTGCTGTCACCCTGAACAAATTACAAATTCCTTTCACCTAGCCTGCCGGTTCGTGAAAGACTTGTGCCAAAATAATTTTGACCCCACAAGAACGTACCAATAATTGGGGCCGTTAAATACATGGTTGTAGATATATAATAGATGGAGCTGTTTTGTTTTAAATCTGATGCTGCTGTTTGAAAAAGATGAAATATCCGATGATCCCAGCAAGGGCTAAATGTGTAAGAAGCCAAGTTATGTGTCCTGTGATAACTGAGTGAGGTTTTCGTGCCTCTTTGCATCTGCTGGCAGTGAGTTGGGAAAGCCTGTGGTATGTGGAGGCATTTTTGTGCAATGAATCACTAACCATTGTGTTGTTTTCCCTATTCTCCCGAACCCACTTGATTTTCACAGCTTCACATAGACTGTTGACGTGTAACTGAATATCTATACATAGTTTAAAAATAATTGATGGCCTCTTATTCTGGCTTTTATCAATACCTTATTTTGCACAGATGCAAAAAAGGTAAATGGAACAATTATATCTGATATATGTACCAAAGTGAACAAACTTCTTGAAAACATAGCCAACAGAGAAACAAAGCAATCATACAAGAGGGACGTGTTCTAGCCTTCCTGTATTTGTCATTGTTACACTTGTTATTCTCCAATCATTATATACGTTTGTCTCGATCTTATTGAGCTGTTGAATATGTCCACAAAACAGCCTTTACCTGATCTATTACCTTCTTGATCAACACACCTGATAGCTTATTGCTTGGTGAAATTAAATCCATATATAGTACCTTCCACAGCCTTAAATTTCACCATTGACTACCTTCCCACCTGTTTCTCCTTCCCTCTTTCTACTCCTCTCCTTTGTCTCTTCTGAGTATATTTTGCCTATCTTATTCAAGCCAAAGCACACAATTACCGGTCAAATATTTTACCGGTTCTGGGCAATTGTCTCCACCGTCTTGGCTCTTCTTAATTCCAACTGCTCACTGTTCTTTGCTTGAAGTAACAAAAGCGCTTAATCAACATGGCAGTCTGTCTCATTCTCCACAATGATAAGATAAATATTTTATCTGGTTATATCACACCCTTCCTCTCCTGCACAACACCATTCCTCTCCTGCACAACACCATTTCTTCATTCTAGTGTGCTGCACACACACACACACACACACATACACTCCCAACTCCACCTTCCTTTTTTTAATCCAAGGCACCAAATCTGCTTTATTGTTCCACCAGAAGATCCACTTTCCATGCTTCTCTTGTTCCATCTTCTCCTTTTTACCTCTGCCACTGAAGGTGAAGGAGGTTATGTTTTCACCCCTTTCTGTCTGTTTCTCTGTTTGTCTGTGTGCAGAATATCTCACAAAGTTGCGGATGGATTCGGATTAAATTTTGTGGACAGGTTCGGTGTGCGACAAGGACGAACTGATTAGATGATGGTGAAGATCTGGATCCGGATACGACTACTAGAATTTTTTAAGTGATTCTTCACCCATTGAGAGATCGGGCCAAAAATGATATATAGCACGATATCTCAAAAAGTTGTTGTCAGATTCGGATGAACCTTGGTGGACACGTTGGGTGTGTGACACGGACAAATTGCTTCTATTTTGGTGAAGATCCGAATCTGGATCTGGATACGAGAATTGTGTAATTATTAAAGTGATTCTTCACCATTGAGAGATAGGGCCAAAAACGATATAGTACTGTATATCATGATATTTCAAAAATTCATTGGGCCCGATATGTTCTCGTGGATCAGGCATTACGTGGCGGAGGTATGCACTCCACCGAGTGCCCTTCTAGTTTTGAATTGTTTTTCTTTAACTTCCTTGCTCGCACAGCCCTTTAGTTTTCAGTTACTTCTGTTTCAGCTCTTTCCTCTGTCCATTTCAATTTCCCTTCTGCACCAACCATGGATGACCAATTGCTCGATACACTGAAAGCAACATGTTGATGCAACAGTTGATGGACCAACAGAACCCATGCCAGTCATCTTATTTTTACAACAATGAGGTAGTTCCAACATGTAAACCATTCAACGTATGCAACACATATACATACTGTCAACAGGACATTTCAGCTAATATTAAAGAATATAACATCTTCCCCCATCAAAATGAAAGCTCTCCGAAATCTGACATGGCTAAGTTTTTCAGAAGAGAATGAAAATTGCATGAATATTTTTCCCCTTTCAGATACCAGTGAGGCAACCCCAGTGAGTGCTTACTTCTCCTGTACGGATACCATTGTGCACAGCAAGAGATAAAATAAGATAATAATGATGAGAAAGAGAGAGGGATAAAACGACTGAAATAATGTTAAAAGAGGGGAGTAAAAGTCAGTAACATTTGTATTGCATAGCAAGATGCAGAGACTACAAAGCAGGATTCGATGCAGCACAGCTCGGTTCACTTTGTGTTGTTAAAAAGACATTCATCCTGGGTCTACATAGGCATGACTTTTGTGGAAGATTCTCTGTTTTGGTTTTTTTTGTTTTGTTTTTTTTACAACCACATAATTGCAGACTGCGGAGCCAACTTTACATCTCCTCCAAAGGATGACATACTTCATAATGCGACACCACTTGCCGGCGTCAACGAAAGCACCAGTTTTAATCAAGTACATTTGATCTCATCGGGGAATAAGCCAAAGACCACGCACTGGCACACGACCAACTGACCTATCCTACAACTCAGATTCAAGTTTGCATTCAAAGACATTGGATGAGTTGAGATGATGTCCTTTACAAAGACCAGGAAGTTTGACGATTCCAGGATTAATTTATCCTTCCGTCAGCATGCAAAGGAGAACATGGAAGCACATGAGCAGTAAATTCACACAATTTCACAACTTAGCACATTGTTAACATCCGCTGGAACCAATTCATCAAAAAAATATTCCATGACATCACATATTAAAACCTAACTTTTGATGAGCAGTTTGCGTCGAAAATCGCTCTATGTTCGACTTAATCAGTATCAGGAAAATAAATTATTAATTTTTTTTTTTTTACTGAAACTACATCATTGCATTCAGTTTTTCTGAATGAGTAGCAGGTCGCATGGAAAGAGTGCACGGCCAGAGAAAGAGGAAAGCAAATTTTAAAATAGATTCCGATCATTTCAGAAACGTTCTCAGCAACCTTTCACACTGAGTAAAAGAGGGGGAGTTCCAAGACTGCTCCAGCACAGGTGCAATCAAGTTTCTGATTACACATGGCCAGCCAGTGTGCAAATATTTGCAAAGCTTGCACAAAGAATGAAGTCACTTTTGGAACATCATAGATGAAGGGAAGCAAACTGATCTTATGTTTTGCGAGAAGCCAATTGGATGAGTTTATTGCCTGAATGGTACTTGGTGAGCAATGAAGTCATGTCTATTTGTTGCCAAAAGACTACACCCATTATTTTTACAGTCGTCTGTGTATTTTAATAGCTTATTATAATCATCCCGAAAATGCTTCGGCTAACTGCAGCATATTTGGACTTCTCGGTCACACTGAATGTACTCGAAATAGGGCTCGCAAAGTGGCAAAGGCTGTAATGTTTCGCTGTCGAAAAAGAAAATTGATCGGTTTGATGTCTCCTTCCTTGCTAGAATCAAACATTTTGATCAATCGAATTGTTGAGCTAACAGGATGACCTAGAGCTAAGCACACTCGCCTCTGGGCTGTCCAGCCTGGGTGAAAATCCCGACACAGCTATATACTGTCATTCCGGTGTTTCACATGCAGGGTCATTCATCAATGTGTGTGTCGTCCCTCGGATGAAAGTTAAAACCGTCGTCCCATCTGCCAGCGTTCGTTGGTGGACGTTAAAGATCTCATGGTGTCCTTCACAAAGAGTAGGCGAGCAATCGCCGGCACCATGAACAAATTCCTCAACAGCAGAGGGCATTGCATCAATGGCACAGCCGAACCCTCAGACAATGATGCTACCCCGCAACCTTGTGCTGCATGTGAATGAAGAAGAATGTAGTTGTACATACTTTTGCAAAAGTAATGTATCAACTTGGAAAAGCGAATTTTCAACAACTTTCGTGCTCGTTTTCTTGCATGCCCAAAGTGGTAACATGGTAGTAATTTATGTTGTTAAAAAAAGACTGTAACTTGTGCTTTCAAACATTTTAATGTAGTTCTACGAGGTGATTAATAAGAGTTATAATGTTGAACAAGATAGGTTGGACTCTCCACTTGACAAGAAACAGCCATCGAAAAACAATGACATTCGTGACTGATGACGTCTTTGTGCCTTATATCTCATAATCTTTACAGTGAAAGCACATCTTACATCAACCATGCCATGTCTTATGTTAATCAGTGTTGTTCGTGTGTGTGTGTGTGTGTGTGTGTTGTGTGTGAGATAAGTGAGATTTTGGGCAAATGACCACACAAATCTACACACGGGTGGAGGTCGGCCTTTCAGTTACTTTTCCTGATCGGAGTGATTCCAGGAACTGAATCAGTGAAGTGAGAACTGGACATAACATGTATTCAGCTCTTCTGGTTGTTGAGGCCAAGTCTGATTCTTCGGAGTCTGTTTTCTCTTGTTTCAGGGATACAGCACAGCCTTGCTAACTATGTTTCTCATCTCCATGTCGTCTTTCCTTGAAGAATCAAGCTCTTCCTTTACTCTCAAGTGCTCCTTTTCCAAAAGCCTTGAACGTGATACTATCTGGCACAAGAAGGAGCCTTCCACGATCATCAACGAATAAGTGAATTTTGCCACATATTCACTCTGAAGTTTCCGGTGTATATGTGCTTTTTGGTATGCACATGAACTTCACCAGCACCAAGAGATTCCACCAAGGAAATCAATGTTCCAGTTAGTTCCACCATTGGTAAAACACGAGGCTCAGGAATTATTGTCTGTATAATGTGTTTGAATAGCTTTTTGTATGCATTTACTCCAAAATGGAGTACAATTCCTCTTCATCACAATCGGCAGAAAACGTTGATGGCGCTACCCGTTGCCTTGTATAATTGACGTAGGAAGATCTATGGTAGTGGACTTCAGCTGTGACAAGCTCCCATGATGTTAGCAACAGAATTTTATAATCCATCCGTTCCATCTCCAAAGACCGCATTCTCTCATCTGCTCGCAACTGACAATATTTTGTCAGCGGCTCATGTGAACTTGATCCTTTCAGATACTTGTTTTCTTTGTTGCAAAATATGTGTTCAGGTCATGTATCCTGGAATCACTGGCCAGCATCTGTCTTGAGGATTTTCTACAGGTGTGTGCGTGCGTGCATGTGTGTGTGTGTGTGTGTGTGTGTGTGTGTGTGTCTGTGTGACATTCCGCTCCACCCATTGATTGGATAGTTCACCTGACTCCACCCACGATTTCTTATTGCATGAAAAATCAGCCGCCATGTTGGTGCGTATTGTGTTGCGAAACCAAAGACGTCTCAGAGCTGTCACAGTCACAATTCCTTCAGTTTTCCCTTCAGTGTAAAACCACCAAAGTGACAGTTAAAAGGATTTTGAGCTAATAGGTATCACGGAGCTTGTGACTATCGGCATCAGCAATCGAGACAGTTGTCTATTAATTTATACAGCACCCAAATTGTGACGTGGCATTTTCTCAAGCAGAGCTGAAAACCCATTGTCATTAGAAAATTGTCCAGGGTAATTATTTACATTTAGCAATGTGTAAATATGTCTCAGGAAGAAGATAATTGGTTTTGGGTTGTTCATTGTCACATATCTTTTCCTCATATCTCGTACGATTGTGAGTCGGACAGGCGACCCTGACGAGTGGGGAGGGGGGTTGATGGTTTAGAGTGGGGGAGGGGATTGATATCTGGGGTTGTGAGGTGGAGGGTTATGATTTGGGGTTGGGAGACATGATTGAGGACTTTGGGTTTGTGAGGGGGTGGGAGTTGAGGACTTGAAGTCACATTTTACATTACGAGGAATTTCCATAGGTTCCTGCTGGTCTGGTATGATGGATAATATTGTTATGAAAATGAGTTAGGGGTTAATGAGGGGTTAATTATTCATCAGTTGTATATGAATGAGTGTTTGTGTGAGTGGTTGTAACCCCAATTAGCTACGAACAGAATCGGACGCCTAGTTAGGCCGCCTGTCATCCTCACCCTCATCTCTGTCTCTTCTCCCCATCTTCTATTTGTGTTTAACTCATAAATCACCCACATTTTCTTTTCATACCATAAATTGTGCTTCAACATGGCTGATACATATGAGTTACCACATCGACCATTGGACACGCTTTGGCAAAATGGCTGCCACAAATGGGCTACTCCAGGCCCTCAGATATGCTTTTACAAATAACTTCTACAGCAGTGGCACTTGCTGATCAAGATACAGTCCAGCGGAGAGAGGCAGTCTTCGAGAAAGAGTTAAGCAGAACAGAGCCAGACACGCTGAGCAGATGCCAGAGCCAACCATACAGGTTGGCAAAGCCACGAATGGCGAAGCCGTGAATATCGACACCACAAATGTCGCGCATTGTTTCAATGGAAAAAGCGGATAGGTTCCCGGCGGTTGCTGATTCAATTGGGAAACTTTTAAAAGTTTTTTTCGACCACAAATGCACATGATTACAATTTCATAAAAAATGCTTACAAATTAAAAAAAAGACAAAACCAGGAACTGTTTCGAATGTTTATTGAAGGAATGTGATTAGAGTTTAATGAAAGTGATTAATCAACCTTACCGTAAAACTTTTTTAAAAAACAACAGCAGGTACCGTTTCAAATTTTTATTTGCACAAACCCAGGCAACTTTTAAAATGATTATTTAAAATCCAGTGAACTCAGTGGAGTCCTCTGAAGACCACACAGGTGAGGGGGCTGATGAGTCACTCACGGAAAGGGATGCAGGAGAGACAGGCAAGGGTTATAATGCTCCTGAGGTGGACTGACCAGGGTGGAAAAAAATTCGTGATCGAGAACTGCCTGGAAGATTGCTGCATGTTTCAATGTAGTTCCTTGTACGGGAGCATCACATCATCCAACCCCCTCTTGAACTTGAGGTAACACTCCATGACCTGATCACCGTCTTTCAACCTCTCAGTCATTGACTGCATGTCATGCAGCATCTCACCCAGGAACTTGGCCGTGACATTTGACCTCAACACCTCTTCCTCTTCCTCTTCATTACCTCCCACTTCCTCCTTCTACTCAGAAACCTTGGTAATGGCTTCCAACTCCTACTCAGTGAGCTCCTTGGCATGCGAGGTGATAAGAGCATCCAACTCCAGGCTGCATGTTGTCAAAGCCTTCCCTTCCCCTTGCCATGCTAACCTGACAATTTCATGCCTCTCCTCTGTGTTGTCAAAAAAGCCTCTGAAGTTCTTCACTACCTGTGGCCACAGGTTGTGCCAGCAGGCATTGATGGTGGAGGCTCTCACCTTGTCCAGCAACTCTTTTTTTTGTGCCAATGCAGTGGGCTATGTTGAACTCTCAACAACAATGCCCGATGGTGAGCTCTGGGTTGGAGTCCATCACATGCAACATGTGGCGAAAGGGGCGGCGGGTATAATCGGTTTTGAAAGTCGATATTACCCCTTGGTTGAGCGGCTGGATCAAGGAGGTGGTGTTGGGTGGCAGGAAGATCACCTCGACGTTTGGGTGAGCCACCTTCAGGTCCCTGGGGTAGCCAAAAGCGTTGTCAATGAGCAGGAGAACCTTTAACGCGACGTTTTGTTCTGCCAGGTACCTCTCCACCTGACAGACGTAACAGTTATTGAACCAGTGCATGAAAATTGCTGTCGTCACCCACGCCTTCCTGTTGGCTCTCCAAAACATGGGTAGCGTGTGCTTGTTCTTGCCCTTGAGAGCACGCGGGTTCAGGTAATGGTACAGCATCATGGGCTTCATCATACAATCACCTTTTGCATTTGCACAGAGGAGAAAAGAAACCCGGTCCTTTGCGGCCTTGAATCCCGATGCTGTCCCTTCACGCTTCGAGATAAAAGTTTGGATTGCCATCTCTTTTCCAAAACAGGCAGGTCTTGTCAGCATTGAACATCTGCTCTGGCAGCTACCCCCTTCTCCTGGATGAGTTTTGCGAGTTGAGCAGGGAACATTTTGGCTGCGTCCTGGTCCGCGGAGGCATGCTCGCCTATCAGTTTGATGTTGTGGAGACCGGAGTACTTCTTGAAGCGGTCAAATCATCCCCTGCCCACTTGGAATGGATTGGGGCTGCTCTTATCACCATCACTCGTGCTCCCATGATGTTAGCACCACCCACGTCAGTGTGAGTGGTGGGACATGCTGCGCTGCTTGGTTTATAGTATAAATGGTGGGGCATGCTGCACAGTTTGCTCACAGTGTGGCTGGTGGAAGATATGCTTTAAAACTGTGTTGTGCATGGGGCTTGTAGAAGATATGTTTTTTGCACTTGTGAAAAACCGCGCAAAAGCAAAGCACAGGGCCATGGATGTAGAAGCAGGTCACCTTTTATAAACTACAAATACGCAGCGTCCACAAGCTGCGAATTCGCGAATAGCAGGGTCCGATCACATCAGTCTGAGACATGCCAAAATTTTAATTTTTAAATACATTAGTCGAAATAATTAGGAAAATAAAAAATTGTACAAACATATATTGAGGCAACTTGGTGGTCTTCTGGTCTTGCTCATCCTGCTTTTTCACCTCTATCTCAATCCTTGGCCCTGCTCCCGCTTCCTCACCCCCCCCCCCCCAATTCCCTTCTCCCTTATCACCCAGGTTGCATGTATTCTACCAGACAACCTTACCTTATTACTCTCCTCATGTCTTAGCTTATTTAATTCCCACCTCCAGTTTTTCCTGCCTCTTTCTCTTGCCAATGGAACTGTCTTCCTAAGTCTGCTGTCTCCTCCTCTTCCCTCCTGCGCTTCAATTTTGTGACCCACTGCACCTCATGGTCTCTCCCACTTATACCTCTGAACCTTTATAGACTCAATGAAATCCTGTCCCCCTTTCACCTGCAACTCCTCTCGATCCTCATGCAGTGTTGCATCCATTTAATCCTGCCAGCTGTTTGCCCTACTTTGCCTGTTGATTCTTCACTCTCTGTTCAATGCTCTTCCATGAGGCTCTTTTACACATGTAAAAAAAAAAAATAAACGAGTCTCGTTGTATAAACCAGATACTCCCCTTCAGTCCCAATCTACCCCTCCCCTTCCCCCCCCCCCAAAAAAAAGTAATAATAAAGGATGCCCGTAAAATTTCGTGCATTGTTGGGCACAAGCATGATATGGCAACCTTCAAACCTTCACCCCACCCCCTCCACACACACAATAGTAACATTTAAAAGACAAATTCTGCATTTAATCTTAAATGGTTGGACCCGCAGTTCTTGTGTGGATATAATGGCACTTATTGAACTGACAACATAACAGCACTTATCTACTTACTTTCTCCGCAATGGCTCACTGGATTTTGATAATTCTTCAATTTAAAAATTCTGCATTTTACTGTATTTTTATATCGAGTTGAAACTTGTTCGTTGCAACTGGATTGTCTCCCAAAACTACCGTTCGTTAAAGAAACATTTGTTTTCACCAATGTTCCTTATAATGAGACTACTGTCCCACTCATTGGCATATGTTTCTTGAGTAATGCTGGTTAAAGTCGTTAAAAGCTCAGTGGGATTATCCAGGTTGCCGAAAAGCATAGAAGATGATCATATTATAACTCCGATGGCTCCACTGCAAAGTCGTATTCCGAATATACGAGCACAAATTTCCACCACGTGTGAAGAAGTTCATCACAGGAGGCAGAAAGAGGATGGATTGCACACTTGATATGCACGTTAGCCAAAAACTTTTTCTAAAGCCAAGTGTTTCTAAGACTACCTCTGAAACTAGAGAGTTCATAAACCCCTTACCCCATGCAGTGTTCAGGTATATAATTAAATTGAAATAAAATAATAATTTTAAAGGTCGTATTAAAAAAAAATCCAGAAGTTTAGCACCATTTATACCACCTTGTGAAAATCCAGAAGTTTAGCACCATTTATACCACCTTGTGAAATATCTCCAAGTACTGCAAAACTTGAGCTTTTCGGAAGCAACAAGAAGGCAATTTTTTTTCTACCCTATCCTAGTATATAATTAAATTTAAATAAAATAAAGATTGTAGAAAAAGTTAATTCTGGAAGTTTACCAGTGCTGCAGTGGTTGTTACACCATCTTATTTAACACCTTACGTTAGTTCTTCGTGCCCGGTGTTTGTGTCCTTTATGATGTTCTGAAAAACAGTTTGTTTCCTTTTTGGAATGATTCTCAATTTTGTTTGAATGCCAGACAGGCAGACAGAGTAAAACATTTTATCTCGTTCCTCTCTTCGCATGTGCGATCAGTTTGAATTCAGAGCCAACGCGCTGCTATAATACAGTTTCATGTTCCGATTCATGTTCAAAATATAACATTCTATTGAAATGAAGTTGCTCCTCAATCATCAATTGATGTTTGTGGATGGACTGACAGAAGTTAACAAATTATTTAACCTTGCTTTTTGCTTCAAGTGCATGGGGTAATATAATCGAAAGTGAGAATCTGTATTAATGTGAGACATATTTTTGCAAACACAAGTGGCATATGAAACTGTGAACGATCTGCCTTTGGTCCTCAAAGTCTCCACAGGTTGATTATGTTCCACCTGATGGTTCAAATATTACGATACAATGGCATCACATTTCAGGATTTTTCACTTTTTTATTACACAGTGAACATCCATGCGAGAGTCGTGTAGTATCAGAATTCTCAATAATAGTGTTTGAATGAAAATTTGCTGTTCCAGATTCATAGTACATGTTCTTATTCACCCAGCATGGTTACTGGCAGAGTTGTGAAATGCTGTCAAGCAATAGGCAAGAAAACCAGAAACCAGCGTAGGAAGTGGTAAAATGTAAACGGAAGTTTGACCAACCCTGAACTCTACAGTGTGAAAACATAGCAAAGTTGCTTTAATAATTGCTTCTGCATCAGTTTTACAGTTATAAATTTCTTTCTCATGAGAAAGAACCTTCAGGCAATAGTCACTTGGAGCCTGTAATGCCTTCACAACTCCAACAGGATGGTGTTGAGATAGTACACCTACCTCTGAACTTTCGGGTCTGTGATTGACTCCTGACCTTCGTAATATACTGTCCGATTGATGATTCACAGGCATGAGGGTGTTACATCATCGAGTGCAGTGTCCCTCAAGCGAAACTGAAGCTGAAGACCCCTCTGGATATTTTTCGGGAAAGAGTAAGCGAGTTATTGCCTGGCACCCAAAAATATATTTCGATTTCCTACCCTAACTAATGTGCAGGGACACTGCATCAGCAGCAGAACAGCAATGGTAATGATTCAACCAACGGGCATACTTTGTGATTGAATCTCAGTCCAATATGCATTCTCTAACGATGATGCCTTTGCACAACTGACACATCTAAATTGATTTCATTCACTTTTATATGAAATAAAATCATGATTAAGTGAAAGACCCAAAATCCCTGAACATCAACAAACCTCGCACATTGTAAAGCATGCTGCAGTTATTAGTCAAGGCCTCCGAGATGTGAAATGAAGTGCGTACTTCACAATCCAGTGGGAATGGGCACATGGTTCGGTTATGAGAAATCAGAGTCAAGGGCACAGTCCATGTTTAACTGAGAAAGAAAGTTAAATGTTTCAACAGAAATATATTCTCCAGATAATTGTTCTGGTGAATGGAAACTGCAAGGAAAAGGAATATACCTTTTATTTGTTTACAACATCCGAGAACAAGTGAAGAAGTCATCAAACATCTCAAGTAATATCCTGATCTCGAATGTATACATTCAGTAATATCACCATGATGTTTCAATTGTTTCATTCTGTATGACTTCACTTTCCTGACTTGGAAAAAACACTGACTTTGCTTTCTCAGATACAGAAAAGAATTCAATTTTGAGTGATTTGAGTTAACTATCCTTGCAGTTGTAGCAACAAAACTACTCTCTTGACATTGTGTGCCATGACCTTATGGCACAAGGACGATGATGACCGAGCATGAAACAACAAATCAGCCAATGACTATGAAATATTGTGAAGACTTTAAGCCACCTAGATTAAGAGATTGTCATCAGTGTTCTGCACAGAATAATGTAGATCTCCCTGCTCTATTGCCCACAAAATTATGGAAATGTGCAAACATCTTTAATAGAGTCCTGCTATATTCTGTTGTCAGTATAAATCTCTTTATAAACGTGGCTGATGCTCAAATTTAAAACATTGCTGCTCCTTTACTATTTTGTACTATTTATTACCAGATCCAAAGACAGGTCACTTGACATCTATTTTTAATGTCTGTGAATTTAGAAGGGAACTTGAAGGATACCTTAGGGGAATTCACAATCACCTTTGAGCTGTCTCGCCTGAGTATGAGTCGCGACCCAGCTATAAACTGTCACCCTGGTGTTTGTCATGCTGGGTGATGTATCCATATGTGCGCTGTCTGTCGGAAGGATTTCTTGAGGAATGGCCTTGGATTCTGTAGACCCCAAAGTTGTGGCATAAACCTCAAAGATGCCATAGACATAGACTTAGATGCCACAGAACATCGATCAGATGACCCGTCTGCCAGGACTGAAGCCATTGGTGGACATTAAAGATCTCTTGGTGTCTTTTGCAAAGAGAAGATGAGTTATCAACAGCAACCTGAATAAATTACAAATTCTTGCCTTGACTGACTTCTGGAAAAGCAACAGCAAACCAGCCAACTATAACCCCTGTCAAGAGACTGTTTCGGCAGCACTGATGCTCTATCAAGAATCGGTTAAATCAATGATGATGATGATGATGATGATCTTAGAAGAGCGATTCTCATGATCTCATAAAAAGGTAAATGTGGTTATGTTCCTCCCCTCCCCTCCCAGCCCCCCCCCTCCCCACTCCACTATCCCCACCCTCACCCCCTCTCACATTTGTTTGTCTGTCTGTGAGCAGGATATCTCAGAAAGTTGTGAACTGATCTGGGCGAAACTTGGTGGATTTCTTGGGTGCATGACAAGAGCGAATTGATGAGATTTTGGTGAAGATCCGGATCCGGATACTAGAATCCTGTAAGTGAATCTTTACCATTGAGAGAAAAGGCCAAAAACCGTTCTTTCATTTTTTTCAGCTTTTTGAGAAAAAAATAGCTAAGCAATCAATGCAAATCGAATATAATTTGCCTTTTTATATACACAGCAAAAATAATTTCGAGAAAGGATTTTTCCATTGGAAGAATTTTATAATCAAATGCTTCTTTGGAGCACATAATATCATATGGTGGTTGGTGGTTAAGGGAGCATCTACATATTATGTGCACATTGGCGAAGTTTTGGAGGAGTGAAGGGAGGAGGGGTGGGGAGTGCAGGAGGATTGAGGGGAAAAAAGAATATCAACAAATGGAATGGATCGTAAGAGAAAAAGATTGCGGAATTGTGGAGAAAACAAAAAGGACTTACGGAGAAGAGGTGACTAGGAAAGAGAGAAAAGGGAAAGTTGAATCAGGAAAGAGAGTGAAAAGGGAAAGTTGAATGTGTGGAACATATGTTGGAGGGGATGAGGTTGCAGTGTATCAAATTCCAAATTCCACCATATTGCATAAACAGTGGCCTGTAAAAGTATTCCCCCTCCAAAGTTTATACATTTTGATGCCACCTGAGCTTATTTCATGATGTTTTCAAATCAAACTGAATATCTAGAATCTTCATCAACTGCTCCAAAGTGATAAAGCTAAAAAATGCAGATAAAATATGAATCAGTTAGATTAACAGAAAAAAAAAACATCAGATGATTCTTAGTTGCATAAGTATTCAACCCCTTTGTCTAATGAACCATAAATCACTTCAGGAGTAAATTATTTGTTTGAAAGGTTACAGAATAATTGTAATAGGTTTCACCTGTATGTAATCAGTCGTTTAACTTAAACATTAAACTCCCCCACCTCTGTAAGGAGTTTAAGGTGCAACTCACTTGGTCAACCAACAAGACTAACATGAAGACCAAGGAGCTTATCCAAGAAGTCAGATATAAAGTGGTGGAGAAGCACCATTCAGAAGAGGGTTGTAAGAAGATTTCAAAGTCATTAATTATCCCTTTGAGTATGGTAAAATCCATCATTAACAAGTGGAAGATGTATCATACCACCCAGACACTACCCAGATCAGGTCGCCCATCCAAACTCAGCAGCCGGAGAAGCAGGAAAATGATTCACGACGTCACGGGAAATCCAACATTGGCATTGAATGATCTGCAAGGCTCTATGTCTGAGATGGGAGTCAGTGCTCATCAATCAACAATATCCCACTCCCTTCACAAAGCTGGACTCTGGACAGGTGGCAAGAAAGAAGCTATTGCTGAAAAAGATGCATCTCAACACTCAAATGGAGTTTGCAAAAAAGCATCTGAATGGTGCTGCAGGTATGTGGAGAAGTTTTGTGCTCAGACGAGACAAAAATTGAACTTTTTTGTCAAAATTCAAAGCATTACATTTGGCGCAAGCCCAACATTTCACATCACCGTCAACACCATCCCTACTGTCAAGCATGATAGTGGCAGCATCATTTTATGGGGCTGCTTTTCAAGAGTGGGAGCTGGCAAGCTTGTCAGGATGGAAGGGACAATGGACAGTGCAAAGTACAGCAGAATCCTTGATGAAAACCTGCTTGAGTCAGCTATGAATCTGAAACTGGGTAGGAGATTCACATTTCACAAGGACAATGATCCAAAGCATAAAGCTAAAGCCACACTGGAGCGGCTTCTTCATCTTCTTGCATGCAGCCAATATGGGATGCGCTAAAGTTTAATGTTCACATTCTGCAGCCATGTGGCTGCCTCATGGGGTGAGTTGGTGGAGGGCTAAAAGTCCTCCCGATAGCTACCGCAAGGGACAGTGTGACGTGATGTGCTCCATCATCTGTACTCCTCCACAGTCGCAGCACATCTGGCCTCATCCTCCATCTGTGGAGGGGGCTACCGCAATGGCCCTGTTCAGTGCGGAGCCTGTTGAGGGCTGTCCATTGCCTACGAGGGAGTGTGACACCGGGTGAAGCAATGATTGGATCATGTACAAGATATTTATTAGGAGCTATGGCAGCCTCCCAACTGGCCCTCCACTTTGATGGGCTCCAGTGAGAAGTTTGTTGCGGTTCCATGGTGGTTTTTGGGACTTGAGGCAACAACGCAGATGTTTAACGGGAAGACACTGGGCTGGAATTTCAGTAGCCAAAATGTGGCTAAGGTATCGGGATGACAGCACATCCCTTGAAATGGCTGGTGGAGCAATGTTGCAGAGAATAGGAAGCCACTCAGCCTGTGTTGGCTTGAGGGTTGCAGACACCGTTCTCATCCTTAGCGTTTAACTGAACATCGATGGCCTTCGTAGGGGCACTTGCCGACCAGACTGGCATGCAATACTCTGCCGTTGTGTATATGAGGGCGAGAGTTGCTGTGTGCAAGGTGTTAGTGCCGGAGTGGCTGAATAAGAAGAAAATAAATGTTCTTGATTGGCTCAGTCAAAATCCTGACTTGAGCCCACTTGAACATTTATGGTGAGACATGAAGATTGCAGTCCATCGTCGATCCCCATCAAATTTAGCAGAACAAGAGCAATTTTCACATTAAGAATGGCCAATATTTCCCCATCTTACTGTGCAAAGCTAGTGGAGACCATGTTTTTGCAGGTATTCCTCATATGTAAGCTCCTTCAACTATACGAGTGTTTGGTTTGATCTCTCAGTTATAAATAAAAAAAGTTAATTTGGAAAAATTATTTCTGCATAATTCGTAATTCATCTAAATGTGGCATTATTGGT
>CM068959.1:60810529-60829313 GCA_035128595.1 Eptatretus atami | reverse complement strand
CTCAAGGTAGTGTTCTGGGCCCTGTTCTTTTTCTGATTTTCATCAATGATCTCTCCGACTCTCTGGAAAAACCTCTTTATCTCTTTGTTGATGACTCCACCCTCTGTGGTACCATCTGTCATCCCTCAGACCGACAAGCAGCAGCTTCTTTGCTCTGCAGATCTGGGTAAAATCACAAACTGGTCCAACATGTGGAATCAGTCTCTCATCCAGCGCACATCTCACACTCTCACTATGTCTCTCCAAAAGGACCATTTGGAAAACCCCCCATCCACTTTCTCAACAATCCTCTGGAATAAGTCCTTTCTTTCAAGCTTCTGGTCTCACTATCTGCCATGATCTTTCCTGGGAAAGCCACATTTCTACCTGGCTCCAAAAGCCAGTCGCCGATTGGGAATCCTCCATCGTGCAAAGTCCTTCCTCGGCCCACCTGAGCTCCTAACCAGATACAAAGCTTTCGTCCACAGCCTTATGGAGTACTGCTCTGCTCTCTGGGCTGGTGCTCCTGCCTCCGACCTTTCTCGGCTTCACGCTGTCAAAACCAAGGCATTTCGGATCACTGACATCTCCGGCAATGAGGCTGAGTCTTTGGGCCTCTCACTCTCTCTCACCGCAGGCAGGTTGGTGGTCTTTCTGTCTTCTACCGTCTCCTCTCCGTCTCGCCCCCCCCCTGCTGTGTCGGCTATTGTCCCACCATATTTATGTAGGGCGCTCAAGGTCCGCCAACAACCCCTTCTGGTAAAACTACCAAATTCACGAATCACTTCTCACCTTCACTCTTTAATTCCTCTTTTCCCGCCTTTGGAATAAACTCTCTCACTCTGTTCAATCCATTCTTCCCTTCAGGCCTCAGAACAGCTGTTCACCACCACCTCTTATCGTCCCCATCCAAATCCCGATCTTTCTACCCCCGTTAATCACCCAAACCCCCCCCTTCAAATTCCCTCTTTCCTCTGAAAGTCCCTGTAATGTCCATCTGTATACCCTGTGTTCCCCGCCCCATCCCTCTCCCTCCACAGATCTCTTAATGTCTCTGTTCCCCACTGTTTTGTCCTTCCCACTCCTGCCCCTTTTGTCTCATGCCCCCTTGCTGTGTGTTGTGTGGTAGCTCTCATACGAGCCTCGACAAGGTACAGTATACAAAAAAAAAGACACAATTCTTGTTGAAGACACCACAGGGACCAAGCATGAGTGTGAAGGACAAAATCCATATTTGGCAAAATGATGTGGTGCAGTTTTGGATCTCTCTCCTGGTGAGGTATTTCAGCTGAGATGATATCGTCAATTTGGATTGGCTTAATTTTGCTGTTTTTGCAAAGCCACAGTAGGATGTGGGCATGAGGAAGTCCACGTTTCTGGAATTCAATTGAGTATAATAACGCTTGTACTTTACCAAAGGCCTCGGTTTTCAGGATATGCATCAGTTTGTTCAACTTCAAGTGAAAGACTCTTGCAATGAGCTCAAGCTTGTTGTGGGGGAACTGTGAGCTGATGAGGTTGCATTGTATTTCCTCCCATGAAGGGTTGGTGGTCATTGTGATAAACAGATCGGGACGGCCAAACTTTCTCACATAGGTCATTGCATCCATGGTCCGCTCATGCATGTACCTTGGTCCTCCAGTAAATGTAGACAGCAGGACAACTCTTTGGCCCACTTGTGTAGGATCACCATCTGCAGCCAGCAGTCAGTCTCTCAGTTATTGGTACGAGTCAGCTCTCAAGGTTGTTTACTCCCTCCTTAGATACTGCAGCTGCTCGGTCTATATCTTGCAGTGGGCATCCACCATTAACTGTTGAAACAGTATACGGGTTTTCAGAAAGTATTTGCCTGACCTGGGCATTAGATGGTAACAATAGAATTGCCTTTGCATGATTTTCTTATGTCTGCTGCTCTTCAGATACAAACTGTAGCTGTCACTGCCAAATGGAAACAGGAAGGGGTACTGTAAGGAGTCATATGACCGGTGCAGCTCATTGTACATCTCAGTCCACCATCCCATTGTCTCAGAACAATGTCTCTGTTGTTAAAATGTCTGGTGTGCTGGTTTTTGGGCTTTCTGTCTTTGTTGATCACAATAGTTAGGTCTTGTGTGCCAGTCTGGTGAAGAAATAAATTGATGGCTGTCCTCAGGTTTTTGACATGACTGTTGTGCTCATACAGCATCTGCTTCATGATGTCCACAACGGGCAGCTGCAGTCCACTTACATTTCCTGCCCTGTGGTGACTTCCTCCTCATGGCTGTTGATGAAGTAGATCTGTAGAAATTTGTGTTTTTCACCCAGGAGGAGAAGCAGAGTGCCTACCCTATGGCAGATCTCTCCTTGAATGCAGTATCGAGGGTTCCATCCAGGAAAATGACACTCCTGACAGCCAAGACTTGTAATTTGGAAACAGGAATTGTATTTCCTGATGTTGTCCAGGAAATGGTTTGACATGGAAGCTGGCTCGTCAAGCATTGCTTGGAAAATGGAGGAAGAGGTGGTAAATCACACTCATCAGTCACATTTCCCACACTGGCTCTGCAGACAAACTCTTCACAAGAATTATTAAAAGCACACGTTAGATTTGTAGCAACATTACATCTTCTGTTTCTGGCCTCTCTGTGAGCTTCAGCGTCCCTTGCCAGTTCTTCCTCTCTGAAATTTTAACTTTGTCTGACCTCTCTGTGAGCCTCAGTGTTTCTTGCCTGTTCTTCCTCTCTGAAGTTTGAAGCTTATCTGACCTCTCTGTGAGCCTCAGTGTCCCTTGCCTGTTCTTCCTCACTGAAGTTTGAACTTTGTCTGGCCTCTCTGTGAGTCTATGTCTGGTGTTGGCTCAGTGGTTAGGATGGCGGGCTTTGGATCCGTGTTGATTGAATCTCAGTCCAATATGCTTCTCAACGATGATGCCTTTGCACAACTGACACACTCTAAATTGA
Source organism: Eptatretus atami (assembly GCA_035128595.1). Taxonomy (NCBI): domain Eukaryota; kingdom Metazoa; phylum Chordata; class Myxini; order Myxiniformes; family Myxinidae; genus Eptatretus; species Eptatretus atami. The sequence goes on along the minus strand of CM068959.1, from coordinate 60,826,395 downwards.
TTTCATTCATTTTATATAAATAAAATCATGATTAAGTGAAAGACCCAAAATCCCGAACATCAACAAACCTCGCAACATTGGAAAGCTGCTGCAGTTATTAGTTCAAGGCCTCCGAGATGTGAAATGAAGTGCCGTACTTCACAATCCAGTCGGGAATGGGACATGGGTTCGGTTATGAGAAATCAGAGTCAAGTGGCACAAGTCACTGTTTAACTGAGAAAGAAAGTTAAATGTTTCATACAGAAATACTATCTCCAATAATTGGTCTGGTGAATGGAAAGCAAGGAAAAGGATATACCTTTTATTTGTTTTACAACATCCGAGAACAAGTGAAGAAGTCATCAAACATCTCAAGTAATATCCTGATCTCGAATGTATACATTCAGTAAGATCACCATGATGTTTCATTGTTTCAATTCTGTATGACTTCACTTTCCTGACTTGGAAAAAAAACACTGATTTGCTTTCTCAGATACAGAAAAGAATTCAATTTTGAGTGATTTGAGTTAACTATCCTTGCAGTTGTAGCAACAAAACTACTCTCTTGACATTGTGTGCCATGACTTATGGCAGAAGGACGATGATGACCGAGCATGAAACAACAATTCAGCCAAGACTATGAAATATCTGTGAGACTTTAAGCCACCTAGATTAAGAGATTGCTCATCAGTGTTCTGCACAGAATAATGTAGATCTCCCTGCTCTATTGCCCACAAAATTATGGAAATGTGCAAAACATCTCTTATTAGAGTCCTGCTTATTTCTGTGTCAGTATAAATCTCTTATAAACGTGGCTGATGCTCAATTAAAACATTGCTGTCCTTTACTATTTTGTACTATTTATTACCAGATCCAAGACAGGTCATTGACATCTAGTTTTAATGTCGTGTAATTTAGAAGGAACTTGAAGGATACCTTAGGGAATTCAAAATCACCTTGAGCTGTCTCGCCTGAGTATGAGGTCGCGACCAGCTATAAACTGTCACCCTGGGTTTGTCATGCTGGGTGATGTATCCATATGTGCGCTGTCTGTCGGAAGGATTTCTTGAGGAATGGCCTTGGATTCTGTAGACCCCAAAGTTGTGGCATAAACTCAAAGATGCCATAGACATATGACTTAGATGCCACAGAACATCGATCAGATGACCCGTGCTGCCAGGACTGAAGCCATTGGTGGACATTAAAGATCTCTTGGTGTCTTTTGCAAAGAGAAGATGAGTTATCAACAGCAACCTGAAAAAATTACAAATTCTTGCCTTGACTGACTTCTGGAAAAGCAACAGCAAACCAGCCAACTATAACCCCTGTCAAGAAGACTGTTTCAGCAGCACTGATGCTCTATCAAGAATCGGTTAAATCAATGATGATGATGAGATTATGATCTTAGAAGAGCGATTCTCATGGTCTCATAAAAAGGTAAATGTGGTTTATGTTCTCCCCTCCCCTCCCAGGCCCCCCCCCTCCCCACTCCACTATCCCACCCTCACCCCCTCTCACATTTGTTTGTCTGTCTGTGAGCAGGATATCTCAGAAAGTTGTGAACTGATCTGGGCGAAACTTGGTGATTCTTGGGTGCATGACAAGAGCGAATTGATGAGATTTTGGTGAAGATCCGGATCCGGATACTAGAATCCTGTAAGTGAATCTTTACCATTGAGAGAAAAGGCCAAAACTCGTTCTTTCATTTTTTTCAGCTTTTTGAGAAAAAAAATAGCTAAGCAATCAATGCAAATCGAATATAATTTGCCTTTTTATATACACAGCAAAAAAATTCGAGAAAGGATTTTTCCATTGGAAGAATTTTATAAAACATGCTTCTTTGGAGCACATTATATCATATGGTGGTTGCGTGGTTAAGGGAGCATCTACATATTATGTGCACATTGGCGAGAAGTTTTGGAGGAGTGAAGGAGGAGGGGTGGGGAGTGCAGGAGGAATTGAGGGGAAAAAAAAGAATATAACAAATGGAATGGATCGTAGAGAAAAAGATTGCAATTGTGGAGAAAAACAAAAGGACTTACGGAGAAGAGGTGACTAGGAAAGAAGAGAAAAGGAAAGTTGAATCAGGAAAGAGAGTGAAAAGGGAAAGTTGATGTATGGAACATATGTTGGAGGGATGAGTTTGCAGTGTATCAAATTCCAATTCCACCATATTGCATAAACAGTGGCCTGTAAAAGTATTCCCCCTCCAAAGTTTATACATTTGATGCCACCTGAGCGTTATTTCATGATGTTTTCAAATCAACTGAATATCTAGAATCTTCATCAACTGCTCCAAAAGTGATAAAGCTAAAAAATGCAGATAAAATATGAATCAGTTAGATTTAACAGAAAAAAAAAACATCAGGAGATTCTTAGTTGCATAAGTATTCAACCCCTTTTGTCTAATGAACCATAAATCACTTCAGGAGTAAATTATTTGTTTGAAAGGTTACAGAATAAGTGTAATAGGTTTCACCTGTATGTAATCAGTCGTTTAACTTAAACATTTAACTCCCCCACCTCTGTAAGGAGTTTAAGGTGCAACTCACATTGGTCAACAACAAGACAAACATGAAGACAAGGAGCTTAATCCAAGAAGTCAGATATAAAGTGGTGGAGAAAGCACATTCAGAAGAGGGTTTGAAGAAGATTTCAAAGTCATTAATTATCCCTTTGATGTATGGTAAAATCCATCTATTAACAGTGAAGATGTATCATACCACCCAGACACTACCAGATCAGGTCGCCCATCCAAACTCAGCAGCCGGAGAAAGCAGAAAATGATCACGACGTCACGGGAAATCAACATTGGCATTGAATGATCTGCAAGGCTCTATGTCTGAGATGGGAGTCAGTGCTCATCAATCAACAATATCCACTCCCTCACTCAAGCTGGACTCTGGACAGGTGGCAAGAAAGAAGCTATTGCTGAAAAAGATGGCATCTCAACACTCAAATGGAGTTTGCAAAAAAGCATCTGAATGATGCTGCAGGTATGTGGAGAAGGTTTGTGCTCAGACGCAGACAAAAATTGAACTTTTTGGTCAAAATTCAAAGCATTACATTTGGCGCAAGCCCAACATTTCACATCACCTGCAACACCATCCCTACTGTCAAGCATGATAGTGCAGCCATCATTTTATGGGGGTGCTTTTCAAGAGTGGAGCTGGCAAGCTTGTCAGGATGGAAAAGGACAATGGACAGTGCAAAGTACAGCAGAATCCTTGATGAAACCTGCTTGAGTCAGCTATGAATCTGAAACTGGGTAGGAGATTCACATTTCACAAGGCAATGATCCAAGCATAAAGGTAAGAGCCACACTGGAGCGGCTTCTTCATCTTCTTGCATGGCAGCCAATATGGGATGCGCTAAAGTTTAATGTTCACATTCTGCAGCCATGTGGCTGCCTCATGGGGTGAGTTGGTGGAGGGCTAAAAGTCCTCCGATACTACCGCAAGGACAGTGTGACGTGATGTGCTCCATCATCTGTACTCCTCCACAGTCGCAGCACATCTGCCTCATCCTCCATCTGTGGAGGGGCTACCGCAATGGCCCTGTCAGTGCGGAGCTCGTTGAGGGGCTGTCCATTGCCTACGAGGGAGTGTTGACACCGGGTGAAGCAATGATTGGATCATGTACAAGATATTTATTAGGAGCTATGGCAGTCCTCCCAACTGGGCCCTCCACCTTGATGGGCTCCAGTGAGAAGTTTGTTGCGGTTTCCATGGTGGTTTTTGGGACTTAAGGCAACAACGCAGATGTTTAACGGGAAGACACTGGGCTGGAATTTAGTAGCCAAAATGTGGCTAAGGTATCGGGATGACAGCACATCCCTTGAAATGGGTGGAAGCCATGTTGCAGAGAATAGGAAGCCACTCAGCCTGTGTTGGCTTTGAGGTTGCAGACACCGTTCTCATCCTTAGCGTTTAACTGAACATCGATGGCCTTCGTAGGGCACTTGCCGACCAGACTGGCATGCAATACTCTGCCGTTGTGATATGAGGGCGAGAGTTGCTGTGTGGCAAGGTGTTAGTGCCGGAGTGGCTGAATAAGAAGAAAATAAATGTTCTTGATTGGCTCAGTCAAAATCCTGATTGAGCCCACTTGAACATTATGTGAGACATGAAGATTGCAGTCCATCGTCGATCCCCATCAAATTTAGCAGAACCAGAGCAATTTCACATTAAGAAGTGGCCAATATTTCCCCACTTTACTGTGCAAAGCTAGTGGAGACCATGTTTTTGGCAATATTCCTCATATGTAAGCTCCTTCAACTATACGAGTGTTTGTTTGATCTCTCAGTTATAAATAAAAAAAGTTAATTTGAAAAATTATTTCTGCATATTCGTAATTCATCTAAATGTGGCCATTATTGGTAGGGGGGGGGGGAGGGGTGTGACATTTTGCAGGCCACTGTAGAAATGGGCCCTAAAGCTATGACTGAACTTCTTGCATATGACAAATTACAGCTTACAGATCTATGTTGAAGTTGAACAGCCAAACTACAGCACTGTCTGTTAGGTGGATGCCCTTCATCAATAAGTGACACTCATTCACAATGATATGGATAATCTGATCTGGGTGATTCACAGTCAGAAGCTGGGCTGTCTTTGAAATTACATTTGGGAAAAGTGTGTGATGTCCTTGCATGAAGAGGTTGGATCATGTTGAGCGCAGACCACTGTTTCCAGGGGAGGTCGAAACCTGGAGCCTCTTCTGTTGGATCACTCAACAGTTTTTGTCGTTAATGTTGTCTGTCCAGAGATTGCACCACTTATCTTTGATGTCAAACCCCACATCACTCAAAATATTTTCAGAGCAAGAAAGGCTTGCTGACGTGAATCACATATTTGGTATATCCTGCAGGTCTTCATGCATTAGAAGCTCTGGGTTGGCTTTGATGAAATCAAACTCTCAGAATGTTTGCCTTCCAGTACACATCAGGAGGTGGATATTAGACAGGACTGGAAGTCACTGCATGATGTTGCTTCAGTGTATCACTGATATCTGCATATCAGTGTTTCAGGACAGTGTCCAAGTGTTTAGTTGGCTGCTCTCTGCCAAAACAGGAGAACAAAACAAACCACACACTCAATCCTTCCCCTTCACCCCACCCAGAAGTATCACCTTGCCCCTGCAAAGCCTCCACCCCTCCTGCATCCAACACCTCCCCCCCCCATCCAATGCCTCCCTCCACTATCTCTCACTGTTGTGAACCTCAAAATCGAGGTCTCCGCTCTAACCTGACATCTCTCAATCCAGCCCCTGCCGATAAATCAGTCATCATCTGTTTAACAGAATCCTCCTACAGGACGTCCTCGGCTCCTTAGTATCTCACCCGGTTTACTGTCTCTCCGATTTGATTGGCCTGAACAATCCTGGTGGCGGAGTTTCCCTAACTTCAGAACTCAATTCCCCCTGCACTGGACTGACCTTACACCCCCAACCCAGGAGTTCCTCTGGCTGTGACTTCTCTTCCTCTCACACCTCTTGTTCATCTGGTGTTTACCTTCACCCTAACATGACGACTCCATCTACATCTCTCTCAGACAACATGGACAAACTTTAACCACTCAAACCACCTCTCTCTTCCTCATATGTGGTGATTTTAAATGCACCATGAAACATGGCTGGTGTGTTTGGTACCCCTCTCACCAGCCATGGCACTTCAACAAAGGCTTTTGTGACTCCATGAGACTGACTCAATCTGTGACTTTCTCAACCCGGATTTCTCCAAATGCAAATCCTCCCTCAAACCCATCCAGGCACATCTAAGCGAGACTAATGACTAACATCCCGCAAATGTCTTCTGCTCTCCTCTGCTACAATTGATCCAATTGATCTGATCATATGCTTGTGAAAGTCAACATCTTCTGGCTAGTTTCAGAGAGCTTCCTCAATTGCTGCGAGTCTGGCTTTTCACTCAAGCAGATTGCAGAGACTGCAAGCAGCCCTCTCTTCAGGAACTGGTCTCCATATATATCTACTGACCCTTATGTTAGCTCAACCTGGGATTCTTCACAGAAACCTGCTCTTCTTCTCTCTCTCTCTCTCTCGTCTCTCTCTCTCTCTCTCTCTCATCTCTTCTCGTCATCGACTCTCTCTCATGCACAGATAATCGCTCTCGCTCAATTATACTACCCTTCTTCCCTCCCATGTTACATTGAATCCTATGGTGAGGCAGTTGTCTGAAACAATTTGCCTTCTCTTCCTGGAAGGCAAATCTGACCGAAGGCAATATCAGTGTTATCCAAAAACTCCACAACAAGTGTGTCCATTCTCAGTAGAGCCGAAAAACAACATCTGTCCAAACTCAGAGTGAACTTTCAAACTTGTCTCCCTCCTCGCAAACCTAGATGGCGGGGGCGTTAAGTCTGTCTCTGGAGGATGCTCCCTTCCATCTCTTCACTTACTTCAAATGGGCAACACAGCCAACTCGGCGTGTGAAAAGGTTGAATGCGCTCAATTCTGTGTTTGCTTCAAAATCTTGTGTCCACAACACTTAATTCTCAGTACTGATCCTTCCCCGTCGTACCCACGCTCCTGGACTCTGTGTCTTTGCATCTGAGAAGGTAGAGAAGGTTCTTTCCAACCCTGATTCTGATTCGCGACTGGACCTGATGGCAATGCTCATTGTGTCCTAAAAAACCTGCTCTGCTGCTCTTGCACATCCTCTCTCTGCCCTTTTTTACCCTGTCATTTGTGCTGGTCATCTTCCATCTCCTTGGAAATCAGCTAGCATCACTGCACACATAGAAAAGGAGCAAAAACTGCTCCCCTCAGTTACAGACCAATCAGCTAACTTCTAATCATCAGCAAGTCATGAAATCCATCATCACAGTGCATATGAAATCCTTCATTTTTCCAACAACCTCATCACAGATCACCATGTGGTTTCAGACCAGGCATTCACCTTGGACATGGGTGTGCCCCAAGGTAGAGTTCTGGGCTCAATCCTTTTCTTTGGTCTTCATCAATGATCTCTGTGACTCTCTGGAAAACCCCTTTATCTATTTCCTGATGACTCCACCTCTGCCGTGACATCCCTCATCCTCCATACAGGCAGGTTGCAGCTCTTCCCTCTCTTCAGACGTTTTAAAAATAATCACAAGCTGGTCAAACACATGGAATATGTCTTTAAATCCTGACAAATCTCACACTCTCACTATCTCTCTCTGAAAAGACAATCTGGGCAACGCGCCCCCCCCCCCCCCCCAATCTACTTATTTTACAATCCTCTTGAGGAGTTCAGTCATTCAAACTCCTGGGTCTCACTATTAACCATTGGATCTTTTTGGGCAAGCCACATTCAAAGTTGGCCTCCAGAGCCAGCTGCCGACTAGAATCCTCCATCATACAAATTCCTTCGTTGGTACAAATGAACCTATCACCTTCAAAGCCTTCATACGAAGCTTGATGGAGTACTGCCAGGGTCACACAGTCCCATCAACCAAGCCTGGTAAAACTCCCAAAAATTCAGGATCACTGCTCACCTCACCCATTCGTTTCTCTTTTTTTTTCCTGCAGTGGAATCAATTCTGTCCTCTTCGATCTAATTCTTCCTTCGGGTTAAAGACAGCTAGCTGTTCACCACCATCTCAGATCATCCACAATCCTAAACCATTATGTTTCTTACCCTTGTTAAACACCACCAAAATCCCTCCTCCCTTCAATTTTCCTTCCTTCCTTCTGTATCCATTTTGTCCACCCCAAGCATGCATGTTTTGCATCCTGTTTTTGTCTGTTACGTTACATCCTGATCTGTTTACTGTACTACACAGCGTCTTCACAGGTCACAACGATGTATACAACCCTCCCACCCCCCCCCCAAAAAAACACCCCCCCCCAAAAAACTATTCCACTGAAGAGTACACAAGAGCAAGGCTATAGCAGTGTGAAGAGGTGTGCAATTCGCCCTAGGCTGAGCCCGCTAGTTTCCTGATGATGGCTTACCTTGTCTTGATCTTTTCTGTGACCCATTTATGTGTTTGTGGAACGTGAGGCTGCGATCAAGGGTGACTACAAGGTACTTAGGAACATTCGTTCCTGACTGGTTTGCTGCAAAAGGAACCTGGAGTTGACTGTTAGCCAGTCATTTGCTGAGATGGAAAGTGGTAACTGTGCTCTTAGTTGTGTTTGGCTGAGGTGCTAGTAGATGAAGGATTGCTCCATTACCTTTTAAGTCCTATAACAGCGGTACTGTTGAGATCTTCAAGGTTGAAAAACTACTACTACTAACATCATACGGTACTCATCACTTACTATTACTATCTGACTACACTACTACTACTACTACCACTCACATGTCCCAATTACTCCCACACAGTTTTTCCTCTCCACACCCCATTACCTCACAATCCTATCCATATCCTCACTTTATTATTGGGTTTATGCCTGGTGTTGGCTTCATGGTTAGGATGGTGGGGCTTGGGTTCCTAGGGTCTGAAGTTCAAATCCTGCCTGCCATTGAATTAATACCAGGTGGGGTTGACTCAGCCTGTCATTGACCTTCTGAGGTCAGCAAAATGAGTACCAGCTTGCTGGGATGATTGAGCCATTCGAGTATCCTATGTCGGAGAAGCGACCCCCACCAGGATTGTGCCACATAGTGCAGAGACTGCTTCAGCAGCAGCAACGCTCTGTACGAGTATGGTCGAATGATGGATGATATCGGGTTCCTCTCTTTTCTCCTGCAATGCCAAATTACCATTATGAAATACGTGCCTAAGCACATCCCCCCCCCTCCAACAGTCAATGCTTAAAGCCAATCGACTAACATTACTCCAGTCAAATTTTACAAAAGACAATGGAAATTACAGTGTCAATCCAGAATTGCCAGATCGTGAGTCACTTTCCCACTAAAAATCTGGATGGAAAGACTTTGAACACACATTTTCAAAATAACACAGTCACTTCTATGACTCACTGATCATTTGTTCTGCGACTGTTTTGGGCCTCCTGTGAGTGTCAGTAAAAGAGGTAAATTAATATATGACACTAAGCACCATTTGCTCTACAGGAGATGTTGTTGCATCCAGTATTTCCACATTGTACTGTCCTGGTTTTACCAAACTAGGGTGCTAAGACAGCATGCAAATTACAAATGGAATATGTGCAGTTGACATTTGCTATTACCCACAGGCTTGAGTTGTTGCCCGGCCTTGACAGTAAGTCCACTTGATGGATTGTCCCTTATCAGAACCACTTCAAACAGATTGCTATCTTTCCACAAGCTATGTGCATTGCAATAGTTACTTTATATCAGTATATTCCTCTGTAGGAATATTTATCTTATCCATGCATGAGTGTAAACTAGTTACAAAGAAGCTATAAATGATGCTTCCTTTTAATGCAGTGCCTGTGTCTTTTGTACTGGTGATTTTGTTGAACAAACCTCACTTCTGCAGAAGCATTAGCCCTAAATCCATCTGACATAAGGCTGATACTGCGATCATCAAAATGTGAACAATTTGGAAGAAATACTGATTGAAGTCAAAAGGTGCGTTTTATGACCCCGATAAGCATTGAGCAAACTGTGTTGGATGGTTGGTTGTTGGTTGGTTGGTTGGTTTAAGCTGTTATTAGTGCGTTGTCTCAAACTTGCTGAGAACTCAGTATAACTGTTGTAGTAAAGGTAGTATCACAGCCTTTCTTCCATTTCCCCATAGAATCTTATTGTGTGAATGGTGAGTCAGCCTGCATGAGTTAGTTTACATTATTTTATAAAGAGCAGTTGGTCGAAAGTCATTTGTCAGCAAAAAATGGCAGTTGAGATACGAGTCCCATTGGCAACGTCATTCCTTTTCATGTTTCCGAATTCTATATATTTCACCAATGCACAAATTTCACCATTTATGTCAACACAGACTGTCACTTTCATCATATTCTTTGATTGTGATGTATGAAAAGCAAGCTCTGCGTCCCTAAAGAGAGTTTTTAAAGGCCACGTAATGTTTACACTGTTTAAACCATGCCATCTCTCTTTCATGCTGCCTTTATTTGCTATTATCGTTACGAGACTGTAAAATAACATTTATAGGCACCATGAGCATTTACACCATGGCTTTCAATGGCAGACATGCAACACCAAAACTTGATTGGGTAATGTTAGAGCATCTGCACTGAGTCTAGAGTGGTCAGTGGACAAACACAAACACAACTCATACCAAAGAATTTTAAAATGTTATGTGTTGCTTTCCTTCGTGATGCTCAGCATTTCAAAAAGGATAGAGCAAAGACAAGCACCACTATTGACATGAATTTGTGAAACACTCTTTGTCCTCTGTGACTGATCTTGTCCACTGGAAGACATTTCTGCCTCCAGTTCCATATCATAGTTAGGTCCCTCATGCACCCCCTTATTGCTGTACCTGCATCTCTGTTGGTCTCAGGCAGGTTGTATTCCTCCATTCCTTGCCACCCATCTGCTGCACCAAGGCACTCATTCATGAATCATACACAGGCACTCATTCACCACTGTTACTGTCAGCTCACTCTGGCATTTAACTCCATTTTGGCATGATGTGGCAGGTCTTCACACAGATTGTGCTTATGCTCATCCCTACAGTGGCCTTGCATCACTTAGTTCACAGGCTGCCAGAATAGAGAAAAAAATAGGTGTCTGAGATTGTAAGGAGTCTGGGTTGCAGCTGCTTTCAAGAGGGCCAAATGTAGATAATTGTCATTTTGGAGACGTCATCGCCTTTGACAAGCTTGCTGGAATGACACAACTCCCTTCAACAGTCTTGAGATTTTAATTGCGGGTAGGACCAGCCACTTCATGCATAGCAACCGCAAGTAGTAGCACTCACCCACCATGGGACTCACCTGTGTCGACACATCCAGTGCTTGTGCTCAAATATGCCATTGTTGTTGGGAGCACGTGGCCCCTTCTTTCTTCTGAGCTAAACCTTTCTTTGACTTGTCCCAAGTATATATCTGGGCAGGTCGAAACATTAGGTTCTGAGCAAAAACAGTCGGTCTGACATAGCTTGAAGAATTCTGTCAATGTGATTTTTTTGTGGCCTCCCCTCTGGCTGCATGTTGAGCAGTGTCCTCACTGAAGTACACTCACTGACCATTCTTCAGGTGGACTGCCAACTGCACAACTGGAGAAAGTGTTCATGCAGGGAAATTCATTATTCTCAAGCTGCTTCACTACTTCCCATTACATGATGCTGGCTGTCTGTAATTTTCAATCTCATTTATGTTCGTATCACTTCTGTTCACTGTAGCTGATAGAATGCTTGGTTGCACCCTTTGTGGACATACTTGAGGACGTATTTTATGGCATCGATGCTCATGCAATTTTCTACATTGATATGACAGTTTAATTGTCAGACAAGGTTGGGATTATATGTACTACCCATCGGTTGTTCATTTTTTTGGTCACAAACATTTCCATTCCTCTTATTTTGATGTTGGCAGTATTTCTCCATCCTGAGTGCCTTCTCTGATACTTTCGGATATCCATCATACCCGTTTCAAAGAACTTTAGAAGCTCTCTGGGGAAACACTTGCTGCATTTGCCATCCCTCACTGCAAAACACTCATCCTGGGAACTCATGCAAACTCATCCAACATCAAAAGCTTGTCAAAGTGGACATCTCTCTGGCTGTTATCAGAGACACACTCAGTGCCATCGAGTCTGACATTTCACTCAAGCGACTGGCAGGGTCTCCAAGCAGCATCAAACTTCTAGACTGGTCTCCCATCGCTTCTTTCTCCAACATTAACTCATCCTGGGAATTCTTTCAATGAAACTTGCTCTCCCTCATGCACAGATTCCCCTCTCGTCTACAGTTGTCTACCTTCTCCCGCCATGGTTCACTGAGCTTGTGATGAGGCAGTTGTCCTGAAACAACTTGCCGTGCCTCATGAAAGCAACCCAATGAGGTAATCTCAGTTTCTTCCATAAAGCCTTGGAACAAGTTGTATCTACATCAGGAGAGCAGAAAACAACAACTTTTGAAGCTCAAGTTGAAGTTTCAAAACCTCTCTCCTCCTCGAAATCTGTTGGCGTCTAACAAAATATGTTTCTGGTGTATGTTCCCCCTCCATCCCCTCCCTTACCTCAAATGGCCACACTGCTGAACTGCACGTGAAAAAGCTGAATGCCTAAACTCGGTGTTTAGCATCAAAATATTGTTTCCAAAACCATCGCTTTCTATACCACCTTACCAGTCACAACAACTGTCCCTGGACTCCGTGTCTTTTCTCCTGACAAGGTGGGAGCTTGCTGTCAAACCTCGACTCAGATTCTGTAACCAGTCCAGACGGCATCAGCCCACGTGTCCTAAAAACCTGCGCCTCTGCTCTTGCCCCCGCTTCGTTTCTATTACCTCTCATTCCTCAAGGTCATCTGCCATCTGCTTGGAAATCAGGCAAACATTACTGCCCTGCATGAAAAAGGTGCAAAAATCGATCCCTGCAACTGCCAGCCAATCAGCCTTCCTCCCAATCATCAGCAAGGTTATGGAATCCATATCGCTTCAGACATTAAATCCTCCTCTTCTCCAATGCCTGATTTCCCATCATCAATTTGGTTTCAGACCACGTCACTCAACCTGATATGCTGCTTCTGCTCTCCCACCAATGGAGAGGTCTCAATGCCGCATGAAATCAGAGCCATCATTCCAGATTATATCGCGGTGCTTTTGACACGGTTCTGGCACCCTGCCCTGGTTCTCCATCCACTCTCTTTCTATGATATCCAAGGCCATCTGCACTCATGCTCGCGACTTCCTCTCCTGTCGCAGTCAACGTGTGCCACTAAAGGAGTTCTTTCATCCCCTCTTCCTGTCCAGCTGAGTTCCTCAAGGTAGTGTTCTGGGCCCTGTTCTTTTTCTGATTTCATCAATGATCTCTCCGACTCTCTGGAAAAACCTCTTTATCTCTTTGTTGAGGACTCCACCCTCTGTGTACCATCTGTCATCCCTCAGACCGACAAGCAGCAGCTTCTTTGCTCTGCAGATCTGGGTAAAATCACAAACTGGTCCAACATGTGGAACATGTCTTTCAATCCGGACAAATCTCACACTCTCACTATGTCTCTCCAAAAGGACCATTTGGAAAACCCCCATCCACTTTCTCAACAATTCTCTGAGAATAAGTCCTTTCTTTTCAAGCTTCTGGTCTCACTATCTGCCATGATCTTTCCTGGAAGCCACATTTCTAACCTGGCCTCCAAAACCAGTCGCCGATTGGGAATCCTCCATCGTGCAAGTCCTCCTCGGCCCACCTAGCTCTCTAACAGATACAAAGCTTTTCGTCCACAGCCTTATGGAGTACTGCTCTGCTCTCTGGGCTGGTGCTCCTGCTCCGACCTTTCTCGGCTTCACGCTGTCAAAAACCAAGGCATTTCGGATCACTGACATCTCCGGCAATGAGCTGAGTCTTTGGGCCTCTCCACTCTCTCTCACGCAGGCAGGTTGGTGGTCTTTCTGTCTTCTACCGTCTCCTCTCGTCTCGCCCCCCCCCTGCTGTGTCGGCTATTTGTCCCCACCATATTTATGTAGGCGCTCAGGTCCGCCAACAACCCCCTTCTGTAAAACTACCAAATTACGAATCACTTCTACACTTCACTCTTTAATTCTCTTTTTTCCCGCCTTTGGAATAAACTCTCTCACTCTGTTCAACCATTCTTCCTTCAGCTTCAGAACAGCTGTTTCACCACCACCTCTTATCGTCCCCATCAAATCCTCGATCTTTTTACCCCGTTAATCCACCCAACCCCCCCCTTCAAATTCCCTCTTTCCTTCCTGAAAGGCCCTGTAATGTCCATCTTGTATACCCTGTGTTCCCCGCCCATCCTCTCCCTTCCACAGATCTCTTAAGTTCTGTTCCCCACTGTTTTGTCCTTCCCCTCCTGCCCCTTTTGTCTCATGCCCCCTTGCTGTGTGTTGTGTGGTAGCTCTCATACGAGCTCGACAAGCGTACAGTATCAAAAAAAAAGACACAATCTGTTGAAGACACCACAGGACCAAGCATGGTGTGAAGGACAAAATCATATTTGGCAAAATGATGTGGTGCATTTTGATCTCTCTCCTGGTGAGTATTTCAGCTGAGATGATATCGTCAATTTGGATTGGCTTTAATTTGTGCTGTTTTGCAAAGCACAGTAGATGTGGGCATGAGGAAGTCCACGTTTCTGGAATTCAATTGAGTATAATAACGCTTGTACTACCAAAGCCTCGGTTTTCAGGATATGCATCAGTTGTTCAACTTCAAGTGAAAGACTCTTGCAATGAGCTCAAGCTTGTTGTGGGGAACTGTGAGCTGATGAGGTTGCATTGTATTTCCTCCCATGAAGGGTTGGTGGTCATTGTGATAAACAGATCGGGACGGCCAAACTTTCTCACATAGGTCATTGCATCCATGGTCCGCTCATGCATGTACCTTGGTCCTAGTAAATGTAGACAGCAGGACAACTCTTTGGCCCACTTGTGTAGGATCACCATCTGCAGCAGCAGTCAGTCTCTCAGTTATTGGTACGAGTCAGCTCTCAAGGTTGTTTACTCCCTCCTTAGATACTGCGCTGCTCGCATTATACTTGCAGTGGGCATCCACATTAATGTTAGAAACAGTATACGGGTTTCAGAGAAGTATTTGCCTGACCTGGGCATTAGATGTAACAAGAATTTGCCTTGCAGTGATTTTCTTATGTCTGCTGCTCTTCAGATAAAACTGTAGCGTGTTACTGCCAAATGGAAACAGGAAGGGGTACTGTAAGGAGTCATATGACGGTTGCAGCTCATTGATACATCTCAGTCCACCATCCCATTGTCTCAGAACATGTCTCTGTTGTTAAAATGTCTGGTGTGCTGGTTTTTGGCTTTCTGTCTTTGCTGATCACAATAGTTAGGTCTTGTTGCCAGTCTGGTGAAAAAAAAATTGATGGCTGTCCTCAGTTTTTGACATGACTGTTGTGCTCATACAGCAATTTGCTTCATGATGTCCGAACGGGCAGCGTGCAGTCCACTTACATTTCCTGCCCTGTGTGATTCCTCCTCATGGCTGTTGATGAAGTAGATCTGTGAGAAATTTGGTTTTTCACCCAGGAGAGAAGCAAGTGCCTATCCTATGCAGATCTCTCTTGAATGCAGTATCGAGGTTCCATCCAGGAAAATGACACTCCTGACAGCCAAGACTTGTTAATTTGGAACAGGAATTGTATTCCTGATGTTGTCAGGAAATGGTTTGACATGGAAGCTGGCTCGTCAAGCATTGCTTGGAAAATGGAGGAAGAGTGGTAAATCAACTCATCAGTCACATTTCCCACACTGGCTCTGCAGACAAACTCTTCACAAGAATTATTAAAGCACACGTTAGATTTTGTAGCACATTACATCTTCTGTTTCTGGCCTCTCTGTGAGCTTCAGCGTCCTTGCCAGTTCTTCCTCTCTGAAATTTAACTTTGTCTGACCTCTCTGTGAGCCTCAGTGTTTCTTGCCTGTTCTTCCTCTCTGAAGTTTTGAAGCTTATTTGACCTCTCTGTGAGCCTCAGTGTCCTCTTGCCTGTTCTTCCTCACTGAAGTTTTGAACTTTGTCTGGCCTCTCTGTGAGTCTACGTCTGGTGTTGGCTCAGTGGTTAGGATGGCGGGCTTTGGATCCGACGCTCCTGAGTTTAAATCCCGTTCAGTGTTGAATTTAATACAGGTGGGTTACTCGCCTGTCATCTTCTGAGTCAGCAAAATGAGTGCCAGCATGCTTTGTATACTGCGTCGGCAGTGCGACCCATCCAGGATTGTGCCAATAGCCAAGGGACTGCTTAAGCAGCACCAACGCTCTGCACAGAGTATGGTCCCAATCTCCTCCTCTCCTCCTCTGTAAGCCTCAGTGTTTCTTGCCGTTCTTCTCTCTGCAGCTTAACTTTGGCTGGCCTC
>CM068959.1:60776519-60788754 GCA_035128595.1 Eptatretus atami | reverse complement strand
AGTTGATGGGTTTATCATGAAGAAGATGATCAGTGCTAAATTGAGACTTGGGCTTGGAAATTCAAAAAACGTATAGGCTCTAATGATGTCATTACGATTGAAGAGCAATTAACTGATGAATTACATTAACCAATAATCACAAAGCTTAAAAGAAGGAAGGTTTATTCCAAAGAAGGTGATTATATCTGGTCCGCTGACTTGATTGAACTCAATAATGATAAGGGGTACAAGTATGCTTTAACCGTTATTGATTTCAAGAGTAGATATGCGTGGGTTGGTCCTTTGATAAACAAAAGAGGTAATACTCATGTTAGTCTTCCAACAGATATGTAATAAAAGCAAGAGAGAATCCAAAAAAAATTGTGGACTGATGAGGGCACAGAGTTCTACAACAAAACATTTTAAATTTCTTAAATGATAAAAGTGTTTACATTATACAGCACCATCAATGAAGGAAAACGGTTGATTATTGAGCATTTTAATCGCCTCTTAAAAGAGAGACGATATAAAAATATCACTCAACGTTCGATCAACAATGGGTATTTTAATTCAGACATTGTAGATAAGTACATGATACGATTCATACCTCAACAAAACCCAAGCCATCAAAACATTTACAAAATTAGATATGAAAAAGAGATTAATCTGAGAAAGCCTCATAGTGGGGCAACTTAGCTAAATATAGCAAAACAATTGTGCATTTTGTGAGGAAAGCACCAAATTTGGCACACTAGAGCCTATCATATTATGAACAGATTTGGATATTGGGCCATCTCAAATTTTTGATGCAGTGGAAAATGGCTGCCACAGCCATCAGCGGCTGAATTTGAGATGCCCAATATCCAAATCTGTTAAATATAGTATAGGCCTACTAGGTGTGCTCAAATTTGGTGCTTTCCTCACAAAATGCACAATTGTTATGCTAAGTTGCCCCACTATCAGTTCAAAGTTGGGGATATAGTAAAAATGTACAGCTGGAAATCTCACTTTGAAAAAGATTATACTAAATGATGGAAAATTAACTTTTTTTAATTGTTGATGTAATAGATACAGTTCCTTGGACTTACAAATTATATGATTTAAAGGGAGAAGAAATCTTGGGTTCATTTTATTCACAGAAATTACAAAAGACAAAGATGATAAATTAAAATAAAAAAATGAACTCCACCCCTTTTTGACTCCACCCACACAAACCACGCCCCCACACAAACCATGCCCATAGAGACCACACCCAAACAGACCACGCCCATAATCCCCATAATCTGATAATCCCCATCATCCCCCTCCCCCTTGTGTGTCCCCCATGCTTGCCCCTCCACCCCCTCATCCCACCCCTACCCTTCCCCACACACATACGGGGAGGGGAGGAGTGGGATGAGGAGGGCAATGGGTCATTGGGGGAAGCACACTTTCCCTTTTTATTCTGCCTTTATTCTTTTTTTGTAATTAAGAATTAAATAATTGTAAGCAAAGCAGATATAATTAAACAACATTGAAAACATTGAACATTTTCCTTTGGGTGGGGGTAAATATTCAAATGTGAAACTGAGCGACGCTCTGCTCCGGTGCATGCTCCCATACGTGACCTGATCTCACCACCACGTTATTAAAAACACATCACCACCACATATCTTCCACGTTATCAAAAAACAACAGCAGACATCCACATAATTCAAAACAACTCCTACTATGCAATTCAAAATACCACATCACACGTTGCGACAGAGGCACAGGATTGTTATATCTGAGTTGCGGTGTTGTTATAATTTACACCAATCAATCAAGCATTTCTTTTGCACAAATTTTTTTTGTAATATTTTTGACATTATATTTCGTATAAGCAATTGAAGTTGAAGATTTAAGTTGAAAAAACAAATTTTCAACAAATTTCAAAAAAATAAAGAATACCCTTAGGACATACACATGGGAGTGGTAGGTGCAGAGCATAAGTTTGGAACGATTTCAAAAATGTTTGAGGTAGTAATTCAGTGACAAACCAAGATATTCTAGTTTTGTATTTTTAATTAATTTTCTGAAATTGTGTAGCAATTTGTTTTCATTTGGAAGTTGTTGATTACGATGTGTAACTAAAGGTGGCAAAAGTCTATTTAATGCAATTTAATTCCAGCGTTACAAGGCAACAAAAGGTGAATATTTTGAAAGAGGGTGTAGACTTTCAAAGGAATGTGTGTGTGTTGTGTGTGTTGGTGTGTGTGTGTGTGTGTGTGTGTGTGTGTGTGTGTGTGTGCTTTTACAAAACCCTGACTGTTCGAAAAGTTTGGGTCTTTGGCATTCCTACACTAAATTCTGAGTTGGGTTACATTTTTGACTTAGCTTAATGTCCATTACAGGGAATAACAAGGACAAATGTGTCAAGAAGTCATGTCCTAAAGGTTTGTCTTCACCAGAAGAAGAAGAACAAGAACAAGAAGAGGAAGAAGAAAAAAAACAAAAAAAAAACAACAACTTCCGATATTTCGTCACGTGCCTTGATTGAGCCAATAGCGAGACCCCCATGACGATCGTCGTCTTCATGACGAGAAATGCAGGTATTTACGAAATTACAATACATTAAATGGAATAAATCTTTAAATAGTAACTGAACTTTTCGAACTTTAAAGCAAATGTCCGACAATATATTAAAAGTTCATCATAGACGCTCTCAAAAGGACCCTCAATGCCGTAGGATGTACAGGTGTTTAGTATTTAAGGAGATCCAGATCCTTTATATAAAAAGCCGAGTCCTAAAGTTTGTCTATAAACGAAGAACAAAAAGAAGAAAAGAAGAAGAAAACGCGGAGCTCTCTTAGAGCCACGTCTCGCTACGCGTTGCGGCTAAAAACTACACAGGACAATGTTTTGTCTCAAAAACTCAAAGATTACCTTTTGGTAGTAAGGGAATTTTTCTTGCCAAATGGAATACATTCTTATACGAATACTTCAACACTCCCAATTATTCCCAACTTTTTGTGGGGTCTTCCGGGAAACCTTTTTGGTGCAAGTTTTTAACGAGCCATCTGCCCATGCCTGTGTTTAATTAAAGAGGACTGGAGTTTGTACTTCGTTCAGGGTGCTGGCATTAACTTCACTTAACACACTGTGGGATCTTTAATATACAACAACCCAGATAGCTTACAATGCCAGATGGACATTGGTTAGACACCCTGCCAGTTGTACCACAAGCCAGATTTGCTGCTGCATCGATGACTACCTGGAAACTCGTGCGAGCATATTGGTTCGCCAGCTTAATGTCCTTTAGATAGACGGAAAAAAACACTGCTGCATCATCCTCCATGTGAAACACTAGGGTGGCAGTTTTTCTTGCTGAGTCGAGATTCAAAACCCAGGCTATACAGCTCAAAAGCAAGTGTGCATACTTCAAGGCTATCATGCCCATCCATGCCAGATGGATTCCACCGATATAGATATTTGTTTGTTCGTTCTTTCATTATCGTGGGATCATCTGCAGAATGTTTGGACCAAGTCTTTCATGAACCAATTGGCCTGGCCTGAGATTCGATTAAGAGGGTTTGAGCAGGGATTTGGAATTTGTTCAGGGTTCTGATGGCTTGCCTACTCTTCACAAAGGACAGACACCATGGGATCTTTAATATTCACCAACCAATGCTGGCAGATGGGAAGCACAGTTGGTATATACAGGAAGGGTCATTTGGACCAATCACATATCTGCTTGCATCCCAATCTCATATATGCAGCAGTTTACTGAATTATTTAAAACTTTTACCAAATGCGTTTCTCCGACTCAACATATTTCACTCAACCTGCATTGGCTATTTTAGAATGTCTTCATCAGGATATATTTCCACATTGTATTACATACAGTATCTGCAATTGTGAAATATACAGCACAATTTTTTTTGTTCAAGTTTAAAAGTAAAGCTCGGTGGAAAAGCTCTCTTCAAATGTGTGTGCCCCATGATGCAACACCACCTGCTGACACTATTTTTCACCAGTAGTGTGTGGGCAGATCTGAGTATACCAGATGTAGAATCGATAACTAGACACATTGATGTGAGTATGCTATTGCTGTTTAATTATATACCTTCCCCTCACCCCATGCAGTTCTTAAGCTCACCCAATGCAGTTCTTAAGCTCACCCAATGCAGTTCTTCCAGGATGTGTTGGATCCATGCATTATATGCATCCTGTATGCGATTTAATAATTTGATTTGAACATACTTCACTTTGTCACAGCTACAAGGTGATTTATTCCAGGATATAATTGGTGATCATTCATATCAATTTTCACTGTGAATTAGACACAGAAAATCGCTGCAACGTGCACAGATGAATTAATGTGAACTGAAAGAGCACCAATCATCCACAAAATTACCAAATGAGCTATGAATAAAAATGTTATGCACATCACAAAAAGGGAAATCCATTAATGTTCGCACGAGGGGATGTTTGGGCTGATGGGTACATGATGCATATTTGGGAAAAAGGGGGGGGGGGTGTAGGAATATAGTGTGTTTACGAATTTGAATCTGTGTACTATTCAAATTAAATTTCTCTCTTCTTTCAGATTTTTCAACTTTCTTTTGAATCATTGAAAATTTTTGTACTTCAGGAGATCAAATATAGTCACGCCTGTTAATTATAGTCTACCATGCAATAAGACATAATTTGGAATGGACATTCCATCAGGTATTACTGGCTCTTTGTATGATATTCATCTTTTGAGGGTGTGGATAACTATTCTGTTTGTGATGAACGTTCCCAGGAACCTTGATCCTTGACCCTTTAAGATGCCTTGAAATAAGAGCAAAAAGTATTTTTGATTAATGATGCTGTGTTTTTCAATTGTTTTTGAAGTTGTAGCAATCTGCAGTTGTTGAATGTTTTTTTGTGGAAGAATTGTGTGGTGTGTGTGTGTGTGTGTGTGTGTGGTGTGTGTGTGTGTTGTTGTGTTGTGTGTTAAACCAAACAGGGTTGTAAGGAGCCACATTATCAAGTAAACTTTGAATCTTGATATATTGTTTTTGTAACATTTCCACCATTTGATGGAAACATTTGTAACACTGTCCGGGCCCTCTTCCAACGATGTGTGTAAATCACTCTAATACCAAACATTTAATATACGATTTGTTGGAAGTCTTTGCACATAACTCAGCATTAAACACTTCTGATGTGTTCAACACAAAACAGATATTAAATAGACACACAAGTAACACGACACACAACACACACACCACACACGTACACACAAGTATACACAAGTACACAACATACACACATATACACACATACAAAGTTACACACACAAGTATTACACACACATACACCACACAACACACACATATTACACACACAAGTATACACACACATACACACATACACACAGCAGTATTACACAAATAACCACAAGCATACACACATATACACAAAAGGATATACACAAGGATTCACATACATACACACATACACATACACAGTTAACACACAGATACACACAAAAAGATATTAACAAGGATACACACACATACACACGACACACAAGTATACAAACATACACACACACACATACACACATACACACATAGAAGTTATACACACAAACACACATACACACACAGACACACATACACACAAAGAACATACACAAGGATACACACACATCCACAAACAGGATAAACACACACATACACACACGTACACCAAAGATAACACATACACATCATACAAGGATACACAACATACACACACATACACACACATATACCACACAAGTATACACAAATACACAAAAAAAGGTATTCACAAGGTTCACATACATACATACATACACACACAAGGATAAACACACACGTACACCACAAGTAACAACAATACACACATTCACACGAAAGGATATACACAACGGATCACAAATACACAAAATACACACACATACACACAGTCATACACACATTACACACAAGTATACACAAATACACACATACACACAAAAGGATATTCGCAAGGATTCACAAACATACACACACCGAGGATATATACACACAAGCATACACACATACACACAACATACACACAAGTATAACACATACACACAAAAGGGATATTCGCAAAAGGATTCACAAACATACACACACGAAGGATACATACACACACAAGGATAATACACACACATACACACAAAGTATACACACACATACACACATTAAGGATATTCACAAGGATTCACAACATACACACACAAGGATACATACACACACAAGGATATACACCAAGAATACACAAATATACACACACAAATACACTGAAGTATACACACATTCACACAAAAAGGATATAAACAAGGATACACACCACATACACACACAAGGATACACACACACCACACCCACACACACACGTATACACCACATACACACACAACGTACACAAACACACATACACACACAACAAGAATACACGCATACACACATACCCTACACACAAATCACATACACACAAGTATACCACAAATACACACAAAGGATATAACAGAAGATACACATACATACACACATAACACACACTACACATACACACACAAGGATAAACATACACATACACACAAGTATACACAATACACACAAAAAGCATATACGCAAGGATTCACATACATACACACATACACACACATACACAACACAAGATAAAAACACATATATACACACACCCAAACATACAAACACCATACACACAAGTATACACAATACACACAAGCATACACACATACACACAAAAGGATATACGCAAGGATTCACGTGCATACACACACACGGATACATACACACACAAGGATACACACACACATACACACACACATACACACAAGTATATACACATTACACATGTATACACAAATACAGTCACACACAAATAACAGAAGTATACACACATTCACACAAAGGATATACACAAGGATACACACACATACACACACAAGGATACACACACACACAAGTATACACAAATACACAAAGTATACACACAAGTACACACACATACACACAAACACACATATACACACACACATACACATATACTACACACATGTACACACACAAGTATACACAATTACACACCAAGCATACACACAAGGATACACATACATACACACACATCCACACACAAGGATAAAAACACACACATACACACAAAAGCAATATACGCAAGGATTCACATACATACACACATACACAACACAAGGATAAAACACACGTACACACAAGTATACACACATAACACACAAAACACACATATACACACACATACACACAATATACACACAAGTATACACAAATACACACACGCATACACACAAAAGGATATACACAAGGATACACATACGTACACACACATACACACACAAGAGAATAACACACACAGACACACAAGTAACACACATACACACACATATATACAGTGGGGAGAACAAGTATTTGATACACTGCCGATTTTGCAGGTTTTCCCACTTACAAAGCACGTAGAGGTCTGTAATTTTATCATAGGTACACTTCAACTGTGAAAGATGGAATCTTAAACAAAAATCCTGAAAATCACATTGTATGATTTTAAATAATAATTGCATTATGCATGAAATAAAGATGATCACCTACCAACCAGTAAAATTCCGCCTCACAGACCTGTTAGTTTGTCTTTAAGAAGCCCCCCATCTCCACTCATTACCTGTATTAACTGCACCGTGTTGACTCGTTATCTGCATAAAAGACAGCTGTCCACACTCAATCAATCAGACTCCAACCTCTCCACAATGGGCAAGACCAGAGAGCTGTCTAAGGACATCAGGGACAAATTGTAGACTTGCACAAGGCTGGGATGGGCTACAGGACAATAGGCAAGCAGCTGTGGTGAAAGCAACAACTGTTGGCGCAATTATTAGAAAATGGAAGAAGTTCAAGATAACAGTCAATCTCCCTCGTCTGGGGCTCACATGCAAGATCTCACCTCGTGGAGCCTCAATTGATCACTGAGAAAGGTGAGGATCACCCAGAACTCAACGCAGAACTGGTCATATGCCTGAAAGAGAGCTGGGACCACAGTATCAAAGAAAACCATAAGTAACACACTACGCCGTCATGGATTTAAAATCCTGCAGCCGCACGCAAGTCCTCCTGCTCAAGCCAGCGCATGTCCAGGCCCATCTAAGTTTGCCAATGACCATCTGGATGATCCAGAGGAGGAATGGGAGAAGTCATGTGGTCTGATGAGACCAAAATAGAGCTTTGGTTTAAACTCCACTCGCCGTGTTTGGAGGAGAAGAAGGATGAGTACAACCCAAGAAACACCATCCCAACCGTGAAGCATGGAGGTGGAAACATCATTCTTTGGGATGCTTTTCTGCAAAGGGACAGGACGACTGCACGCTATTGAGGGAGATGGATGGCCATGTATCGTGATGATCTTGTGCCAACAACCTCCTTCCCTCAAAAAGAGCATTGAAGATGGGGCTGCTGGGTCTTCCAGTGCATAACAACGACCCGAAACATTCACAGCAGGGCAACTAAGGAGTGGCTCCGTAAGAAGCATCTCAATGGTCCTGGAGTGGCCTAGCCAGTCTCCAGACCTGAACCCAATAGAAAATCTTTGGAGGGAGCTGAAAGTCTGTTGACCCGCGACAGCCCCAAAACCTGAAGGATCTGGAAAATCTGTATGGAGGAGTGGGCCAAAATCCCTGCTGCAGTCTGTGCAAACCTGTTAAGAACTACAGAAACGTCTATCTCTTGTAATTGCAAACAAAGGTTTCTGTAGCAAATATTAAGTTCTGTTTTTCTGATGTATCAAATACTTATTTCATACAATAAAATGCAAATTAATTATTAAAAATCAACAATTGATTTCAGGATTTTTGTTCTTAGATTCTGTCTTTCACAGTTAGTGTACCTATGATAAAAATTACAGTCCTCTACGTGCTTTGTAAGTGAGAAAAACCTGCAAAAATCGGCAGTGTATCAAATACTTGTTCTCCCCACTGTATATATTATATATATATATATATATAATATAATTATATAATTATATATTATATATAATAATATATTTATATATATATATTATATTATATATACACACACACACACACAAGTTATACACACATACACTCAATACACACACATACACATACACATAAGTAACATCACACATATTGACTACACAAGTATACACAAATACACACAAGCCACACACATACACACAAAGGAGATATACGCAATAGGATTCAAGATTACATACACACAAAAGTGATACTATACACACAAGATAAACACACACATACACACAAGTATACACATACTACACAAAGCATATACGCAAGATTCATACCCATACATATCACCACACCACAAGGATAAACACACATACACACGTACCACACAAGTAGTACACACTATACACACAAACAACATAACACACACATACACACAATACATTACACACCATACACACCAATATACACACAAGTATACACAAATACAACAGCATACACACAAATAGATATACACAACGATACACATACGTACACAACACACCATACATCAACAAGGATTAAACACACACCAGACACACAAGTATACCACACATATATACACACCACTAAGTATACACACATATATCACACCACAAGTAACACACCATACACCAGTCAAATACAAACAATCGTAGTAAACACACAACACAACATATACAACAAGATACCACAAATACACCATAACACAAGAATACAAATCATCATCAACAAGAATCACACACACACATATACACACAGTAGCACATACACAATGTAACACTTAACACATTACCACATATTTACACAGTATTACACAACATACACACACAATAGCATATCACAAAGGATTACAGATCATAGAAAGTATCCAAACCAGTATACAACCTACACACACAAGAAAATTACAACACACACAATATACATTCACACACATAACACAAGATAACATACGACACAAGCAATATAAACACAACACATCACCCACCACATACAGTTAAACAGTACATACACATAAATAACACATACTAATACAACATCAACTACACACAAGTTATACACAAATACACACAGCAAAACACATATCAGATAACACAAGGATTCACATACATACACAACACAAGTATACACAAATACACAAAGTATACAAACTACACCACAAGTATACACATACAACACTATACACACAAAGTATACAAAAGTCCACCACAAGGCATACACACATACACACACAAGGATAACAAACCACATACACACAAGTATACACACATTATACACACACACACACATTACACCCACACACATACATACACAATGTACATACACATATACATACACACATATACACTACAGCATTATACATACACACATATACACAACAGATATACACAAAATTACACACAAGCAACACACATACATACACAAGGATATACAGCAAGATTCACATACATACACACACAATGTACATACACAACACAGATACACACACATACACACATAAAGGATAAAACAGACACACAACAACACCGTACACACACAAAGTATACACAACTATACACATATATACACACAAGTATACACAATACACACACACACACACAAAGGATATACACCAAGGATTCACACACCTACACACACAAAGTATACACAATTATACTCAAGTATAACAAACCTACCACACACAAGAACACATAAAACATATACACTACACAAAAGGATATACACAGGATTCACACACATACACACACAATATACACAAAATACACTAAGTAAATACCAAACACTACACATGTACAGATCATAACACAAAACCATATACACACAAGTATGCACAAGTCACACAGCGTACACACATTACCACACCAAGGATAAACACACACCATACACACACTACACACAAGCTAACACACACTATATACACCACACATGCACATACATAACAGTACACACATCATACCATACACACAAGATAACACAACATACACACATACACACACAGGATATACGCAAGATTCCACAACATACACACACACAAATAACATACACACACAAGGATACACACACATCACACACACAAGGATTAAACAAACACACAGTTACCACTACAGTATACACACATAACACACACATACACACACATACATATACACACAAGTATACACAACATACCCACAACACACACACACACAAAAGAATATACACAAGGATTCACATGCATACACACAAAAAGGATATACACAAGGATTCACACACATACACACACAAGTATACACAAATACTCAACGTATACAAACCTACACACACAAGTATACCACACATACACACACGTATAACACAGGCACACACAAGGATACACACCAAGGATAGACACAAGTATACACACATACACACACACAAGGATACACACAAAGTATACACACATACCAACAAACATACACACACAAGTATACACACATATACACACAATGATACACACATACACAAGGATAGACACACATCCCCATCCACAAGGATAAACACACATAAATACACCATACACACACACACACACACACACACACACAAGATACACACAAGTATACACACATGCACATACACATACACACAAGGATACACACAAGTATACACACACATATACCACACATACACACACAAGCATACACACAAGTATACACACATACACATACACACACAAGGATACACACACAAGGATACACACACACACAAGAGATAACACACACACACATATACACAAGGATAGACACATATACACATACACAAGGATACACACACACATACACACACACACACACACACACACAAGGTAGACACACACACACACACCGGTAGACACATACACATACACAAAGCGATACACACACACATACACAAGTATAGACACACATACACAAGTATAGACACACATACACAAGGCTTACCCATGGTGATCGTTTTGTAATTGTAGATATCTAGTTACCTCCCTCCGCCACCGGAGGTGAAGGAGGTTATGTTTTCACCCCTTTCTGTCTGTTTGTTTTTGTGCGGGATATCTCAAAAAGTTGTGGATGGATTCGGATGAAATTTTGTGGACAGTTTGGGTGTGTGAAAAGGACAAACTTATTAGATTTTGGTGAAGATCCGGATCCGGATACGAGAATTATTTAATTTCAAAAGTGATTTTTCACCATTGAGAGATGGGGCCAA
>CM068959.1:60763174-60773930 GCA_035128595.1 Eptatretus atami | reverse complement strand
AGAGAGAGATTGCCCTGATTACTCTAACAAAATTGTGTGAGAATGCTCACTCGGTGTTAAAGTTAAAGATCCAGTAAATGGGATGTAGTATTGGGTGTAGATACGTATCGTGTGTCAAGTAGTCTTACGAAATGTCACATTATCAGGTAGTAATGCTGTCCTGCATCAGGACTGTATTTAAATTAATCAAATATAATTAACATTTCGTCATTCAGTGATGACAAACTCAGATTTGCAACAAATTAATAAGAAACACAATGCTTCAATATCCATTTTATGCAAATGAGGAGTTATTTGGTATAAAATACAGGACATTTTGAATGTGGAACACGAAAACTTAAAATCAATATATTGTTATTGGAAACATAACACAATGCCAGCCCGGTTCGTGGCAATTCATCTTTCCGCAATGATTTGGAGCGAATTATAGTTTGGATAGAAGGACAAAAATTCACGGCGGTTGGTCTCCAAAAACATTATAAGGTTTCCATGCAAAAGGGTGGAGGCAATGACCAAATAACTGCCGTTTGCGAAAATACACCCATGATCCCCATTCCGTGCCAAACCCTTGAGAAAGTCACTTCTCCCACATTCAAGCATGCTGTGAATAGAATGCATGGCTTACCAAAATGAATAGACAGTATATGTAGTGAGCGTTTGACATTCCTTCTTCATGAGTCTGTATCAGCTTCTTGTTTTTCAAATCACACACACACACACACACACACACACACACCACACACACACACACACAACACACACACACACACACACACACACACACACACACACATTTAGGCAAAGTCTTTCACGATTTAGGCAAAGCCAAGCTGGTCAGGCTCGACGTTCAAATGAAGTGGTGATCTTTTGAATTTGCCAGGGTGCCGGTGACAACTGGCCTGCTCTTCAGAAAGACAGTTGGATCTTGCACCTCCACAATTAATGCTGCATACAGGACACCCAGCTTAACCTACAAGTTGGCCACAATGTCTCGTCACCCCTTGTAAATATTGTGGCATTGCCTTTGACATATTAGCTGACAACACTCAGGGGTTCTACAAGTTATAGCACAGACAATTGCAGTACTTTAAAAAAAAAAACTTTATGACATTTTACATCATATGATACAAGCTTTAAGTGTAGAGTGGATCCGCTTGTGTTCTATCATTGTCATTACAGAGAATCCTTTAGACGTGAACCCAGACACTGACAACAATCCATTGTTCAATGGTGGAATTGCTTGTATCACCCACGGTTACGTTCACTCAATCTTGAAACAACGGAAAAGGAACCGAATTAACACACTGCACACAAAGGCAATGTCACAACTGTGACAAGGTTGACAAGACATCGTGGCCACATGTACATCTTTGGCACTAGACGATGTAGCACCTTGCTTACAAAGTACCAATCTGACAGTTTATCGTCGGCTCGAGACACTGATGGGTTAAGAGGTTTAACATTAACCCCCCCCCCCACCCCATACACTACAAACTGTTGTGTGATTTTCATGTCTTTGAAATGCTCAAAAACATCTCGATGGCGTTAACTTTGTAAATTATTAAAACTTCAAAGAGTACATTTCCGAAAATGGCTGCACACCCATCCTAAACATTTTTACGAGTGTGTGTGTAGGCAGTGGCATCAATGTGCCATTACATCGATGTGACAAATGTGTGCCTGCGACACAGGGGACTATCTTGATAAAAGGTGAAGTCTCATCAACCCATGCTGCAACTTTCCATCCTTTAGAATTAGATTATAATATCCATGTCAACCTTGAATAATTTACACACACACATATATACATATATTGCACACAACACATACCTACTGTACACATACTATGTACATACATAAACATATATACAGTGCATACAGATTGTACACACATACATACTGTACATACATACACATATATATCAGTGCATACAGATTGTACACACACTATGTACAAAACATACACATATATAACAGTGCATACAGATTGTACACACATACATACTGTACATACATACACTATATATATACATGTGCATACAGATTGTACACACATACATACACATATATACAGTGCAATACAGATTGTACACACACTATGTACACAACATACACATATATAACAGTGCATACAGATTGTACACAATATACATACACATCTATACTGTGGCACACACGATGTACATACATACACATATATACTGTGCGCACACAATGTACATACATACACATATATACAGTGCATACAGATTGTACACACATACACATATATACAGTGCATACAGATTGTACACACATATATTCAGTGCATACAGATTGTACCACACTATGTACATACATACACATATATACAGTGCATACAGATTGTACACACATACATAACCATAGATTGTACACACATACATACTGTACACACACTATGTACATACATACACATATATACAGTGCATACAGATTGTACACACACTATGTACATACATACACATATATACAGTGCAGACAGATTGTACACACATACATACACATATATACAGTGCAGACAGATTGTACACACACTATGTACATATACTTACACATATATACATATATATAATATATATATTATATATATACAGTGCATACAGATTGTACACACATACATACTGTACATACAACGACCGTACATACATACTGTACATACATACATATTGTACATTCTGACCGTACATACATACTGTACTCGACCGATCAAAAGTTTTAGAACACTCCCATTTTTCAGTTTTTACTGAAATTTAAGCAGTTCAAGTCCAGTGAATAACCTGAAATGGTACAAAGTTAAGCGGTAAACTGTCGGAGGTTTAAAAACAAAAGTTGAGGTTACCAAAAACGGAAAATAATGTCAATTTCAGAGTTGTTAAAAAAGGCCCTTTTCATGGAACAAGTAATGGGTTAGCAACTGCAGCTGTTCTGCAGCAATGGAAGTAAATTAAGCCTTGAAAGTTGATGCAAACAATTCCTCCAGGTGTCCCAACTTTTGTTGATTAGTTCAAACCCTTATCTGTATAAAAGCAGTGTTGGACAGACTGTGTTGCTACACCCTCTGAAGCATTATTTGGACAATATTGCACTGCAGGAAGTAGTATATTGCTATCAATAATGGCGAGAAAAAGACAATTAACAAAGGAAGACAGACAGACAGACCATTATCTATCTATCAATATATTAGTAAAACTCTCATCTTGTATACATACATTGTATACATACATGTATGTATGTTCCCGAAATACAGCAAAACGGTACAGGATAGCGCAAAAAATTTCGACCCACCAAGTATCAAGTTTTGCTAAAATGTGGCAACGAAACAAATTATTAAAAAATAAATTCCCGATTCAGTCAATTACTCTTCGGGAGAATTTGATCAATGCAAACAACCTCAGCGGTTAGTCCGCTAGGGTTTTTTTTCTTGTCTTGAAATGATTTGTTTAAAAATCTCAAACAATTAGTTTAGACAAAAACGATTTATTTTTAAGCATAAAATAAACATCGCCATTTTGATGCAACACTTCCGTGTTCATTAATAAATAAAATTGTGTTTAGAAGATTACGCACAATAATTTCTTCGACTTTCTTTTTCCGTTTTTTTTTTCACATTGACGTGCAATATCAAGGTTCGTTCAAATCGGGAAACGGAAAAAAAACATTTAAAAAATCAATTCCTGATTCAGTCAAGTACTCTTCGGGAGTATTTGATCAATGAAAACAACCTCAGTGGTATAGTTGCTGGAGCTATCTTTTTTTTTTTAATGATTTTTTCATCAAACCGCTGTCACAACGGGAACCCAACAGGTTCACGGGTCGTCTAGTATGTTACTAAAACTCTCATCTTGTATGTATGTATGTTCCCGAAATACAGCCAAAACGGTACATGATAGCGCAAAAAATTTGGGCCACCTTACTTACCATTCGCCTGTGGTGTGCAGTATCAAGTTTCGTTCAAATCGGGCAACGAAAAAAAAATGATTAAAAAATCAATTCCCGATTCAGTCAATACTCTTCAGGAGTATTTGATCAATGCAAACAACCTCAGCGGTATAGTTCGCTGGAGCTATCTTTTTTTTTTTTCTTGAAATGATTTTTTCCATCAACCGCTGTCACAACGGGAACCCAATGGGTTCATGGGTCATCTCGTAACCCTTAAAAGTGTAGGTCTTTCCTTTAGAGAAATTGCAAAAGAAGCCAAGGTGTCAGTGAGTACAGTTTCTTACACCATCAAAAGGCACTTGGAAACTGGAGGAACTCTGACAGGAAGAGGTCTGGCAGACCCAAAGCCACAACACAATCAGAAGTCAAGTTTCTGAGAGTCAACAGCTTGCGTGAGAGGCGGTTCACAGGACAGCAGCTTTCAAGCACAGCTTAATACCGGTCGAAGTAAGGAAGTCTAAGTTTCAACTGTGAAAAGAAAACTTCGAGCTGAAGGTTTGACAGGGCGAGTGGCAGTAAGAAAGCCATTGCTAAGATGGCAAAATAAGAAAAAGAGGCTTGCCTGGACCATGAAGCACCGCCAGTGGACTACTGAAAACTGAAAGAAGGTTTTATGGACCGATGAATCAAAATTTGAAATCTTCGGTTCACCACGCAGGGTTTTTGTTCGCCGTCGAGGAGGCGAAAGGATGGTTCCTCAGTGTGTCACCAACTGTCACACATGTAGGAGGAAGCGTGATGATCTGGGGCTCTTTTGCTGGATCCAAGTCGGCAACTTGCACAGAGTGACTGGCACCCTGAACCAAAAGGGCGACCACAGCATTTTGCAGCCACGCAATACCTCTGGTCTACGCCTAGTTGGTCAGGGGTTCATCCTATAGCAAGATAATGACCCAAAACATATCTCCAGGCTATGTCAGAACTACCTTAGAAGAAAAGAACAAGACGGTAGGCTTCAAATCATGGAATTGCCAGCACAGTCTCCAGACTTAAACCCCATCGAGCTGGTTTGGGATGAACTGGACAGAAGGGTGAAAGCAAAGCAACCTACAAGTGCTACACATTTGTGGGAACTTCGCAACAGTGTTGGGAAGAATTTTCGAACAATATTTCATTTCCATTGTGGAAAGAATGCCACGAGTATGTTCGGCTGTTATATCTGCAAAAGGTGTCGACTTTGATGAGTCAAAAATTTAGATTAAATTTTGTTCAACAAACGATTGCATGATTTTTAAAAATCTGCAATTGTTTATTTGTTCTATGCTTTAATTTCAGAGTACATTGAAACATTAAACTGCTTAAATTTCAGGAAAAACTGGAAAAATGGGGGTGTTCTCAAACATTTGACCAGTAGTGTACATACTGCACATACAATACATAACAGACCATACATACATACTGTACATACAGACCGTACATACATACATACTGTACATACAGACCGTACATACATACATACATACTGTACATGCAAACCGTACATACATACTGTACATACGTACGTACTGTACATACATAAATAATACTGTACATATCCTTAAAAATGAGCATATAACTCTCACGCATGACAAGATTATCCTGTCAGGTGTGGGTGTTGCAAACAAAGCACTGCGTCTGGACATTGTGCTCAAACACAAAAGGAAAAGTCGGCATTGTTGATCGACGTTTCAGTTCCCAATGACTGTGATTTCGTTCCTTTTTCACGTGCCATTTTTCAGAATGAGGTGTTGATTCCTGAGTGGCTTTTATGGGGTTGTAATGAAGATAGTCACACGGAGACACCGAATATGTTGTCACAGCATTTTTTGGGAAAATGTAATAGAGTAACAGGCGATAATGAGCACGTATGTACATTTTCGCTTGTGAGCTAAAAAGTATAGCAATCCAGAGTCATGTATACTAATTACAATATAGCTGAGTTTCGTGGACCATTGACGCTTCGTCTAGGAGGAGATAATAAACACTCAGCTCCATTGTAGTAAAATCCTGCCGTCACTAGTCTGTTTTGTGGGAGGCACGTGATAGCACTGGACCAATCATGTTCGGTGATGTACCTCGGGCTGCATAGCTAATACTCACGGCCTCGGCTTCACTTTTTAACCCCCTTAATTTTTGCTCATTCGCTCGTTGATAGCAAGCTAGAATGTATAGCAATCCAGAGTCATGTATACTAAGTACGATATAGCTGAGTTTCATGGACCGTTAATGCTTCGTCTCGGAGGAGATGATAAACACTATGCTCCATTATAGTAGAATATAGATAGATGCCAATAAATAAAGAAAATGACCAAATACCAGGATCTGAAAAATGAGGTCAGGAGGAGTTGGAAATTGAAGAAAGCTGAAATTGTACCAGTGATAGTCAGAGCTACAGGAATGACAAAGAAAACCCTTACTGAGAACTTAAAAAATCATTCCGGGGAATATCACCCAATCGAGCTACAAGTGGAGGCTGTCAGAGGTTTCAATGAAGATTCTGAAAAGAGCCCTTGGAGGCTATGAGAACGAAGTCCAAGGGCTCTTTTCAGAATCTTCATTGAACCTCTGACAGCCTCCACTTGTAGCTCGATTGGGGTGATATTCCCCGGAATGATTTTTTAAGTTCTCAGTAAGGGTTTTCTTTGTCATTCCTGTAGCTCTGACTATCACTGGTACAATTTCAGCTTTCTTCAATTTCCAACTCCTCCTGACCTCATTTTTCAGATCCTGGTATTTGGTCATTTTCTTTATTTATTGGCATCTATCTATATTCTACTATAATGGAGCTAAGTGTTTATCATCTCCTCCGAGACGAAGCATTAACGGTCCATGAAACTCAGCTATATCGTACTTAGTATACATGACTCTGGATTGCTATACATTCTAGCTTGCTATCACGAGCGAATGAGCAAAAATTAAGGGGGTTAAAAAGTGAAGCCGAGGCCGTTGAGTATTAGCTATGCAGCCCGAGGTACATCACCGAACATGATTGGTCCAGTGCTATCACGTGCCTCCACAAAACAGACTAGTGACGGCAGGATTTTACTACAATGGACTGAGTGTTTATTATCTCCTCCTAGACGAAGCGTCAATGGTCCACGAAACTCAGCTATATTGTACTTAGTATACATGACTCTGGATTGCTATACTTTTTAGCTCACAAGCGAAAATGTACATACGTGCTCATTATCGCCTGTTACTCTATTACATTTTCCAAAAATGCTGTGACAACATATTCGGTGTCTCCGTGTGACTATCTTCAATTAACCCCATAAAAGCCACTCAGGAATCAACACCTCATTCTGAAAAATGGCACGTGAAAAAGGAACGAAATCACAGTCATTGGGAACTGAAACGTCGATCAACAATGCCGACTTTTCCTTTTGTGTTTGAGCACAATGTCCAGACGCAGTGCTTTGTTTGCAACACCCACACTTGACAGGATAATCTTGTCATGCGTGAGAGTTATATGCTCATTTTTAAGGATATGTACAGTATTATGTATGTATGTACAGTACGTACGTATGTACAGTATGTATGTACGGTTTGATGTACGGTTTGATACTTGTGTACAGTATGTATGTATGTACGGTCTGTATGTACAGTATGTATGTTATGTACCGGAGTCTGTATGTACAGTATGTATGATTACAGGTTTTGTAATGTATGTATGTCTGTACAGTGTATGTATATGTATGTATGTACGGTTCTGTATGTACAGTATGTATGTATGTACGGTCTGTATGTACAGTATGTATGTATGTACGGTCTGATGTACAGTATGTATTGTAGGCTGTTCATAGTTTATGTGTACGGTCTGTTGTACAGTATGTATGTATGGTCTGTATGTCATGTATGTGCAGTTGTACACTACCGGTCCATGTTTGAGAACACCCCATTTTTCCAGTTTTTTCTGGAATTTAAGCGTTTAATGTTCAATGTACTCTGAAATTAAAGCATAGAACAATAACAATTGCAGATTTAAAAATCATGCAATCGTTTTGTTGAACAAAATTTAATCTAATTTTTGACTCATCAAAGTCGACACCTTTTGCAGATATAACAGCCGAACATACTCGTGGCATTCTTTCCACAATGGAATGAAATATTGTTCGGAAATTCTTCCCAACACTGTTGGAATTCCCACAATGTGTAGCACTTGTAGGTTGCTTTGCTTTCACCCTTCTGTCCAGTTCATCCCAAACCAGCTCGATGGGGTTTAAGTCTGGAGACTGTGCTGGCAATTCCATGATTTGAAGCCTACCGTCTTGTTCTTTTCTTCTAAGGTAGTTCTGACATAGCCTGGAGATATGTTTTGGGTCATTTCTTGCTATAGGATGAACCCTGACCAACTAGGCGTAGACCAGAGGGTATTGCGTGGGCTGCAAAATGCTGTGGTGCCTTTTGGTTCAGGGTGCCAGTCACTCTGTGCAAGTCCGACTCTGGATCCAGCAAAGAGCCCCAGATCATCACGCTTCCTCCATCATGTGTGAGTTGGTGTCACACACTGAGGAACCATCCTTTCGCCTCCTCGACGGCGAACAAAACCCTGCGTGGATGAACCGAAGATTTCAAATTTTGATTCATCGGTCATAACCTTCTTTCAGTTTTCAGTAGTCATGGCGGTGCTTCATGGTCCAGGCAGCCTCTTTTTCTTATTTTGCCATCTTAGCAATGCTTTCTTACTGCCACTCGCCCTGTCAAACCTGCAGCTCGAAGTTTTCTTTTCACAGTTGAAACTTAGACTTCTTACTTCGACCGTATTAGCTGTGCTTGAAGCTGCTGTCCTGTGAACCGCCTCTCACGCAAGCTGTTGACTCTCAGAAACTTGACTTCTGATTGTGTTGTGGCTTTGGGTCTGCCAGACCTCTTCCTGTCAGAGATTTCCTCCAGTTTCCAATGCCTTTTGATGGTGTAAGAAACTGTACTCACTGACACCTTGGCTTCTTTGCAATTTCTCTAAAGGGACCTACACTTTTAAGGGTTGAGATGCCCATGAACCCATTGGTTCCGTTGTGACAGCGGTTGATGGAAAAAATCATTTCAAGAAAAAAAAAAAAGATAGCTCAGCAACGCTATACCGCTGAGGTTGTTTGCATTGATCAAATACTCCTGAAGAGTACTTGACTGAATCGGGAATTGATTTTTTAATCATTTTTTTTCGTTGCCCGATTTGAACGAAACTTGATACTGCACACCACAGGCGAATGGTAAGTAAGGTGGCCCAAATTTTTTGCGCTATCATGTACCGTTTTGGCTTGATTCGGAACATACATACATACAAGATGAGAGTTTTAGTAACATACTAGACGACCCGTGACCTGTTTGGGTTCCGGTTGTGACAGCGGTTGATGAAAAATCATTAAAAAAAAAAGATAGCTCCAGCGAACTATACCACTGAGGTTGTTTTCATTGATCAAATATACTCCGAAGAGTACTTGACTGAATCAGGATTGTATTTTTAAATGTTTTTTCGCTTTCCCGATTTGAACGAACCTTGATATTGCACGTCAATGTGAAAAAAAACAGGAAAAAGAAAGTCGAAGAAATTATTGTGCGATCTTCTAAACACAATTTTATTTATTATGAACACGGAGTGTTGCATCAAAATGGCGATGTTTATTTTATGCTTAAAATAAATCGTTTTTTGCTAAACAATTGTTTGAGATTTTTAAACAAATCATTTACAGACAAGAAAAACAAACCCTAGCGGACTATACCGCTGAGGTTGTTTGCATTGATCAAATTCTCCCGAAGAGTAATTGACTGAATCGGGATTTATTTTTTTAATATTGTTTCGTTGCCCACTATTTAGCAAAACTTGATACTGGTGGGTCGAAATTTTTGCGCTATCCTGTACCGTTTTGGCTGTATTTCGGGAACATACATACATGTATGTATACAATGTATGTATACAAGATGAGAGTTTTACTAATATATTGATAGATAGATAATGGTCTGTCTGTCTGTCTTCCTTGTTAATTGTCTTTTCTTGCCATTATGATAGAATATCATACTTCCTGCAGTGCAATATTGTCCCATAATGCTTCAGAGGGTGAGCAACACAGTCTGTTCAACACTGCTTTTATACAGCAGGGAGGTTTGTAACTAATCAACAAAAGTTGGGACACCTGGAGGAATTGTTTGCATCACTTTCAAGGCTTAATTTACTTCCATTGCTGCAGAACAGCTGCAGTTGTAACCATTACTTGTTCCATGAAAGGCCTTTTTTAAACAACTCTGAAATTGACATTATTTTCCGTTTTTGGTAACCTCAACTTTTGTTTTTAAACCTCCGAAGCTTTACCGCTTAACTTGTACCATTTCAGGTTATTCATGGACTTGAAACTGCTTAAATTTCAGTAAAAACTGAAAAATGGGAGTGTTCTAAACTTTTGATCGGTCGAGTACAGTATGTATGTACGGTCAGAATGTACAATATGTATATATGTATGTATGTACAGTATGTATGTACGGTCTGTATTATGTATCGTACGGTCAGTAATGTACAGTATGTATTAGTGTGTAACAATCTGTATGCACTGTATATCTTAATAAAACATTTATTATATATATAATATATATTATTATATATATATATAATGCTGTGGTACAATCTGTCCTGCCCTGATTATATTATGTAGATGTATGTACATAGTGTGTGTACAATCTGTCTGCACTGTATATATGTGTATGTATGTGTGTACAATCTGTCTGCACTGTATATATGTGTATGTATGTACATAGTGTGTGTACAATCTGTATGCACTGTATATATGTGTATGTATGTACATAGTGTGTGTACAGTATGTATGTG
>CM068959.1:60747353-60758316 GCA_035128595.1 Eptatretus atami | reverse complement strand
TTTTTTATAGGACATCACTTTATTTAACCTTTTTGTGCGATCTCTTTTTGTAATCCACCTCTCACTTCGACATTTATACATATGAAAAAAACAATAATGTCAATCCGACCAGGTGTTCGCCATGTTTGTTCTTGCTGTGAAGGCAGAGAGTATAGATCGATATTTTGTGTTCTGTGGCTTGATACATTTTTAAATTGAATTCGCAAATTACCCACTTTAAATCCTCTTTCAAAGAATGCTGTTTCAAAGTAAATCTTTGTGTTTGTCGTTTTTATTTACTTTATGTGTGTGTACCTTTGCACATGTGTGTATGTACGTAAACTGTATTACTCCAATGGCACTGTGTGTGTGTGTGTGTGTGTGTGTGTGTGTGTGTGTGTGTGTGTGTGTGTGTGTGTGTGTGTGTGTGTGTGTGTGTGTGTGTGTGGTACTGCAGATGGCACTGTTGGCATCGGGTCATGCTTATGCATGGTTATCATCTTTCACAATCTATGGTTTTTCATAAGGCATCAGATTCGTTCACATCCAAAATTCCCTGAAGGGTTAACGTTCACCACAAGGATGAACTGAGTCCTATTGGAGGCGAGACCTGGGGCATGTTCCCTTAGCAAGTGGCTTGCTGTGGTTTGCAAAGCCAGCCATCTGTATCAATCGCTTTGCAAGCCGCTGCCAAGCTGCTTGGCATGCCGAGAAGCTGATTAAGGGAAGTGCTTGGTGAGCGGTAAGCAAGCTGTTTGTGACGGAACACTTCCTCCTGTTAGCAAAAATAGCCGCCATAGTCAAATTCAAAAGATTGGTGCCTATGTCTTCAATTTTGCTATCCAGAGGACAATATTGAAACGTGCATTCATGTTTTTATTGTTACTTCTACTTTTATGCGATAATTTTTAAAATCTGCAAAAATGCAAAACCCCTCCAACCCTCACCAAACCACTCCACCCCTCTCCCAAAGACCGTTTGACCCCCCCCCCCCATCTACTTTCTCAAAAATCCTCTGGAAGAAGTCTTTCATTCAAGCTTCTGGGTCTCACTATCTGCCATGATCTTTCCTGGGAAAGCAACTTCCTCGGCCCACCTGAGCTCTTGACCACATATTAAGCTTTCATTCTGCAGCCTGATGCAGTACTTCTCTCCACTCTGGGCTCGGTGCTCCTGCCTCTCACCTTTCTCGGCTTCACAGGCTCGTGCGCGCATTTAGGATCATTGGTATCTTCCACAGTGAGGCTGAGTCTGTGGGCCTCATTCTCTCACCTGCGCGCTGGTCAATGTCTTTCTGTCTCTCTACCGTCTCCTCTCCGGTCTCGCCCCCCTTGCTCTGTCTGCGTGTCCTCCCCATATTCCGCAATGTGCTCAAGGTCCCGCCAACATCTCCCTTTCTCGTAAACTACCAAAATCACGAATCACTGCTCACCTTCACTATTTCATTCTCTTTTTCCCCGTCTTTGGAATAAACTCCCTCACTCTCTTCAATCTCATTCTTCCCTCCAGGCTTCAAAACAGCTTTCACCACCACCTCTTATCTTCCCCATCCAAAACCTCGATCTTTTCTACCCCCTCAATCCACCCAAAACCCACCTCCTTCAAATTCCCTGCTCCTTCCCGAAAGTTCCCTGTCGTGCAAGGTCCTGAAAGCCCTGTGGTATCCATCTTGTTTACACCGTGTTTTCAGTCCCATCCCTTTCCCTTCACAGATCTATCTCCTAATGTCTCTGTTCCCCACTGCTTTGTCCTTCCCTCTCCCACCCTCTTGTCACGTGCCCCCTTGCTTGTGTCTGTTGTTAGATCTCATACGAGCCTCGACAATGTATACGAAAAAAAAAACTCCTCCACCCCTGCAAAACCTCCCCAAAATGCACTGTGGCATGTCCAAAGATAAGATTTGTGGAGGACTCTCCCTTCTGACTCCCCAATTCTTTCTCTTTATTTTCCTCTTCTTTGTACTTTCTGTAGCTGTGAACACAATAAATTCGTTTGGGGAAGTAGTTGTCACAAAGGATCGAGTAAAACTTAAAACAAGTTTTACTCGGACAGCATTTCGCAACTACTGGCCAGCATTGATTGGGTGGAACCGCCATGTTGTTAAGTGCTGCCGAGCACTCTGTTACGTCGCAGTTCCAGCTTAAGCACTTTGAATCAAATAAGCCAAATGGCAAGCGGTAAGCAAGCCATTTCCTAAAGGAAAACACCCCAGATGTGGCAGACAGGTTTCCT
Source organism: Eptatretus atami (assembly GCA_035128595.1). Taxonomy (NCBI): domain Eukaryota; kingdom Metazoa; phylum Chordata; class Myxini; order Myxiniformes; family Myxinidae; genus Eptatretus; species Eptatretus atami. The sequence continues at coordinate 60,756,105 of CM068959.1, read as the reverse complement.
CCTCCCTGAATATCATTGCGGAGTGAACTGAGCTATCCTCTTGCGAGATGATTATCCTCCTGAGACTACTTTGATATCCAGAGGTGTTTTTGCAGTGATGTATGTATGAAGTGAATGAAACTCCACCCCACCAACCCTGAATTTCAGCTGTTGTCTCCAGTTTGAACTTCTGATTGAATTTCAAAGCTGCAACCTCCAGGATGCTATTCTCGCATTCTTATACCTCCCTATCACCAACACCAAGTATTACATTGCATCGTCAAAAGCACATTGCTGTAGATCTCTAATCTTACGCACATATGTGGGGACAATAAATACTTCGTCATATATTTAAAGAAGGTCGTGCTATACGAATTGGTGAAGTAATCTATAATAATAAGTGTGTGTGTGGTGTGTGTGTGTGTGTGTGTGTGTGTGTTGTGTGTGTGTGTGTCCTCCATAACTCCAAAACCATGAAACCTAGTGGCCCACAACTTTGCATGCATACTCAGGGAACTCCAAGGGGAGTGCATTAATGAAAACTGGGTATTTTGGGTAAATTTAAACACCCCTTTTGATGATGATTAATGGAGTGTTCATCATTAAAACAAAAAAGCATCACCAAGATGGTGCGCATCGTCTTGGTCAGCGCACTGTCACCTCACAGGGGTCTTAAACCGCCATTTTGTTTTGGCCTGCTCAACAATGCCTTGACTTTGAACAGGCCGCACCGGTTTCTGTATGATAAAGCGCTCCAAAAAATTTTTTTTTCACTTTCTTCACTCGTATCATCGAATGCTTGAACTTCATACCGACAAATCGCTAAATACTTCGCTTTTGTAGGTGCCATAGTTTTCAAATTCGGAGCTTGGAGCGATACGATTTCCCCTACTCCTCAGCATTATATGATGCAATTTTTCCCTACTCCTCTGAGCTCCCAAGGTTAATCACGACAAAACCACAATGCACCTTACTAGGGGTATTAAACAGTCATTTTCTCATAAATCATAACTTGTGAACACAAGCCAGCATGTGCCACCATCATATATACAAGGGTAGATCCATATATACATTGCTTTATAAAAAGCCCAAATATATTTTGGGATTTCAACCCGGATACAGTACCTATATAATTGGTGAGATGGTAAGCTCCGATCGTCAAATATGGTATCAGATGCGAAAAATAACTTAATTGGGACGTTACAACAATCAGTATGATCGAAGGAGTCATGTGACCTCTCAAATTCGCTAATTATTTAAAAACTGAACGTGGTACAGACACAACTGATACATCAATTTAAAGGCAATGGGGAGGGAAAGGGTGGAGATGGGAGAAGGGAGGGGAAGGGATGGGGTGGGAATCCAGAGGGAGGGGTGGGGTGGGAGGAGGAATCCAGCATTGCTGTGTAGCGCTGGGTACCTATGCTCATCCTTACTTTAATTCACGGACTGGTGTGTGTTTGGTTGTCATGCTACTCTTCCCACAGTTCTTGGCCGATTACATCGACACTTTCTACATAGGATCATCATGACCCCAATTAGTGTATTGGTGTGTTTATATCTTTGCCGATGGTCTTGGGGTAGGGAGAGACGCAAATTCTCTATGTAAATGTGTATCGTATAGTGCCGCTCCAGGTGGGAGAGGATATTATCAGTCCCCACCCTTTACAGTAAAGTACTTCTGTCCACGTTTTACAGTGCAATGAGGTGTTTTGAATTACCCAGCGAAAGGTATTTTGGATTCCACGTTTGAATTAGGACAATAACATAACCCCCTGACCACTCCCAAAGGGAGCGGGTGCTTCTAGTACAGTATAAGTTACCATAATTTTCAACCATCTCACTTTCCTGTGCCGTTTTGAATCAGTTTTTCTTGAAACTCCCCTATTAATTGCCTTTCTGTGGAACTCGAGCAAGAATTCGATGAAATTACTTATTGGTTTTATTTTTTTGTTGTCCAACTTAGCTTTTGTACAAACTCAATTATTTAGTGATTTCTTTGAATACAGCATTTGCTCTTTTCCAGCTGCAGGCAGTGCGCAAAGGATGGAACAGTAATTCTCCTAATTATCCGATCGTTGTACAACGATCATTCATAGTGCCCAATGTTGCTGGAGTTGAGTCAGAGTCGAGTTGCATATTTTCTCGGAACCCTACTCTTTGTTACATATATATATATATATATATAGGCTTGAGGAGGAAGGTGTCTCTTAAAGCTCAGGGCATAGATTGAGAATGAAGAGAGAGAGAGACAGAGACAGCGACACAACGGAGAAATCATGATTAATGATGTCATTTTTAGTAATTGTTGATTCCGATTAGTGTGGGATGCAAGCATTAAAAAACTAACTCGTGCAATTGAAACAAATTACAAATTTTCCATTCTCCAAGTTGATGTTCTTTGCTTCTTGGTGACCATGCACAATAGATTTGAACGATTGAACTCGGGATGAAAACAAGAATCCCAACAGTACGAAATGAATAATTATGGTTAATAGATGGATGTTTTCAAAATATAGCTTTGCCAAATATTATGTAATATTAATAATAATGGAGGCCCATACAGAGCACTGACATAGAGCTTTGAGGTGTTCACGACAAGTTGAGAAACGTCTCAAGGCTAAAACCAATCCTGGTCAGATTGCCCCTCCGTCACAGGGAGCTCGATTGGAAGTTGCAGAAATTTGTAATTTGTTCAGGGTGCTGGTGATAACGTGCATGCTTTTTGCGAAAGACACTGTAGCATCTTCAACATTCCACCAATGACCAGTGTTGCCAGACTGATCCTCTGGCTTAGCATCCTTCCAATGGATGACATATGTGAATCACCATGCTGACAGTTTAGAGTTATAGTTGTATTGACAGCTCAAAGACAAGTGTGCTTACTTCAAGGATATCCTACTAGCCTTACTCATAGTGTAGTTGCTTTCAGTTTTCCTTATATGTGTCTTCTTCATATATTACTTATTCACAAATATACTTTTAGTCATTTCCTGAGTGTTTGTCTGTCTGTCACTCACCCACTGGTCGCAATTCTACACCGATCTTCATGAAACTTAACGAACTGGTAGGGCTAATCAAATGTAGAAGACTGCTGTTTTGAGGTCAAAAGGTCAAAGGTCACAGCAATACACTATCACAGTATCGTGTTTCCTGACCTATTCTTTTGAGATACAGTGAAACTTAACCAACTGGTAAGGCTAGTCAAAAGCTAGAAGTCGATTGTCTTTGAGGTTAAAAGTTCAAAGGTCATGTTTTCTGACATTCTTGTCATACTTTTTCAGATAACTTGGCGCAGAGTCAGTGTTGAGAATCCGTTTTGTGTCGATACATTCTACTCAACCAGCCCTTTAAAATCTGTGGTTGTTCAATCACTTCTAGTCAGCCATTTTCTCAAGCAGTTAAGGTCAAAAATTTGGACTTCAAGGTCAGATTTCTAAAGTCATCAATTTTCATCCGATTGACTTGAAATTTGAAAAGGATTTGCATATTGGCTCACTGAATTGGTTCACCAAAAATCAGAACGATCGATCAAGTCGTTTTGACATGTCAACATGGAGAGACAAGTGCTGGTGATAGTTCACAAGGGTGGAGATGGGAGATTGACGACAATTTCACCCCATTATAATCAAAAGGAACTTTTTGTACTTTTATTATTGCTATACCTCAAAAGTTTTCAAGATATCAACTTGAAACCTAAGCACCTTATCTGTACGTATGAGCCGTATATATGTGTGTAAAATGTGGACAAAATTAATCAAAGGTCATGGTCAAGGCTATCCAAAATATGCAAAACACCTATTCGGCCACAATTGGAAAAATGTATCAACCAAATTTGTTATGCATAACAATTAATCAAGTAAACCACTTGGTAGGTCAAATTTTCAAAATTGCCAAATTACTGATTTTATGGCAACTATTTTTTTTACCTCCACCACCGAAGGTGAATGAGGTTATGTTTTCACCGCTTTCTGTCTGTTTGTCTGTGTACAGGATATCTCAAAAAGTTGTGGACGGATCTGGATGAAATTTTGTGGGCAGGTGTGACAAGGACGAACTGATTAGATTTTGGTGAAGATCCGGATCCGGCTACTATAATTTTTTAAGTGATTCTTTACCATTAAGAGATCTGGCCAAAAACGATATATAGCATGATATCTCAAAAAGTTGTGGACGGATTCGGACGAAACTTGGTGGAGAGGTTGGGTGTGTGGCAAGAATGAATTGATTCGATTTTGGTGAAGCTCTGAATCTGGATTTGGATGCGAGAATTATTTAATTTTTAAAGTGATTCTTCACCATTGAGAGATTGGGGAAAAAAAAATGATACATCGCATGATATTTCAAAAATGTATTGATTGAGCCCAATATGTTCTCGTGGATCAGGCAATGCGTGGTGGAGGTATGCGCTCCACAGAGTGCCCCTTCTAGATTTTATTTGGATTTCACACGTTTCGTGCTATGCACAATTTCTTTATTGTTTGTTTGTTTATCTATCTATCTATCTATCTATCTATCTTACATGCTAACAAAAGAGCAAGTACGTTTCACACCTCAAGTTGAGTTACATCCCACTCTGAAGAAATTTTTCTGGAGTCATTTTTTTAACCTCTTGCATTACAACCTGACAATGATGATGTTACCCTGTCTCTTAGGTTTTCTGGAATGTCAATCTGTTATTTTGAATCCTCTTATTAACTTCAATCCCCCTTTAGAGGAAGATGATACATAATGTGGACAATTTTCCAATGATCATAAATTACTTGATCAAGCTACATGTTTGAAAGCTCTAATCTAAAGGTTTGCATATTGGATCTTGTCAAATCTTCAGCTTCCCAAGTTTCGATTGAGTAATGGGTTGTTAAAAAACAAAAAGATGTGACTTTTGAGTCATACAGTACTGGTAAGTTTATTTCGAGTTGATTAAATACCACATTTCTCGATGAGAGAGTCCTGTTATAAGAAACACTCGTTATAAAGAACACCTTTTTTTGGACAGCCCATTCTAAGAAACAAATTTCTCCTCGATCTAAAGAAGAATGAAATGTAGAAATGTTTTTTTTTTTTAATCCATTGAGCCATCGTGAATAATTTATTATTATTTATTTACACCTCAGGGGATGGCTTGAGCCCAAATCAAGAGAGGCCCCCTTGGTGAAAAAGAAAAAGAAAGAAGATGGGGGAAATGTAACAATTAAATGAGATATAGAGGATTTATTCGTGACTTGAATGGTTGCAAGTTGGGAGAAATCGGGAACAGCTCAAGGTTACCATCAAGTTAAATAAATAAATGATCCCCTGCCTCACAGCTTGCTCAGCTTGACGCATGCCATGGCCTTCAAGATCATTGGAATATCCCGCAATGAAGCTGAGTCTATTGGCCGATCATTTTCCATCGCAGACAGGTCGGTGGTCTCTCTGTTTCCTTCTGCCTCCTTAATGGTCTTACACCCTCTGCCCTCTCCATACTTTGTCCCATCCCCCCCCCCCCCCAGGTATCTGCCAGACATACACTGTCCATCAGCAACCCCCTTCTTGTAGAACTCCCAAAATCCAGAATTAACCACTCATTCGCTCCTCTTTTGTCCTGCCTGTGGAACCAACTTTCACATTCTCTTCAACCTATTTCTTCCCTCCAGGTCTTCAAAGAAGCTGTTCACAACCACCTCAGATGAACCCCATCCAAAACCATGATCCTTTCTATACTTCTCTATCTATATTGTTCACCCCTTGCCTTCTCCAATAACTCATCGTTACCCACATCTCGTGTTTATCTGTCTCCACCTATTTTCTCCCTCAGCCATGCTGTTGGCATTCCCCCCCCCCCCTTCTCTTTTAGCTGTTCCTTTTGTAATGTTGCATCCTGATCTGCTCTGTGTTCTAACTCCTCCATGAGCCTTGATTCTGCAATAGATAAATAAAAACGCTGCTGGGGATGTTCCAAAGAGAGGTGGTGCTGGGAAAGAAACAGGAGCCATGACGATTAATATGGAGGGAAGGGAGGGTAATGCAGAAATGGTGATAAGTAGAAGCAAGACAGGTGTTACAAACAGAGTGAAGAGGAGATGGAACAGAAACAGAGAGTTTGGCAGAGCACTGACTTTGGTGAGAGCAATAGAAGATGCATTGTGAAGAGATTGCCCAACTGTGGGCCAAAGGTTGGAGATGGCTAGACAAAGTAAAATCATTAATCAGTTGGACAGCCTTGGCTTGGACACATTCCAGATTACCGATGATTGATGGAGGAACACCGCCCCAAACATGGGAGTAGTATTCCATCACCGGTCGGACTTGGGGTTTACAGAGTGTTAGAAGCTAAGGAGAGTTGAAGTATCAGTGAGCTTTGAATAAGAAAGCAAGTGTTTTGGAGGCAGATATGATGATATTCAGGATGCGAGGCTACCAGGAGAGATTGCTGGAGATGGTGTCAGTTGAACACATTAATTGAGGAGGACTGCTGGAGTTGAGAGTGAGACATGAGAAGAAGAGGGATGGCTGTGCTTATCTTACCGGGTATAAGGAGGGCTTGAATCTTGGACTGATTGAAGGAGACAACGTTGTCACAACCCCATTGGTGGATGAAAATGAGATCATGTCTGATGGAGGCAACAGTGGAGAGGCAATCGGCAGCAAGGGACTGGGAGAAGGTGTATTGGGATTTGTAAGTTGTGGAGGGTAGAGTTGTCAGCCAAGGAATGGACAGGGTTGTTTGTAGCTATGAGGACGTCATTGATGAAAATAAGAAAGAGTGAGGGGAGATGACAGAACCTTTAGGGACACCAGAATTAATGTTTTTGTTTTTTTTAATTTTGAAGGCTCCAATCATGGACTAAATAGTCCTCATCAAGGCCAGGCCTTAAATAAAAGAACTGCTTTGACAGAAAAGTAAGGAAAATGAGAATAGTCTCAGAGTTTTTGAAGAAATGTAAAATCTGCTTTTTGAAAAGAGGAAGGTCATACATGTTTGGGAAGACATGAGAAGGTAAAGAGTTCCAGAGTTTGGCAGTGGAGGGGAAGAAACAAACATCGTAACGGCCCACCCTTGAGTTGCCAATGGTCACACAATAACCTTGTGATGTAGTGGCTTGTCGAGTATTCCTTGGTCTCCCTAATGGTGGAGGTACACAAGCAGCAAGTTCTTGTGAGCAGAAACCGAAGTAATATCTGTAAAAAAGAGAAAGAGAGCCCACCTTGCGGTGCAATTTGAGCGCATCGAGTTTTGAGGTCAGATTGGTGGAGTTATGCCTGGTGTTGGCTTAATGGTTGAGGTGGTGGGCTTGGGATCCTAGGATCCTGAGTTCAAATCTCACTCAGCTGTTGAATTAATACCAGGTGGGGTTGACTCTGCCTGTCATCCTTTCGAGGTCGGCAAAAATGAGTGCGAGCATGCTGGTATACTGTGTTGGAGTGGCGACCCGTCCAGGATTGTGTCCAATAGCCAAGGAGACTGCTTAGGCAGCACCAATGCTCTGCACAGAGTATGGTCCCAATGCATGGATGGATGGATTGGTGGAGTTGACAAGTCACATAACTTTATATTCAATTCTGTCCAGTAAGTATGTGGAGCTGGAACCTCCCCAGATGTGACATCAGTACTCTATACAAGGACAAATCAATCCTTTATAAAGTTGGAGCAACTGTTCAGAGGAGAAGAATCTTCGACATCTGAACAGGACTCCTTATTTATTCGAGGCAGACTCAGCTATTTGCATAATGTGTGGATTCCCAGATAAATTTGAAGTTAGAGTAATACCTAGTCGGTTTATTTCATCACATGGTGTAATTATGGAGCTTTCAAAGGAGATTGGAGAGTTAAGAGGAGTTAGAGACAGACAGACAGACAGACAGACAGAGAGAAAGAGAGAGATAAAGAGATATGAGAATAAATTGAGTTTTAGAAACATTAAACTGAACTTGATTACATTTGCGCCACTGGGAGATCTTGTCCAAATCAGAATTTAAAGAGGTGGCTGTGATGAAACGAGATGTAGATCAGGTGAGGGAAGATGGGGGCAGACGGGAAAGACATGGAGGAATGTAATGTTGAGTCATCAGCATTCGAGTGCATTTGGGTATTTGTGGAATAAAGAAGGTCATTGATAAAAAGAAGGAAGAGTGTTCGAGACAGTATGGAACCCTGAGGGACACCGCTGTTGATATGGAAGGGAGAGATGTTGAACCATCAAAAATTATGGACATAGACCTTTCGGAGAGAAAGCTCGATGTGAGAAAGCAGAGTGAAGGAGGAAAGCTGAAAGAGGGAATCAGACTCCGATGCCAAACTCTGTCAAAGGCTTTTGAGATATCAAGGCCTACAACAAAGGATTCCCCAAAGTCTCTCAATGAAGAGGCCCAGGCATTTGTAATGTAAGAAAAGATATCACCTGTAGATCTTCCCTTCTGAAAGCCATTTTGGTGGTCAGATAGAAGACTGTGAGATTCAAGATGCTTCAGGAAATGGGAATTGAGAAGACATTCAAAGACTTTGGAAATAATAGAAGTCAGAGCAATAGGACGGTAGTTAGAAGGGTTTGAATAATCACCCTTCTTTAAAATAGGCCATACTTAAGACATGTTTCCAGGAAAAAGGGGAAATTTTGGTTTTTTAAAACAAAAACGAAGCAAATGAGCAAGCATCGGGTGCAAGTTCTGAAGCACATTCCTTCAAGACACGGGGAGGAATGCCATCTTGCCCGTAGGCCTTCCTTATTTCCAGAGAGAGGAGTACTTTTTTGACTCCATGAAAAGAGATTATAGGGAGGGACATAGGATT
>CM068959.1:60723047-60742116 GCA_035128595.1 Eptatretus atami | reverse complement strand
AACTGTAGTTTGTTTGTGGTAATGTTCCCAGGAATGGTTTGTAGGATCTTTGTGAGGTTCTTCTTTATCATTCCCGTTGCTACAATTATCACTGGAACAATTTTGACGCTCTTCAGCTTTCAGGATCTTTTCACTTCATTCTTGAGGTCTTGATATTTGGTCATTTTCTTGATTTCTGCGTTATTTAGACCAAAATCACTGGGTACTGAAACCTCAATTAGCAATGTCTTCTTTTCCTTTATATATCTGAGTACTATGTGCGGTCACAGTGCTCTGTTTTCTCTATTCACGCTGGATGGGATCATCAAGTCGTACGTGAGCATTTTTTCCTTGTTTTCAATGATTGCTTTTGGTTCATGTTTCCATGAGTTTTGTGGATCTGGGATATTGAAATGTCTGCAGATGTGCCAGTGGATTACTCTACATACCTTGTTGTGCCTTTGTGTGTACAACTGTTCTGACATGAGTGTTTTTTTACATCCCAATAGGAGGAGAATTGTGCTTTCTGTTTCTATCTTGCAGAATCTACACTTGTCTTGATTGGTTCAGTCCTGCCATTTTTTAAAGCCATTCGTGTAGTGTCCCTGGTCTTGGACATTTATGATTCGTTCTCTGTCCCAAATGAGCTGACCTCTTCTTAGCCATTCCAGTGATCCTTCTTTGTCTATCCCGAATCTGTCCAACTCTTTTTTTATATCTCCCTGCTCTTTTGTCTATCTCCAAGTTGGCACGATATATCTGTTGATATTTCATCTCATTTTTTTATTTTGTCTGTTTTGCAATCGTTGGGGCTGTATTTGTTGCTGTTTTGATTTGGTGCGTGACATCTTCCATTCACACTTATTTTTGGAAGTTTTTGAAGGTGAGTGAGAGATACCTTTTCTGGTTTGTTGTGTTCATGTTTGTGTACAAATTGTATTCGGTCATCTGTTGAACTTTTCACGTACTCTGCTAATCCTACAGTCGTCACTGTGCACTTGATTGAGCTCCATGAGGCCGCCACCACCGTCTTTCCTCAGCAGCTACATTCTCGGGATGCTTTGATTTTTGTAGAACATTTTGTGGATAGTGAGGACTTTTCTTGTTTTGATATATAGTTTTCTGGTACTGCTAGTTGGTTTAATAAATAATAATACCATTCCTTTTGTACCCTAAAGGCACATATGGCTGCCAAGGCAGTTTCATTGGCAAGGAGTACAGTCCTGGACGGGCTCCACTCTGACGCAGGTTACCCCGAATGGTAATTACCCCAGTACACTGGTACTCATTTTGCCAACCTCAGAAGGATGACAGGCTGAGTCAACCCCACCGGTATTAATTCAATGGTAAAAACTGGGGCTCAAACTCAGGACTCTAAGGTCCCAAGTCAGCCACCTTAACTGCAAAGCCAACACCAGGCTTGCTACTTGGTTTATGGCTTTGATTTTACTCCTTGGAGAAAGGTACTGTATGTTTTCAGGATCAGTATAGTTCTACGCAGGTATTCTTTGTGGGAATTGTTTTGTGGATTTTTTTAATGACATATTTAGTGCTCCTCTTCTACTCCAAGGTATTTATAATATGCTTTGTTGTTTAGATCCTGTATTGTTGTATCTAGGTCGATTTTTATGTTGTCCGTTTTTGTTGGTCTACCTTGTACGACTGTGTACTTGGCACACTTATCGAGGCCAAATTCCATTTGGATGTCGTCAGAGTACCGTTTCACTAATTTCAGTTGTTATGTCAATTTTTCGTCGTTTGGTGCAAAGAGGTGTGTGTCTGTCTGTCTGTCTGTGTCTGTCTGTCTGTCTGTCTGCAGGCTGTAACTTTTTACCATTTGAGCTTTTGTCATCAAATTTTCAACAGTCCCTTATGATGAGAATATAGAGAATATAATAAAAAATTTAGTCAAAGTGTGAAAGGGCAAAGTTACAGTGACTACAAATAGCAACAAGTCTGAAGACGACGATGGTTCACGAGCGGTATTTGACGAAGTAGATTGTTTCAGAAGTCAAGGATGAGACAATGTGATAATGTTTGACCAAGTTATAACAATGATAAACATGATGTGGTACGAGTGACAGGTTATTAGCTGCAAAATGTCGAAAACCCGGTTTCGTTCAACAACTTTCAAAATTTGACCATTGCATAACCTTTAAAGGTCACAAAACAATGTTGTGGACATTAAAATAAGGAAACAGGATACGTGCTATAGCTTATTGGAGTTAGTTAGTCGAAGAAGGTCGAAAACCCGGTTCAATTCCCACAACTTTGAAAATTTGACCTTTGTGAACTTTAAAGATCAAAGGTCAAGGATTATGACCTTTGTTGCAAAACTTCCTCTGGAACATTCCAGGAACAATATAATGTCATTTAGGCTATATGGCATTTCGCACTCCTCAGATAATTATCCATACTTTGATGAAACCGGCGTAAAAACAAACTTGAAGGGGGCGCCACGGGCAAGGGGTTCGAGATAGAGCAAAATGGTTTCAAGACTTACAGTGAGAATGACCTCAAGATTATGCATAAAAAATATTGTCATCCTAGCTCTCAAAGTTTGGGCGGTCGTATGATTTATACGTCAAAATTCGCAATTTTCTAAGTTCGTGACCTTGTGACCTTGACCTTGGGATGAAAATGAGAAAATCGAGATCCGTGGGGCTATGCAGGTGCCATTGGCTAACCAAATACTGAACCCCTGCCAGATTCGACAAACCCCCGAGGAGAAGATGCAAATAAATTGGCTACCCCCTAAAAACACAATTCACAATTTTCTAAGTTTGTGACCTTATGACCTTGACCTTGGGACGAAAATGAAAAATCGAGCTCCGTGGGGCTATGCAGGTGCCATTGGGCTAACCAAATACCGAAACCCCTGCCAGATTCGACAAACCCCTCGGAGAAGATGATTTTTATGTCAAAATTCGCAATTTTCTAAGTTCGTGACCTGTGACCTTGACCTTGGATAAAATGAAAAATCGAGATCCGTGGGGCTATGCAGTGCCATTGGGCTAACCAAATACTGAAACCCCTGCCAGATTCGACAAACCCCTCGGAGAAGATGGATTTTATGTCAAAATTCGCAATTTTCTAAGTTCGTGACCTTGTGACCTTGACCTTGGGATGAAAATGAAAAATCGAGATCCGTGGGGCTATGCAAGTGCCATTGGGCTAACCAAATACTGAAACCCCTGCCAATTCGACAAACCCCGAGGAGAAGATGCAAATTGAAATTGGCTACCCCCAAAAACACAATTCACAATTTTCTAAGTTCGTGACCTTGTGACCTTGACCTTGGGACGAAAATGAAAAATCGAGCTCTGTGGGGCTATGCAGGTGCCATTGGGCTAACCAAATACTGAAACCCCTGTCAGATTGACAAACCCCTAGGAGAAGATGCAAATTGAAATCGGCTACCCCCTAAAAAACATATGTTTTTTTGGGTGTGGCTCTGCCCATAATGGGCGCACCACACCCATTCTCAGGAAAACACAAATAGATCATGATATAAACCTCACACTCTCACTATGTCTCTTCGAAAGGACCGTTTAGAAAACCCCGCCATCCACTTTCTCAACAATCCTCTGGAAAAAGTCTTTTCTTTCAAGCTTCTGTGTCTCACCATCTGCCATGACCTTTCCTGGGAAAGTCATATCTCCAAGCTCGCCTCCAAAGCCATCGCCGACTGGGAATCCTCCGTCGTGCAAAGTCCTTCCTCGCCCTCTTGAGCTCCTGACCATCTACAAAGCTTTTGTCCGTAGTGATAGTACTTCCCTTTCCATTCCGGGCTGGTGCCCTGCCTCCCACCTTTCTCGCTTCACGCTGTCGAAACCAAGGCATTTAGGATCATCGGCATCTCCCGCAATAAGCTGAGTCTTTGGCCTCTCACTCAATCACCGCAGGTTGGTCGGTGGTCTTTCTGTCTTCTACCGTCTCCTCTCCAGCCTTGCCCCCCCCCCCCGCTCTCTCTGCGATTGTCCCCACCACATTTCCACAGGGTGCTCAAGGTCCGCCAACAACCCCCTTCTGGTAAAACTACCAAAATCACGAATCACTGCTCACCTTCACTCTTTCATTCCTCTTTTTCCTGCCTTTGAATAAACCCCTCACTCTATTCTTTACCATTCTTCCCTCCAGCTTCAAAACAGCTGTTCACCACCACCTCTTATCATCCCCATCCAAATCCTCGATCTTTTCTACCCCGATAATCCACCCAAGCCCACCCTTCAATTCCCTGCTTTCTTCCTGAAAGTCCCTGTAATGTCCATCTTCTCTTCCCCATGTTCCCCCCATCCCTCTCCCTTCCACAGATCTACCAATGTCGCTGTTCCCCACTATTTTGTCCCTCCCACTCCCCCCCCCTGTCTCATGCCCCCTTGCTGTGCGTTGTTGTCAGCTCTCATACGAGCCTCGGCAGGTATACAAAAAAAAAAAAAAAAAAAAACCTCCCACCAAAATTTTATCAGGATCGGATCAAAAACCCAGAGCCTATCTCGGGACAGACAGACAGACACACACCCATAACGAATATAGTGGTCACTAATTTTTTTCGTGAAAATATTTTTTCGTGAACCAATTATTAGGCCGCCACAGCACGTAAAGCGCGAGACACACCTTTTTTTAAAATCTCTTCTGTGTTTTTATTTATTTATTAACCATTTTGCTTCTGTCCAAGCCATAACATTTTTACCGATTGAGCTTTTGTTATCAAACCTTCAACAATCCTTTATTATGAGATTATGGAGAACACAAATATGAATAAAATGTACAATTGTTTTAGCTGTCTTTTTTTGTCAAGTTTAGTCTGACTACAAAGTGGGCGCAGACGGACTTTCCATTTTGAGATGCTTTTCAGTAGTTTTTTTAATTCACTCCATTCGTATTTTATTTTTACATACCTGATCTAGCTACTCGGTGATTTCAAACTCAGGCTTCTTATGATGGCATGAACTCAAGTAGTTTGGGCCAAGCATCCGAGTTACATGCCAATATAATACGTACCTTATTGCAAATTTATATCGTATTATTGAGACCAAAACTTAAACATCAATCGAGACGAAGTATTTGACATTGTTAGTTGGTGGATGCTAAGTATTCCCACCGTGTACTTTGCGAAGAGTAGGCAAGCTGTCGCCGGCACCCTGGTGAACAAATTCCCAATTCCTGCTCTAATGTATTTATATATCAGGCCAGGCCAGTGAATTCATGAAAGACTAGGGTCAAAACATTCCCTGACCAACCCCACGAGGTAGGCATAATTGTGGCTGTTAAATACTTGTGGCTGTTTCTGATCATATTGTTATGAAAATGCCTTAGGGCTAAAGGGGGGTTAATCATGTGATGGCTATATCCTTATGATTGTCAGCATAAGTATTTGTAAATCCCAATTGGCATTGACCAGAATCATATCTATAGTTAGATTCCCTGTCACCCTTTATCCTCTTTCTCCCATTTCCCATCTGTGTTTAATGTTAAAATTACCCCCTGTTGTACTATTATACAATTAATCACACTCAACAAATGACTGTTCCACCTGTATTACCACGGAACATCAAACATGGGGTTTTCAACCACGGCTGTGCCATGTGTGCAAGCACGCACAGTCGGAACACTGACAGCGCATGCGCAAGGCCTGTGCAGTAAGGGGGGGGGGGCTACATGAGGCTGGACGATCACGCCTCACAGAGGTACAGCCGGGATGCCCAGCCAGCAGCACAGAACTCTTGTCTTGCATTGAGACACATAGCCAGGAGCACTCTCTCTCTCTCTCTCTCTCTCTCTGGAACATCAAAGCTCTTCCTCTTCTTAGATTCACAGCCTGGAACTCGTGCAGCACAGAGCACCCAGCTATCAGCCAGACCCACAGAGAGAGTGAGGCACAGACATCCAAGGCAAGACCACATAGGAGAGGTGCTCAAGAGTGTGTCTACATAACGGCCCTCGGCACTTTAGGAAAGACACACACACACACACACACACACACACACACACACACCTACGCACACTGTTTTTCTCTTTTGTCTTGTGTTTCCCGAATGTATCTGTCCCAGGTTATGTCAGTAATAAATCCCCGAGAAACTTACAGCCTGTTCAGCCCTTTTCACTTCCCATGCCCCCATCCCAGTATTTATTTATTTATTAAAGCTGTTTGCTTTTAAATGAGTTGCTGTTCATTTTGAGCCATGATTCCATCCCCCTGTGTAAGTAAATCCCCCCATCCCAACATTAAGCCAACTATACACGTTGAAATGGCCATGCACTCAAATTAATAGAACAACTGCATCATGGTGGATTATCCACACATGCACAGTTTCACCTCCGCCAGGCATTTTGGGAAAGAATTCTCCAGCAGTCTCACGTCGGCCATTAAGGAAACCGAGTCCATTACAATATCATCAATATTTACTTTATTCATTTATTTATTAGCTTTTTCACGACACTTACCTGTGCCCACCCTCCTGCACCCATCCCAAGCTCCTCAACACCATCTCCTTTCTTTTCAGATATCTAACATGCTAAGCTGATAGGATAGCTCAGAGAGAGGTACCATAGTCGTCTTTGTGTTGCCAAGTCTGAGTTCAATCCTTGCCCTATCTATAAAATATAAACCGTCATCTTTGTGCTTTGGGGCCAGGGTTTTGCATCAATGAGTGTTCTTTATTTCTTCGGGGTGGGGGGTGGGGGTGGGCACTGTGTCAGGTATTATACTGGTATTTGCTGATTGACATTAAATACCCCACGGTGCTTTGCACAAGTGGTAAGCCATTTTGTACTAGAATCTTGAAAACGTTCTATATTCCTGTCCTGACTATCACTTTGAAGGGCAATGACAAACCACTCAGATTGTCCTCTGTCCAGGAACTGATTTGGCAGCACTGATGGTCTGAAAGAGTGTGCATATTGGATTGGATCTAAAAAGTAAATATCCATAAAACACTTTACACTGATTTTGTTTTGTTTTGTTTTGTTCTGCTTTACAACCAGTGCCATCTCGTCTTTTTATTACCACGATTCAGTGTACTGCCTGCGCGTATACCCCTGCGTGCTTTTAGGTTTGTGCAAAATTAGTTTGGTCCGTAATTATGTACATAAATGAGCATGCCATATCGTATGTAATAGAGCATATCATATGAAGCTCATTTAATTCCCATGTAGACCTAAATTGGTGGGTGTTTGCTGTTTGCGTACTGGTTTATTTATTTATTTATTTTCTTAACCCTTGTCGTATTTCAATTTCCAAACTGACGATAAACTGTCCGATTGGTGCTTCACAAGCATGCATGGACGTTAAGCTGGTTGTCCTGTGAGATGGCATCAGCTGACATCGCTTAACCTCGGAGTGGTCTACCTGGGTGCCTCACATCGAAGCATACGGATAAGTCCACACCATAATGAAAACGATATACCACTCCAGGGTTAAAGATGCCATGTTGTTTTTCGTGAAGAATAGGTGAATGGCACTGTGAACAAATTCCAAATTACTCCCACCCCTCGAATTGAACATGTCAGGTCTGGCCATCATGTTCGTGAAAGGCAAAAATAATTCTCAGCTGCCCTCACAAGAAGGTGAGAATAATTGGGGCCATAAAGTAAGTACATAAATAAATAATCATTGCTTACTCATACACTGCCTTGATGGTTAAAGTTATGTTTACCAGCTTCTATCATTTTATTGGGGGTTTTTTGGTGTTTTTTTTAGCTGACTGTACACCTAATCTTTGGTTTATTTGTTTATCAGAATTATTGTTGTTGCTTTCAATGCAGTAACTTCATGATGATCTGTTAAAGATGTCGTCGATAAAAGGCATAACAAGGCAGTCTGTTTGAGGTCCCAATCTTTACACTTTCTTCATGATGCCGTGATCGCAATTTCAATATCCATTTGTCTTGCTGCCTTGATTTCCATTCCTTTCTGAAGCTGGATGGATTTGAAAGGCAGTTTTTGACCCAAAACCTCACGAGGTCTGCTCTAATTAGGGTTCACAGACTGGAGATCATTTTGACCTTGACACAAGTATGAAACCTCCCTGAAGCAGACTTGCTCTGATCTAATGATGGATGAAATCAACGGAGGAATGCTCACCACCGTGAGAAGCAAGGAGAAGCTGATGTTTCAGCATTAACTCTTCGTTCCTGTCTTTTGCACCGATGAAGGGTTAACTCCTGAAAGTCAGCTTCTCCTTTCTTCCCAATCATCGGCCTATTGATTTCATCCATTTTTTCGAGCTGTCCACTGATGCAGACACTATTCTTCACCAGGAAGACTTACTCTGGTAAAACCCAATGACCCAATGTGACAATCGAATTCAGCCGAAATGTCCTGTTATTTACATGAAGGTACAATAATGTGTCATAATGTCATTGACCTGCAAGTAATGTGCCTCCAAGCACCTCCATGAGTCCGAAATAATTATAGAAATAAAAGAATAAATCGACTATTTATTAATGCGTTTACACACTCGGTGGACTATTTTGTAGTTGATAAATGAATGAACGAAAAATATCCTTCATTTTTCACTTATCTTAAGCAGTATACAGGGTGTTTCAAAAAAGTGCACTATTTGAACATATTATTGCAGAAAATTTTCAAAAGGTAGCAAGTTCTGTGTTACACCTTCTTCCTGTCCAGGCTGGAGCTCCTCAAGGCAGTGTTCTGGTCCCTGTTCTTTTTCTGGTTTTTATCAATGATCTCTCCAACTCTCTGGAAAAACCTCTTTATCTCTTTGCTGATGACTCCAACCTCTGCCTCACCATCTGTCATCCCTCAGACTGGCAAGCCACAGCTTGTTCACTCTCTGCAGATCTGGATAAAATCACAAACTGGTCCAACACGTGGTACATGTCACTCAATCCTGACAAATCTCACACTCTCACTATGTCTCTCCGAAAGGACCGTTTGGAACCCTCCCCCACCCCCCTCCCACCCCCATCCACTTTCTCAACAATCCTCTGGAAGAAGTCCTTTCTTTCAAGCTTCTGGGTTTCACTATCTGCGACGATCTTTCCTGGGAAAGCCACATTTCCAATCTGGCCTCCAAAGCCAGTCGCGGACTGGGAATCCTCCATTGTGCAAAGTCCTTCCTCGGCCCACCTGAGCTCCTGACAACATACAAAGCTTGCGTCCACAGCCTGATGGAGTACTGCTCTCCGCTCTGTGCTGGTGCTCCTGTCTCTCACCTTTCTCGGCTTCACACTGTGGAAACCTAGGCATTTAGGATAATTGGTGGTCTCCTGCAATGAGGGCTGAGACATTTTTGCCTCTTACTCTCTCACCGCAGGCAGGTCAGTGGCTTTCTGTCTTCTACCGTCTCCTCTCCGGTCTCGGCCCCCCCCAGCTCTGTCTGCGATACGTCCCCCCCCCAGCTCTGTCTGCGATTAGCCCCCCCCCCCCCACCCATATTTCCACAGGGCACTCAAGGTCTGCCAGCAACCCACTTCGGTAAAACTACCAAAATCACGAATCACTACTCACCTTCACTCTTTCATTCCTCTTTTTCCCTCCTTTGGAATAAACTCCTTCACTCTCTTCAATCCCATTCTTCCCCCAGGCCTTCAAAACAGCTGTTCACCACCACCTCTTATCTTCCCCATCCAAATCCTCGATCTTTTCCACCCCGTTAATCCACCCCAAACCACCTCCTTCAAATTCCCTGCTTTCCTTCCTGAAACCCTGTAATGTCCATCTTGTATTCCCATGTTCCCCGCCCCATCCCTCTCCCATCCACAGATCTCCTAATGTCTCTGTTCCCCACTGTTTTGTCCTTCCCTCTCCTGCCCCTCTTGTCTCATGCCCCCTTGCTGTGCATTGTGTGTTAGCTCTCATACGAGCCTCGACAATGTATACAAAACAAACAAACAAGAAAGCATACACCATGCCATTTTGAAATCACTCATTATACTGATTGTAATTGACATTTTCAATGTGTGCTCCACCTCTGTTCAAACAGGCTTTGATCCTGACTCCGAAATGCTCCACAACTCATCTGCAGGGGGCTGGAGTAGTAGCCTGACAGTAGTCCTCCACCTCTTGCTTCAGGACAGCCAAGGTTTGAGGTTTGTTGGTGTAAACTTGACCTTTGGCAGCACCCCAAAATAAAAAAAATCCATTGGATTCAAATCCGGGCTGTGGGGCGCCCACTGATGCGCTGTACCCATGCTGATGACATGATTTCCAAACACCTGGGGAGCAAGTCGAGGGTTTCACCTGCAGTGTACGGTGGGGCACTGTCCTGCATGAACCATGCAAGTCTGAGTTGGTTTGGAGACAGTAGTTGAGCGAGATCAGCGGGGAATCGGCATAAGATCTCATGGTACCGCTTGCTGTTGACTGTCACCGTCTTACCATTGGCGTCCTCGAACCAATAAGGTCCCAGCATACCCCATCTGGCATTCAATGCACAGAAGCAAGTGGACTTGGGGCCCTTGAGAGACATCTCGGACACCTCTTCAGGAGGCTCAGCACCCCAGAAGGTGTTGTGATTGTTGATAGCCCCATTCAATTGGAAGTGTGCTTCGTCAATGAACCACAAGGAGTTGATCCAATTTGGCTACCTTTCCATTTGGTCACTGAACCAATCACACATTGTTACTTGGCTTGCCACGTCTTTCAGAGTTAATTCATCCCTTATAGATATGATGTGGCAGTAGAGCTTGAGTTTATAAGTGAGAATGTGCCACACAGATAAGGCTGAGATTGCCAGTTCTCGGGAATGCCGATGGTGGGATTTCTTAGGACTTTCGAGAGCAGAATCTCTCAGAAGATCAATGTTCCCTTGGTCTTTGGTAACACTTGGTGGGCAGCCACTGTTGCCTATATTTTGATTTTTCACACTTCCATTTGCATGTAAGTGCTCCACAAACCGCTGAATGCTCCCATTGGAAGGTCCATTACAGGTGTGAACATTGTAAAACTGACAGCATCGTCAGCTCACCTGCATGTAGGATTTTGTCTCAAACCACACAGTCACGATTTTCACTTTTTGTTCCACTGTGAACACCATATTTGACGTAGGGGCCGACTGATTATTTGTTCAAAATGGCATACCACCACCACCATAACATTCAAGAGAGAAGGGTATGGCATTAGAAACGACAGAATATCAGGCTGTTCAAATAGTCCACTTTTTTTGAAACACCCTGTATACTATATGTTTGGTACGGCCACAACATGGGTATCATTTCTGAGCCAGTCAGACTGACAAGTCCTTCGAGGAATTATTGCATCGTGTACGGCATAGTAGAGTACACCGGTCGGTTGCTGTTCATTTGACCCACTGATAAAGTACCTTAGAGGCCAGCACTTGATGGTGACCAAAATGAGCCCTGTGGTATCTTTGAGCAGAAATTTGGAATTTGCTCAGCGTGCCATCGATAACTCGCCTACTGTATGTTGTCTACGAAGACAATCAGGATTAGATGTGTTTGATGACGATCTAGCTTAGAGCAACCAGAACGATGAGGCCAATTCGAGTTGGAAGCTTTTGCAACATGTTACAAATTTACTGAGAAACCAGGTGCACCATGAAGCCTGATCACATGGGAAGCAAACCTGACATTTGCATTGAGATTATTCCAAACAGGTTGTGGGTTTAAAAAAAAAAATGCAAAAAAATGTTGTCATTTACGTCTGATAATACGCATCTTGTCCAGGTGATTTTTGCCAATATTTTCTCCTTCACGTCGAAGGCCGTGATGGATGAGTTTGAGTGTGCAGGCTTGATGAATATTAACAATCGTTGGGGGGCAGGAAGTGCAAGACAGCAAAACAGACCGGAGCTGTGGATTCAGGTAAAGGACAGATTAATCAATTTGAACGGGTCTTTTTCAAACTAATGGGGTTTATTTTGTAAGACGAATAGAATATTTGGCAAAAGAAGTCAGCGGATTTGTAACCGCCCCTTAAGTGTAACTACGTGCTAGATTTGCTGCATTCCTCTGATTTTCAGGTGTCTCGCAGTCTATGGAATGCGTCGTAGATCGTATCACAACCAATGCTGTTATTTTCACGACGAATGGGGCATTTATGGACCAAGAAACAAACCCTAATACTTTTTTGTGTGTAAATCTTCCAGATGAAGAGACTAATATAGGCTACTATTTATTTATATATATATATATATATATTGTTGTTGTTTGATTAATGTTCGTGTAAAAACGAGGAGTAATACGTGGCATGGACATTGACTTGAAATCTTCATTAGCAGACCACAAATAACCTATCATTCAATTCGGGTTATGAAAATGGACAGAATGTCAATGGTTCCAACCTGACTCATGTAAATTTATCCATCTTCACACTAATTTGTTTCCCAGCTTTATGTTTCTACATCGCGATAAAACTGGCCATCGTGTCAAAGTGCTTAATGGGTTGACCCAATTGCTGTTCCCATCTGAGTGTATAGCTTATGATGATGGGATCTCAGATGCAAATCTCATATTCCGTACATGGTGCTGATTCTTGTATTGCCTACTCATGTTGTTGTATAAGATGTCCTTACGTCTTTGTCTCACTACATACTTCACAAGTTGCTTCATGAGCCTTACAGAAAAGTTTTTAAAAGGTACATGTACAATCGAGTCTCATTATGGGCTGGCGGTATACCTTTCGCATATGTACACTTGCCTTTTGGCCCAAGTCTTTCATGAAGTGACCAGGCCTGATGTTCGACTAAAGGCAGATTTAAAGTTCTGATCAGATTTAATGGAAATTGTAAATGTCTAGCCTGGGTTTGAATCTTTGACCCAAGCTATAAACGGCCCACCTGAGTGTTTTTTTTTTTGGAAATTATTTTTGAAAATGTGGAATAAATGGTGTCTCCGATCATTCAGGACTCAACACATTGACATACATTTCACCTTAAACTATCCAACGTACAGTCTCCTCTGGACATAATAGCGCTTGACCAACTGCCTAAAATAAAGGTTCACTTAATACTCTTTCGCAGAAGACTTTGAGAATTAAAATTTCCCGTTGTTATAATGAAATTCTTTATAACATGACTCCACTGAATTTGAGACATATCAAGTACAGAAATCATAAATGCTTAATAAAAAATAAAATAAAAATACATGATGCACATGTCACTCAATGCTTAATATCATGAGAAATGGCCAATAAATCTCGTCAAAACAGCTTCTGAGCAATGTAATGAAGATATCAAAGAATAAAATCACTTCAAATTAGCCTCATAAAATTCTTCAGCACGACTCATGTGATCTGCTTTTTATGAAGGTTTTCAAAACACTCCTAATTCTTGGTCAAAAGGTCGTGTCACAGGGTTTCTTCCCTGGATCAATGTAATCAGGGGAGGAAATCCTACATTCAACCATTGCAGAGGAGGCATTCTGCCAGATGGTGTGCCTGTAATTGGATAATTGATTACTCAATGTTAAAACGGGATAACCCCGCTAATTATCTAATTTGTGGACCATGACCATAGGCCTTACGATGTACAAAGGCATTTCGTAATATGGCCTTCCGCTTATTTGGACAGAGTAACCAAGCCAGAAATGGATCTGCTGATGGTTGAGGATCTTAACCAGGGGACAATTGACGAATTGTAAAGACAAGGGCTGATTGTTTGTGGTGTGGTCGTGTGTCAAACGCCTAATGCGCTGTTCAGGCACATCAATGGCTCACAGATAAGGTGTTTGCTCTGGGAAACTGTCGCTGATTGATCAGGCGGGAAGTATTGCCACTTTGTTCTGATCAAATCAGACCTTGTCGGCTGTTCAATTTGTGAAGTCGAGATATACTGTTGGTGAGCATTTCTGCTGGACCAGGCACGCGGTAATCCTGCACAATCTGAGTTATGTTCTCATTAGATTAGCTTATAATAGCCCCACATGCCTCATCAGGGCTGCGCCTTTGCTCATTCAGCCCCATAAGAGCTCCTGACATAATGCTTTTAATGCTTTAGTGTTTGACGGACGGATGTTTATCATGGCAAGTTAATGTATCGGCTCTTACCCTGCTGCAGGAACCGTCACCTGGCAACTGGCGTTACTCATGGTTTAAATCCAGCCCGGATCGCACGGCCTCCCTGATGGGACCCACCTTAACATGCACCTTGATGGGACATCATTGATGAAGGAAGAGTGAATATGGTTACCGTGCCTGTTGGTTGAAATATTCTGGGTTGCTTGTTTGTGTTGATCGAAGTTGAAATCAGGCCCAGTTTCAGGGTCTACTTTAGTTCTGCATCATAGTGATCTGGTGTTCTTCTTCACAATTTATCTGGTTCAAAAGCCCCCATTATTGGCCTTGAACAAATCATTGACAGCTTACACTTAGTCCACATCGGTTTCATCAGTTTCACCAGATTTCACCACATCAGTCAATTTTATTCCTTTTTTGTTTTTATTTTGGTCATATCACAGTCATTATAATTGGTATGGAGTTGATTTCATTCAGCTTTGTCGAGCACCATATTTTGTTGAATGCTTCATCAACATGTATTATCGTGAAGGATTATGGTATGTTGGGGTGAGGTCCATGTGAGAACAGGAAGTGGAGGGGAGATGAATGGGAACTAAGGGAGTTGGGGAGAAGAGGTAAGAAAATAGATTTTTTCAAAGGTTGCAGGAGAGAGGATAGGATGGAAAATTCCACATGTGCATACTTTTTTGGTTGATTGATCTTTTGTTACTGATTAGAGCATGTATAACCATCACAACAAACTACAAGTTTTTTTCCTGCCCTCCTTCCTTGCTTCATCAGGAATGTATTCTTATTCATCTATAACTTTTGGATAAAGGATGCATTGATCGTGGTGAAATTTTGAGTGATGGTAGAATATAATCAAGGCTGTTTCTGAAAAATGATGGCTGCTAATTTTACATTTACCAAGTTAAACAATAAATAGCAGTTTCAAAATTGTCGTCTAGCTGTATCGCAAGAAAAGTAGGGCTGCCAGGATAGCTGAGGTGAAGGCAAACTCACCTTTGAACTATCTAACCTGGGTTTGAATCGAGACGCAGCTACAAACCACCAGCCTAGAGGGTGATGCATCAATGTATGTGCCATCCGTTGGATGGACATAAAAACAATAGAAGCCGTCTGCCAGCACTCATCATTGGTGAATATAAAAGATCCCACTGTATTTTACGAAGAGTAGGCATGTCATCTTTGGTACCCTGAACATTAAATTACAATTTCCATGAACCAAATCAGAACTTTAAATCCACCTTTCGTCCAACGTCAGGCTTGGTTGGCCAGCTGGTTCATGAAGGACTTGGGTCAAAAATGTTCCTCAGCCATCCCGACAAGTAGATAATTGGGGCCATTAAATAAGTCGTCGTAGTTGTAGCAGTAGTAGATCTTAAGAACAGTAGGGGGATAATCCAGGATTGTAGAATGTTGAGGAGGTTGGGGTGGAGGGGGAGTGTTATTTGCGCAGATTATTTTGGTAGAGGGTGGGTGGGGAATATCAGCACACCCATGTGCCCAACCTCAGAGGATTCAAAATATTCCCTTTCCCAAGAAATATTTTTCTTGTGTAGTGTACTGAGTAGCATTCATTCCGTTGTCCATTGGCCTGAGAAAGCCCATTAGGAAGCGAATAAAACTTCGCCCCAAGACCATAACTGCTCTTGTTTTTTTTTATTACAAGACTGACAGGGAATATTTCCTTACCAGTTTTTGGTTGGATGTGCCTTTTTCTCAACTATGGTATACATAATGCAACCACCCTCATCTTATGTATACAGTATATTTATTTTTAATTTTATGTACCATACTCTTTACAGTTTTGTTGCAGCCAAAGCAGTTTCTTTGCAAGCGTTACACTCGGTGGTTTGCCGTTACCTTCCCAGTGTATATATATATATATATATATATATATATATATATATATATATATATATATACTGTATATATTATTATAAATAGATATGTATATATATTTAGATATATGTATCTTCTTCTTCTTTCGGCTGCTCCTGTTAGGGGTCGCCACAGTGGATCATCCGTTATGATCCGCATACTGATTTGGCACAGGTTTTACGCCGGATGCCCTTCCTGACGCAACCCTGGTCGCCTCTTACGACACAGGGATAAGGATTGGGTTTCGCCATGATTCCGGGCTGCCCTACACCTCTCATAGTGCGGCCCAGCGCAGAGATCCCGTCCTCAAGCGATCCTCCAACCAAAGCCTCCGAGTAGCCGAATTACAGGTGCACGCCACTACGCCCGGTATATATTTAGATATATATATATATATCTAAATATATATGCAGGATATATATATATATATCTAAATATATATGCAATATATATATATATATATAATATATATATATATAATATATATATATATATAGATAGATATACGAGGTGTGTTCAAAAAGTATCCAACCTTAATTTTTCGTGCGTAAACAAATGAAGCTAGGGAGGCGTGGTTTGGTGCACGT
This sequence comes from Eptatretus atami, assembly GCA_035128595.1. Classification (NCBI taxonomy): domain Eukaryota; kingdom Metazoa; phylum Chordata; class Myxini; order Myxiniformes; family Myxinidae; genus Eptatretus; species Eptatretus atami. The sequence goes on along the minus strand of CM068959.1, from coordinate 60,725,724 downwards.
ATGTGGCAATCCTAATCCGTATGCGTGAATATTTCCCCGCCTGCAGAAGCTGTCAGTCGCCGACAGACCGCCGATGAGTGAGGAAGTGTAAGTGAGCGCCGTCGGATTTTCGTTTTTGACAAAATGACGGAAAAACTTGAACAACGGTACTGCATCAAATTTTGTGTAAAGCTTGGCGATTCCAAGTGAAACAATCCGCAAGATTCAACAGGCCTTCGGGAACGAAGCAATGGGCACCACACAGATAAAAGAGTGGTACAACCGCTTCAAAGGTGGTCGCACATCAGTGGAAAGTGAAGCACGTTCTGGTAGGCCCTCAACATCCCAAAATGAGATCGCCATTGACCAAGTGAGGACCCTGCTATTGCAGGATCGTCGAATCACGATCAGAGAACTTGCAGACGAGGCGGGCGTCAGCATTGGATCCGTTCATTCCATTGTGACTGAGGATTTGGCTTAAGGAGAATCTCAGCGAAGTTCGTGCCAAAGCTGCTAACGATCGAGCAGAAGCAACTCCGTTTGGAGATCGCACAGGACATGCTGGAGACTGTGAACAGCGATCCCAACTTCTCAACACAGTGATCACTGGCGATGAGACCACAGTGATCCGTCATTTTGTACACGAAAATCCGACGGCGCTCACTTACACTTCCTCACTCATCGGCGGTCTGTCGGCGACTGACAGCTTGCAGGCGGGAAAATATTCACGCATACGGATTAGGATCGCCTACATACGTGCACCAAACCACGTCTCCTAGCTTCATTTGTTTACGCACAAAAAATTAAGGTTGGATACATTTTGAACACACCTCGTATATGTATTATATATGTGTATTATATTTAGGTATGTGTATGTGTATGTGTATGTGTATGTGTATGGTGTGTGTCAGTGTGTCTCTCCTCCATAACTCCAAAGCTGTGAAACCTCAGGGGCCCAAACATTGCATGCATACTCAGGAACTCCAAAGTAGTGCATGAATGCAAATTGGGTATTTGGGTTCATTTAAACACCCCTTTTGAAGATAATTAACGGCTTTATTTAATTATCTTTTATCAAGGCATCATCCTTGGTCAGCCCTCTGTCAGCTTGCTGGGGTCTTAATTTGGAATTTTGTTCAGCGTATTCAAACATGTCTTGATTTGGAAACACAATCTACTCTCACACACTAATTAAAGCATATAATCGGAATATTATATCTGATTTGAGAATCGGATATCGTGGACTAAATAAGTTTGAAAATCTGGAGTGAAATCTGAAAATTTTAACAAGTTAGCAATTTTTATAATTGAGTGTATTTATTTAAGCAAAGCATTAAGCTTAATTGTTTCTACGGTACGGACAATTATATTTCTTGAAGAAAAGAATAAGGAATGTGCAGAAAGTGGAACTTCATTGTTCGCAATGCCATGCTCTATAACCTGCTTTTGCAAGCCATGGCAATACAATCCACAGGGGTCCTTGTTTTTCGGCAATTACGTGCGATTTGCTTTTTCACCATTTTGTGCAATCTGCTTTCTTTACAAAATATTAATATAAATATATTAATTAATGCTGCAAAATATTAAAGGTTAGCAGTTGTTGAAAACGAAGAGGTACTTAGCATATACACTGATGTGGTACAAATGGGTACAAATGACTCTCCGTGGGGTGTGTGCGTGCCTGCATGCTTGGTTACTTGTATGCAGTGCACGGGTTTCGAAGGCGCACGGTCCAAACGTGAACTCACATCCGGGCCCATGGTGTGTGGCGCTGTGGAGGAGATTATACCACCGTCTCACAAGCCATGTGCTTCTGCACGTGGGGAGCAGACGTGCTGCAGTGCCGAAGTCATGTGGGGAGTGGAGGTGCTGCGACATTGAAGCCACGCGGGATGTGTCACCATGCAGTGTGGGTGTGGGGGAATCGGTGCATGTGTGCGAGTGAAAGGATGAGTATATCTCCGGTGCACATGCATGGTTAGCATGGACTGCAAGGAGGTTGAAGGAACGCATTTGGGGCAAGGGGGCATGCATGTAGGCAGGCCTTTGCCAGGTTGATAGCCTGAGTTTTAACTTTTTAAAACGCTCCCACCTGGTTTTATATAGAACATGGTGGTTAAAAATAAAACATTGCTGTTTGGGCACATTTATTCACCCCCGTAACACCCTGGTACACTGCCTTCAATCCTCCTCCCCTCACGCATCCTTAACTTGCCCTTCGGCTGCCTCCCTTACCCTCAAACTGCCTTTCCTTCCCCTCACGCTGCCTTCCCTTCTCCTCACGCTGCCTTCCCTTCCCCTCATGCTGCCTTCCCTTCCCATCACGCTCTTCCCTTTCCATCATGCTGCCTTCCCCTCCCCTCTGTCTGCCTTCCATTTCCTCCCCTCACACTGCCTTCCCTTACCCTCCCCTCATGCTATCCTCATCCCAAACACCCTCCACCACCATACAACTCTCTGGAGGTCGAGGAGAGTAAGGAGTATCAAATAATGTGCGAATTGGATGAATGAAAGGTTTTTTTTCTCTACTTTTTTTCCGACAGTCAGAATTACTGCTTGGATAAATTCCACATCTCGTCTCAGGTTGAGATTCTCGAGCTTATCATATTTGTGGAAATTAAATAAAGGCACGGACACTGGCAGGGCTTTTTCGACGATTGAAGGAAAATGCCCTTCCTTCCCTTTCCTTCCCCTTCCC
>CM068959.1:60683967-60701333 GCA_035128595.1 Eptatretus atami | reverse complement strand
GGAGCCCAGGTAGGTGAAATGGTCCACTGACTGCACAACTACATCAGAGATAGGTACTGGCAGGGGAGAAGAACCAATGGCAACATTCTGTATTTTGGTTTTTTGCCATGAGTGTTTAAGGCCCAGGCTTTTAGCAACCGATTCAAAGTAGTTGAACACAGCCGGCCAGTAAACAGGGTCTCTCACCAATATGGCAGCATCATCTGCATAGAGTAGATTGGTGATGATTTCTTGACCGACATTGATTCCAAGTTGATCTGTACACCTTGACATTATCCAGTCCATGGCACAGCAGAAGAGGGAGGGAACAAGGACGCAACCCTGACGAACTCCAGAAGACATGGGGAAAGGTGATGACAAGTCGGTGTCCACTCTGACACAGGCTGTTGTATGTTCATGAAGGTTCCGGATCAGGATGAGAAGTGATGATGGAACTCCATTGCCGCTCAGCACCTTCCATAGGGATGTTCAGTCAACAGAGTCAAATACGGCCTTGATGTAGATACACGCCACATTTAATGGACGCTGAAATTCCCGATGAAGTTCTGCACGAATATGGAGGGCGAGTATAGCATCCATTGTAGACTTGTTTCGGGTGAAACCAGATTACTGGGGGCGTCTACGTTGTTGCAGGAGGGGGTGAATAAGGTGCAAGAGAACATGAGCAAAAACCTTCCCAGGGACTGCAAGGTGATAAGGCGATCGCTACTGCAGTTGGTACAGGGGCCTTTGCCTTTGTAGATGGGGATTATTTTGCTATTTTTTCACTCGGCTGGAACATGCCCAGAATTCCAGACATTTATAAAAAGCCAGTTAGTCCTTGAGCCAACCGGCCATATTTTGAAGTGAATGCTCCGGCGGGGGGAGTAATTCTCATTATGATTTTCCATTAGGGCAATATCTCAGCTTTCAGAAAATGCATGATGGACATCTGAGAACGGTAGCTTAGTGCCCGGATGGCCGCCATCTTTGAAACCACCAGCGCGAAAATGCCCATTTGGTGGGGTACATTGTTGCACGTGTATCTGGAGTTCTATACTAGCTATCGACGTGCGGTTGACGACTAAATATACGTCCGATCTGTACCGTCTAAATAAAAAATAATATGAAGTATTTTGTTATAGATTATGTATAATAAAAACAATTATCGACAAAAAATCATATATTTATTACTATTTTGCATTAAACTTGTACTTTTTTTAGTGAAACAACACTGGTATGATTTTCAAAATTATGCATTCTGCTACACCGTTCATCTGTCTGCAAAAATAACTAAAAATACAACATATAATTCACTACGAGTGTACAAAAAATCATGTAAAGAGACCGAAAATTACTTATATTAGGCCGCCGGTGGCATTATCTATTCTGACGATAACTCAAGTTAGGAAAAGTCGTACGGAGATGATTTTGACACCATACGATTTCTAATAAGCAGTCGGAAATTGTTACATAGGGAATCTGCGCTTTGGCGGCCATCTTGGACCATTTTGTTATAGATAAGTATAATAAACATCAATTTTTGACACATATCTTATAGTTTCGACATTTTTATCATTTAACATGTCATGTTTTAGTCACATATCACGGTATGATCTTCCGAATTATGCATTTTGCTAAACCGTTTATCTCTTTCTAAAGATTTTAAGGTAATTAAGCCTCCATTATAATAGACAACAACATATGTTATACAATATACAGTGCACACAAAGTTAATCATCAGAGTTGCCATCAGAGTCATTGGCATCCTGAGTCACGATAGCATCTTCCTGCACCATGTTGGAGGATCCCTGCAGCTTACACACAACAGTGCACTTCAACCCATTCAGTATGCAGGAGCAATCTGACGGTCGACACATCCTTCTGCATGTGCATGAGATGAGATTCAAGACGACATCTGGAGCTGGTAGACCCGACATCCATCGGATTGTGAGCGAACCGCCATCATCGAGTTCCCAGCCATGTCCTGCTGATGGTGCTGGGCCGGCTGGCAGGTTTTCAAGGCTGCGTCGCCAGATAGCCGCCTGATAGTTGGCCCTAAGCGTATGCTGCATCAAGGAGTCTTCACAAGGCGGCAATTGTCCAGATTCGATCTGGCCCTTCTTTGCACAGAACATGTGATAACGGAGCGAATAAACCGACGATGATACACTGACACTGAAGGCCTGAATGCTATTGAAGACTTCTGTTGGTACATTCCACGAAGATCCCAGATCTGTGAATGCTTGGAGATACAGATCATACGCTTGCACAAGCTTCAAAGCCTTTATCTTCCTTGGCTAGCCAGAGCACACCCATGTCACACCCGCTCCATGCATGAAGCCCTGGCAATGCAGAGCAAACTCCACACCCAATACCGCAGCCAACTTTCCAACGTCGATCATTCTTACTCGAACCTTTGTTCCTCGTCTGATGAAGAGCTGACTATCGTATAAATCAAGAATCTGATACTCCCGTGTCAATCTGCCACTAAGATGATCGTCTTGTAGTGGTCGGCGTGCTTTGCGAGAAACATACTGTGCTCGTGTGTGCATTCAGTGCTGCACAACTTCCACCTGTCGCGGTCAGTACCAGACATTTATCACCACAGGTGACATTACTGTTGCCTAGCTTTCCGCGATATCTTTCATGTTTCCACGATGCGACAATCAGTTTCTCCTTTGTCTCGCTGCAAGCAAGGAGACGCCTCCAGTTCTTGATTTTGTGTGCGGGTCTGATCACGCTGAAACTGATGCCTTCATTTGAACCGCGGTTCACAGTTCAGCTGATTTGATGTCTTCTGTGTATGTGTCAAAGACAACATCGATGCGCTGACTGCCTTGACCAGCGTGAAGCGCGCAGCAAGGATGCGGTCAGATAGTTCTTCGAACGTGTCGTTCTCGCCATTCATCTTTTGTATGAGAGCCATCGCATCGATTATTGTTGCATTTGACTTGTCAATATTCTCGGCTGGTTCCACAAGACCTTCCATGTGTGTTCGCAAGTGCAGCTTTGTTTGTTTTCTTCATTGACCATCAACGTTTGCCAAAGACCATGGTAACGCGCCCTAATGGGTGACAAAGGACAAGTTGCATGTCGAGGTTCCTTGTCTTGGCGATGAGTATCATGGTGGCAAACAGTTGTCTGTCAGCTCTCAGGACGATCTCCTTGTTTGTGCCTTTACAACTTTCTGCTTGATCTTACAAAATGTCTTCAAGTTTAGCTTCTTCACTGTGTCATAGAAGCCAGTTCCCTCTTCAAGACGTTGTTTCTGGAAGCTTTTACGCCTCTTCCCCCTTTTGCATGGCGTTGAGTAGATCATTAGAAATGTCCTCCCTTGCAGCCACTCCGGTAGATATACTGAGAAGACATGACGGATCATCGGCGAATGGATTGGACCAGTCATTTTCCAGTAATCACAGATAGCTGTGACGCAAGACTCATCACGTTTGATGCGAGAACTAGACAAGTCAGGGTGCTTGGCGTAAAATGTGTCGCTGCCATTCACAAGGATATCTTCTCGCAGTTGCCTCAGTGCAGCAGCCCGATGTTCTTGCAGTGAGATAGTATCGTGACACACCCTTGTCGAGAGACTAAAACCTCGTGTTCCTCCAGCTGGTTGCGTATCTTGTGACTGTTTCTTCTGTTGTCTGGTCAACAGCGATTCTGGCAAATGGATTCCCTGGTGTAAGCTGTACGGAGAAGTAGCCTTGCATGAAATGCCTGTACAACTCGGGGCATGTTTCGTGGAGTTGCGTCATCTGTGCATAGTACACTGGTAGATATCTAGCATAGTTCACCTTGTTCATTGCGAAGCACCAAGGGATCACTCTTCTGACACAAGCCAAGTGAAGCATCCAGTCGCCTCTTCTATCCGCACGAATCAACCCCAGCAGGGTCTCTATCATATCAATATACATCATCCAGAAGCGAGCCAGGTCTCCATGTTGGTTCGCAGAAATGTAGGTATTTCGCGAACATGTTAAAGATCTGTACACATGAATCATCATCGAGAGCAGCAGCGAGAGTCTCGTGGCAAACATCATCCTTGATGCTGCGAATTTTGAGGTCAATGCTTCGAATCTGGGGTTCCTTGTCAGGATGATTGCTTTCTATCCACACCTGGAAGCCCTTAAATGAGGCGCATTAGTGCCTCGTACATCAACTTGTGGAGACGCACAGCACGGTTGTATTGCTTGCCTTCCAGAACCCTGTTGATGGAACCTTCAGCGATGACTCCTGACTCAACAGCTACATCCCGAAGGCCTGCATCTCCAAACATTTTCCCAATGCTAGACATGAAGTTACAGATTGTATGGAAGTTCCCCATCATGAGCACGATTCTTCCATATCGATCGACATCTTTCCATGCTATTTCGGTCGCCTTAGCAAATAGTGCCTGGTCTAGCACCACCGGTATACGCTCAAGCTGAAGTGATGACATGATGTTGAGAGATTCTCTGATGATTTCTTGCACTGTTGCCATATCTGTGGCAGGCGCGTTTATAGTCGGCAGGTAGCCAACTACATCTTCCGTCACCTGAACATGATCTCTAGTCATGATGTTGAAACCAGTCCACGAACTGATTGTCTGGTCGCATGGTTCCAGCATGCGAGTCATAATCCATACGTGATTTCGGTGCTGCGCAAGTGATGTTGCGCCTGCAAGAGTGTCAGAAAGATCTGCTGCTTGATTGCAGGTGGGCCCTCTCGTTTTCCTGCGCTGTATATTGGAAGTAAATCGCTGGTAGACGGGATAGATCGCTTCTTATCTGCTTTGGATGCTGACGATGGAGGTTGGGGCGGCAAACACGACTGCGACTTCGGTTGGACGATGATACCGTTGACGCGATGCGATGTTCCGCCACCACTCAGCGATTCCTCTAGCCTGTCGATGTTATCGAATGCTAATACAGTCGGGACCGAATGGTGCACATGTGACGGAAGTGGTACTGTATCTTTCTCCACACTTGCTAATTTGTCTATGCATAGCGCTGTCTCGATTTCTTCCAGAACGGTGTACGAACATCCGTGCCCGAGTCGATTCAATATTCTGATGACCTCTGTATTACCGGTGAGCGTTTTGATGACCCAGGAAGTAGGACATGCTTCGATGTTCTGATGGTGCCCCGGTGTACAGCAGTGATGATATCTTGAGCCATCGACCATACCAGTGTGTCGGCACGCGCAGAGCTATCCCCACTCCCGGAAATCAAAGTATGCAGAAATACACGAAGAGATGTGGTATCTTCACGTAATCTGAAGTGAGTTCTGCTGGCTGAGGCGGCCAACTTTCATTGTAATGAGCATCTTTGATCTCGTGTCGCAGTGAAGTAGCTGCACGCACAATGTTACTGTCATCGTCCGTTCGTTCAACTGCTTTCAGTTCTGATTTCAGGTTTACGCACTCTGCAGCTATCTCTCGCCTTTGTCAGATTATCGGGCATCAAGTATACACGGTGTTTCACATTGAAGAAGATGAGCGATTCTCCAAACTCTCTTTGTAATGTGCGTTGCAGATTCTTCTTGATGGAGTCACGAACATGAACTGAAACCTGATCTGAAGACAGGATATCTGTTGCAACATCAACTATTGGAACTATCCTCGGGTTCAAGAACAAGTCAGTGCGAATGAAATTGAATAGACATCGTATCATTTCTTGTTGCTCGATATTCTCTTCAATGTCAGTTTCTACTTGAGGTTTTTGGGGCCGTGTGTAGTTTCTATAGCAGGTGAAGTGGTAGTGAGCCTCAGCTGCAACCATATCTCGTGTAGTCAATGCCAAAACTCTCTCATCATTGCGAGCTGTCGCAGCATCTCTTATTGTCTTATCTGCTCGAAGCTCAACAGCCGAGACAATTGTTTCACGGGTACGACTTCCTTTTACGAATTTATCAGCATGCTGGCAAAAAATGCATTTAGCATCGTAGACCCTTGAAGTTGATCCGGTCTCTTTCCGTGATTGTCGCCGTCGCACCGCATCGCCAGTATCAACTGAAGAACTTCTAGCTGGATTGGTCAAAATTGCTAGGTGTTTTTTGTGAGTGAAGTCTGATCTACAAGCCCTATGGTACAATATTGGAATACTAGGAAGTTCAACTGCGCCTTCTTGGACTAGCTTTATAATTGGATAAAAGTTTCTAACTGCGGCTGCGTCGCACAATGTCTTCCAAGAACTGTTGCCAGCTGGCTTGCTGAGTTCCGAGAGTGGCGACTTCTTGCTGCACAATGATGCACGTTCCGGACTCAGGTTCAAGCTTCACCCGTTTCGCCTCGACACCGGCCATCTCAGCTGAAAGAACAAAAAGACTGACGTAAGATTACTGTGATAGCCGAAAAGCTCCGCAGATTACATAGAAATACTCATCAAAGTCAGAGAACATGTTTGGTGGGCAATATCTCAGGTTTCAGAAAATGCATGATGGACATCTGAGAACGTAGCTTAGTGCCCGGATGGACGCCATTTTGAAACCACCCAGCGCGAAAAAAAAAATTAATATAAATGGCGGCCATTTTGAAATCCAAGATGGCCGCCAAAGTGCAGATTCCCTATGTAACAGTTTCCGCCTGCTTATTAGAAATCATATGGTGTCAAAATAGTCTCCGTACGACTTTCCTAACTTGAGTTATCGTCAGAATAGATAATGCCAGCGGCGGCCTAAGTAATTTTCGGCCTCTTCATATTATATATTTGTACACTCGTAAGAAATTATATGTTGTATTTTTTGATTTATTTTTACAGCAGATGAACGGTGTAGCAGAATGCATAATTTGGAAAATCATACCAGTGATGTTTCACTAAAAACAGTACAAGTTTAATGAAAATATTTAAAAATATATGATTTTTTGTCCATAATTGATTTTTATTATAAATAATCTATAACAAAAAACTTCATATTATTTTTATTTAGACGGTACAGATCGGACGTATATTTAGTCGTCAACCGCACGTCGATAGCTAGTATAGAACTCCAGATACACGTGCAACAATGTACCCCACCAAATGGGCATTTTCGCGCTGGGTGGTTTCAAAGATGGCGGCCATCCGGGCACTAAGCTACCGTTCTCAGATGTCCATCACACCTTTTCTGACACTTGAGACATTGTCTAATGGAAATTCATAATGAGAATTACTCCCCCCGCCGGAGCATTACTTTTGGTCTGGCTCAAGGACTAAGTATAATACATCACAAATTGGAGCCTCCGCACATTTCAGCAGTTCTGCGGTGGTTATCACTCCCAGCAGCTCGACCATTTTTGAGTTTCCTCTCTGCCTGGCGGACTTCAGACAAGGAGGAAGGATCCATACGCACAGTGACACCATCGCCAGCTATGGTTGCCTCTTCTTCCAAGTTGAGGGAGTGTGTACCAGGGGGAAAGTTATGTAAGTGCCTGCTCAAAATGTTCTTTCCAGAATTTGAAGGTTTCCTCATTGGTATGGCAGGGGATGCCACTTGCCTTCATGATCGGAATGCTGATTTTGTTTTTATTTGAATTTCAACCCATACATATGCACTGGATTGACTGGAAGGCAGGTCTAAGGTTGTTTTGATGAATACATTCCTCAGCTTCATCAGCCAGGTGCCCATACCACGAGTCAAGATCTTTCCTAGCTTTCGCCCGAAAGATACCTCGAAGATGCCTTCTTTCTGTTGTTCCTTGACGTTGTTCTTGCCTCTTCATATCAATAATGGCCAGTGTTTCAGCTGACAACCAGGGCCATTTCTGTTGCATACTGAATCAAACTGTCTTGGGTGTTGTAGAGAGGATAGTGCCATGGATCAGAGGCCAAGACTTCTCAACGTCATCTGAGAGTTTGCCCAAAGCATCAAAATGGTTCTGAATGGTGATGTTATATTGAGCTGACAGCTCTGGATCATGAATCATCGCTTCCACATTCAAATGTTGCCCAGGTCTTGCTTGATAATGGTATGCAGAGTGCTGACGTATATCGGCCACAAGTAGTTTGTGGTCAGTGTTTGCCAGAGCTTTCGTACCTCTGAAAAAAATGATATGATTTGAAAATTGAATGACCTCGAGATAAAATATGATACAGTTCTTTACGGGAGTAAGCATCATGAGAGATCCAGGTGAATCTGTGTATGTCTCTCCTTCTGAACCAAGAACCCATAATGGATAGGTCAAGAGAGTAGCAGAGGGAGATCATACGAAGAGAATTGTCATTCATGTAGCCTGATTTTTAGTTCCCGATAACACTTTCGAACCCTGTACGATCAGTGCCAGAGAATGCATTCAGGTCGCCGAGAATCAAAAGTTGGTCATGAGGGGAGACCAATGCTACAAGAGACTGTCTTTCTCTGAACTTGCAGACCTTGGTAGGGGCGTATGCCACAATCAGAGAAAGGGCACCATGTCAATGCTTTAGGCGAGCCATAAGTAGATGGCCTGAGACAAGAAGCCATGACATCAAAGAGTGGCTCATATAATTTGCCAGTGGTAGAGCTACCCCATAGTTGTACTGTGACTCCTGAATGGATGAGCGTGTAGTTACTGACTTGCTGCTGTCCACTCACAAGTATTCTTGCTTCGGACAGGCCTGCTACTGATATTCGGAGCCTTGTCGTTTTATGCACCATAGCATCCGGATATCTGAATTGGGCAAATCATAACACATTCCATGTAGTGATATGTCTAGTAGGCTGAAGATCAGGAATTGGTGGAGCTGAAAATGCAACGCATCTCAACCTACCCCTTCCCAAAGAAGGAGTTTGGGTGGGAGGTGTCATACTCGCTGGAGAACCAGACCTGGGTTGTCCTACGGGTCCTAGATAGTCAGGGGTTCCAACCCTGGTTCCATAAATATTTTCTATCATAGAACAGTGTAAAGGGGGGGGGGCTGACTCTTGATACTTTGCTCTCTTGGGACAGGGGGAATGTTAAGCACAGTAGAGAGAGCCAGTTCTTCATAAAGTTGAGTAATGTGCCTCCATCTATGTCAGACATTGCCATTGGTCCAAAAAGGAGTTCATGCACCAATGAGTGGCTCAAGGCATCACTGCTGCCCGGTGCCAGACTATTTAACCCATAGCTAGGGATTTTAAATCGGAGTTGATCTTCTCCTAGGTGGGCTGCCATCCAAGTCTGATGGGCCCCACCTGCCCGAAGCAATCTGGTTTTAGGCACCAGAAACCCGCCTTTAACACCGCTGCCATCTGTTAGAAATGGGGATCAGCACGAGAAGCAAGGCAGGAGGAGTTTGGTTAGGAGAGGCTGTAAGAGACGCTGACTATATGGGACATTTCATAGATGGGGAGTAGCTCAACTCTCCCCACCACCCCAGTCGATCCTAACCCTTTGACCCCTGTTACTTAAAGGGGCTGTCACACCTTGACGTTTTAGCCAGCGTATGGCAAGGTCTCAAAATGTATGTAAAACGCTGGCGTACGCTGAACTATTGATGTTTTTTTAAGTTTTGGGCATATAATAACGTGTTGGACGTATGGCATAACGTATTAGTAACGTACACAGAACGTTTTAATCACATATAGATAACTTATACCAACGAATGCTGAGCGTGTTGTCGGCTTTCACAACCTATGCCCAACGATAGCCTAACTTATGCATAGCGCGGCAGCGTATCGCCGAGGATCACGTGGCGTAGGCTATTCATAGGCTGCGGCTCGACGATTCAAATCATAACCGCACTCGACATCGAAGTGTGAAGCCGCTGTCACACCTTGACGTTTTAGCGAGCGTATGCCGACGTATGAAAAATTTGCCGAACCAAGCTGGCACACGTCGAATACGTTATGGGTAAGTTTTGTATACGTTAAGAGCACGCTGGCATACGTCGTAGTTTTCTGGCATATGTCGTAATACGCCGAGTATGTCGAGAAATTTTCAGCATGTTGAAAATTTATCGACGTACTCGACGTATGACACACGTTCCGCATACCGCTGGCATAAGTTGTAGGCACGCTACGCGATCATTGACACACGTCGACACACGTTACTTGTACGTTACTCATAAGTCGAAACACGTCGAGGTAATGGTTAGCGTCAGTGTTCCAGACTCCCTTGTTTTTTGGGGTTTTTTTTCTTCTTCAGTATGACGGTGATGTTGACACTTCGATTTCTAGTGCGGTTATGATTTTAATCGTTGAGCGGCAGCCTATTAATTATCTTATATATTATTTCCGAGTTGTGGTTTTGTGTCGCGCTATCTTCGACTTTGTTCTGCGCTCGAGTAACGTGATATTCGGCTTACATTATCTCAAAGACCATATGAGGTGCATGGTACAAAAAAAAGTAAATAAAATGGTTCTGAAACAGTGAAATCGTATTCCACTTACTGCATTAAAGTAAAATTACTACTGATACTCTGCATCAGTTCCTTTCTCAAACACACCCACCCCAACATGTCGCGCAGAGCGCGGGTTATGCTAGTATTATATTATAACCACACTATAAATCGAAGTGTCAACATCACCCTCACACTGAAGAAAAAAAAAAAAAAAAAAAACCAGGGAGTCTGGAACACTGACGCTAACCATTACCTTGACGTGTTTCGACTTATGAGTAACTTACAAGTAACGTGTGTGGACGTGTGCAACGATGGCGTAACGTGCCTACAACACGTTACTCAGGTTAGAAATAAGTTTCGGGTATGCTAACCATTACCTCGTCGTGTTTCGACTTATGAGTAACTTACAAGTAACGTGTTCGACGTGTGTCAACGATCGCGTAACGTGCCTACAACTTATGGCCAGGTTATGCGGAGGTGTGAGTCATACGCTGGCATACGTCGAAAAATTTCAAGCATGGAAAATTTGTCTAACACCTCGCGCGTACTACGACGTATGCCAGCATGCTCTTAACGTATACAAACTTACCCATAACGTATTCGACGTGTGCCAGCGTTTTAGCCAAATTTTGCATACGTCAGGCATACGCTGGCTAAATCGTCAAGGTTGACAGAGGCCTTAACTAATCTCAATCAAACTTGCTTTGGAAACTAAGGATCACATGACGGGCATTGTAGTGACTTCATGAGTCCCCCTCCCAAGTGGGTTTTCCACATTGGACAAATGCAGTGTTAAGGTGTATAGATATTCTCCCCTTCATTGGACATATATCACACCAAATTCAGTGCATTCTCAAGACTGCCACCATAACAGTACATCATCGCTCGATACACAAGCTCGAATCTATTCTTCACACACATAAGGACAGAGGACCTCCGAATCAACACCCAGGTGTTTACCGCATCCTTTGTGAATGCAGCAAAGTTTACATTGGTGAAACTGGAAGGATTTTCACCACCAGACTGAAAGAACATCAAACACATAATAGATGAGGAGAATGGGATAAAAATCAACAATAGTCAATCATGCACAGAATAATAATCATCACATACTATGGCCAGACAGCAAACGTCTAACATCCATTAATCACTGTCCTACAAGGAGCATCATTTCATATATAATCATAATAATAATAATAATAATGCTGTGTTTTGCTTGTATATATATATATAAAAAAATTTGAAGGAAGATGAAGGCGCTTCCAACCAAAAGTAAAACGAGATCCACTCTGCTAATTTGAGCAAGAGCAGACCCGGTCTCAGGCAACATTTCACCAGCTTCACAGTCAGCTTCCTCAGGCCAAAAGACCCCGCCCGAGCCTCGGCATGTGTCCAGTTTTTATTTCGATATGACCGCTCATTTCCGGCCATGTGCTGGTGCTCGAGGTCCAATGGAGGAGCGCTTTTTTTTTTGCAAACCTCAAGCAAAATAAACGTCAAATCACATCATTGATGGGCTGCTCTGCTCCTTTTTTGTTTTTATTTGCACATGATCTAGTGTATGTATGTGTGCAGATGAGCATGTGTGTGTGCTTGTTGTTTTTGTGTTTCCGGGGCACGAACATGGCTGGTTTCATGTCTGGCTTGGATGTGATGAGGTGTTGGTTGTGTGAGTGTTGGGGTTCTCGTTGGGTGTTGTACACACGCAGATGTGCTGTTTGGGATTGAGTGTTGTTTGTTGATTACATCTGTTGACGTTGTTCCATCACAATCCCACAACAAAAGTAAAATGTCAAAAGATATTGTGATGCTAAACCATAAGAGGATTGTGGTGTCGTGTTGTGGCATCATAACCCGGTGTCATTCTTCATTGTTCTTCTTCTTCTTCATCCATCACAATCCCACAACAAAACTAAAATGTCAAAAGATGTGATGGTAATCCATAAGAGAATTGTGGTGTGGTGTCATTCCTACCTTGTTTAGTTGGTTTTTTGAGACTTCATCCCTCTATGTTTTGTACATTTTTTTAAAAAAACGGCTTTTTTTCTTCTTGTTTCTGCAATTTTTTAAATGATTAAAATGCTTTATGTTTTCTATATTTTGTTATTTTGGAATGGACTAAATCCATCTATGTTACTAATTGTTTTAATACTTGTTTTAGTTGATTTGGGGGATGGTTTGGATATGTATCGCTTTGGGAATGGTGCTGTCCATCTTCCCCCCCCCACGATCCTGGATATATTTTAAAATTTTGGGTGGCGTGCATTAGCCCAAAGACAAAGTAACTTCCTCACGTTGGAATCGTCATCATGGCTTCAGCTGTTATTGAGGTCAGTTTTGCTACAGTTTCACATTGTTTTGAAAGGGAAAGAAGAAGAATAAGAATAAAAGGAAGAAGAAGTACAAATTGGCATTTTTTGTGATATATCATTGTGGTACTTTAGCGATGAATTTTGGCATGTGTTCAAGTCTTAGTATTTCAGAAAATGCTTGAGAAAAAAAGGTATGGCTTTTAAATGCTTATGACCTCACCCTTTAACCCACGGTCACAACGAACCCACGACGCATTTGTGCCACGACACGACAGAAAATTTGGGCAAATCGTGGGTCATCGGGGGTCGTCGCAAGACAGTCCTACGAAATTTTGAGCATCGTGGCATCGACTTGCCGTCGTGAGGCAAAATTGGACATGCACCTTTTTTGCTCGACGATTTTTTGTGGTATCTATGTCTTGTGGCTGTCGTGAGTCTGTCCTACGACAGTCTTGCGTTATATAGTCGGGAGACGGACGCGCGAGCGTCCCACGAGTGACCCACGACTTTCGACTGTCGCACGCGTCCCAAGGCCTGATCACGTGAAAAACAGCCCCCCGACAATGCCCGACAACTCACGATGGTCCCACGACTGTCGCCGACTGACTTGCACACACCCACGACATAACCACGACATATCTTTTTTTTCTGTCGCGTCTCCATCGCCAAACCTCTTTAATGTGTCGTAGCCCTTGTGACCACTTGAAATAGATTTCGGGCATGTTGCAAGATCTGGCCATGACAAATATTTTATGGGTCTACCACGACAAAATTTCGTACGATCGTTGTGCCCGGGGCTTTAGGAGTTTATGAGCATATCATTGTGTGACATTTGAATGGGCGGCCATTTTTTTCCTGTATCATCCTCTATATTGGGGTACACCGTACCCATGATATATGCTGTCGGACCCCGCTATTCACGGGGATACGTTCCTGGAAAATGTGGCGAATAATGAAGCATTGTTTCAATGGAAAAAGGGGGGGGGGGGTGTCGGTTCCCTGCAGTTCGTGATTAATAAGGGAAAAATCAAATATACCATGAAAAACCGTGAAAATGCCCACCAAAAACCATGAATATGCACACAAAAAAAACCGTGAAAAAACCATGCTAAACACCTCTGCCCCCCTCCCCCCCCAATTATCAAGGATCAACCCTTGACAGATAAACCAAATGACATTAATTTTCTTGAATTATTGTTCTCTCAAATCAGACTTTAAAAAATCCATAGTATTGTTCACAGCAAAATGGAACTGGGTTAAAGTGCACAACTTTGCCAATAGCTTGGGAACAGTTCATATTCCATCACTAGAGAAATGTTCACAGATTGTTCACTCTTTTTGAGGCCATATAACCAGACAATGGTGGAAATATTTTCATCATCAAGTAATGAGAGCCTATCTGGTAAATCCTTGTGAAAATACTGTATTTCAAAATATTCACCTCATCCTTTCTTGTGGAAATATAATTAAGTATTGATGTTATGTCGGCAACAAAAAGGTTTGAGGTTCAAGCAGACCATTTTAGACCATAAATGCACTTTAACTCGTCCAATACATTTGTCTGTTGGTGGACCTTGTGGAAGGATAGAGCGATGAGTCAAACACTGCAGTTATATTCGTTCAGTATGGCTTTTAAAGTTGTATCGTGGACGTCGGACATTTGAATGAGGAACTCGTTGATATGTGCAGAAGTGGCGGTTTGGGCCTGACACAACCCTCTGTCTTCATAATTGGGCAACCAAAACGTGGTGTTCAGTGGCTCTGTGGTGCGGCGTTACGATGTTTCGCAGCTTGAATGCTGTCTTCCTTCCCCAGGCGAGGGCTTCATGTCACAATTTCACTTGCATCTCATAAACAATGACCATTTTATTGGGTTTGAATGTGACGAGTCCCTGTAATGCATACGGTATTTTGCTCGACACAAGTGCCATGTTCTGCAGTTCCACGCAAAGTCATTTGATGGTGTCATTTTGTAGTATTCCTCGCACCACACCAGGTACACCAGGTACACAATGAAGCGATGAAACATGCACATTATGTTCATTACAACATTTTACCAAGGACGTTTGAACGTTGGATAAATCCATTTGATAAACTGAAATACGTGATCTTTTATTGCACTCCTGACCTTTTTAAGTAGTGAAAACCTAAGCCTTTATTTATATAAATACAAAGGTATTGTTAAAAAAATAAAATAAGAATCGTACATTTACAGAGACATTTCTGTAAGCCCCAATAACACCCGTAACCAGAGTCAAAGTCATTATAAGGCCTGAACAATAACAGTTCTTATCAGGTTCTTTTAAAAATCAATAACCGTATATATCGGACACAAATTTTACTGTTAATGAAAAATGTTATTTACAGTATAGGAAAACTTCTGGTGATCACAGCATGCTATGAGATTACCCAGATTCACTTTCATGATTGAATGACCTGGATAATTCAACTGTGTGTGTGCGTGCGTGTGTGCGTGCGTGCGTGATTAGCAACCATTTCGTGATGTAAGAGAATTGAATGCATTAAGCCTAGCTCTGAACTTACTGTAATACAATTCAGTTGAGGAATATAACAGTCCAGCACTTATGTAGCACTTTCAATACATCTTAATGCTTTCAATTATGTTTACAAATGAGCAGGTGAACAAAATTGACCATATACTGATGAATAATACAAATGTTGTACTGTACGCAAAACGTACCCGTCAGATGGAGGTATAGCTTAGAGGTATACACACTTACCTTTGAGCTGTTTATCCTGGGTTTGAATCTCGACTCAGCTATAAACTGTCACCCTGGTGTTTCACGTGCAGGATGCCACATCAATGTGTGTGCCGTCTATTGGAAGGTCGTCAAGCCAGAATACCTGTCTGCCAGTACCAGCAATGATTGTTGGTGAATGTTAAAGATCCCACAGTGCGTGAAGAGGAGGCAAGTTATCCCCAGCACCCTGGCCAAATTCCTCATTCCTGCTACCCTCAGTCTAAAGGCAGGCTTCGGCAACCAGTTCGTGAGAGATTGGTTCAAAAAATGTTCTTTGGCCGACCCCCCCCCCTCCCCGCCACGATAATGTGAGTAATTGGGGGCTGTCAAAGAAGTAATAGTAGACCTAATATGTGCTCTGCAACCACTTTATTGGACATGTGAATGATCCTAAGGACTTATCAAAACGATTCAGCCACCTCATATGTACCTGCTCTGCAATCACTTGATTGGACATGTGAATGATCCTAAGGACTTATCAAAACTATTCGGCCATTTGTGGTGATCGAGTACCTCACTGATTTTGAATTCCCACACTGGACTTTCATTCCTCTACATAATAGTCAATTGCAAAACACAGTGTATGTTTCCCAGGAAGCTTCTTTGGAAATGGTGTTACGTACTGTTGAGAATGAGAATGGTTCAGATCACACCAAGGTCCATGTGTATGGACTCAGATGTTTGAGTTGTTAAAATTTTTGCCAAGGGTTGAGTTCAGGCTGAAATCAGTGAGGTCCTACATAATGCGTTCATGGCAAGCCCTGCATAATGTGGCGAGCATTACATGCCTTTGGTCCAGCCTGCCTAGGGATTAAGCTGGAGTGCAGTGGGCGCGATAGTTTACATCCATCATGGTGTTTGACAGAACAGCTGAGGTTGCATGTCATGTCACGCACTGCGAAAACCAATGAACTAATTGCAATTCCACTGTATGCATTTCCTGTGTGTATACATACTGGATTATATATATTTTACATCATTCATGGTGTTTGTTTTATCAATACTGAATCTCACTTTATACACTATTTGCACAAAGTGAATTACCGTAATGTGACAACCCTGATAAAATGTTCAAATTACATCAAGCATTACATAAGAACTTGGATAATAAAAACAGCCAGATGACCACACAGAACATGATCATTGTGCTTTGTTTCAACAAAGGTTCAAAATTACCATAGATATGAATACAGTTCGGCAACACATTAACCCACCCCGTCTCTCCGGGTTCATTCACATTCTAGCCGCAAAACTGCTAAAAGGATATTTTTTAACTCGTATATATAATTAGCCAGTTTTCAGTTGTCTTTCTCAGATCTTCGTGCCTATCCATACATTACCACAATACAATTGTAATCCAATTAGGGTCAAGCTGTCAGAACCTGTGCTGCTTGATGTCTCAGATCTACCGTATTTCATCAGGCTGTATCAACAGCTAGGTCACATCACTGCAAGGTCGTGTCTTTGAAATTCTGTCCCAATCAATACGGCGCCTCTGCAGCCTCGGCATTTGGAATTGCATTCTCCGATGGATTGGCTCACAGTGCCCCCTATAGTCTCGTGACGTAATAAACGCACAAACGTACTACCTATGGTCTGATATTTTCCATAATACCGATCTTAATACCATTCACTCCATTTGAGTTCATCCTTTTATAATGTGCATGCGGTGGGAGTGTGGTCAAAATTGTGAAAATGAAAAGTGATAAAAAATGAGAGAAGTGAAGATGATAGGCAGTAGAAAATGAGGTGAGGGGAGTGAAGCACGAGTTGGGAGAGGAGGAAACGAAAAATGAGAGGAGATTAAGAGTAAGGATAGGAGCAACTATGGAGTAAACTGTGAGGATGGGGGAGGAGGGGATGATGACACAATATTCCTTCATATTCACTTGCGTACAAAATATATTCTCCCTTTTTGAACCATTCATAGTGGAAGGTATTTATTCTCTCAATGGTATTCAAACCTCGCTAATGGTATCAGAAAATTGTCTGCAACATCTAGAATCCATCTGTAAGAGAATAATATCAAGCTCGTTGACTGCCATCGA
>CM068959.1:60658603-60674996 GCA_035128595.1 Eptatretus atami | reverse complement strand
TAGGCGTAAGTCGTCACCATCGGGACCGAGAAAAACGTGACGACTTAGAAATGTGACGACTTACGCGTATGCGAACATTCTTGACTGTGGGGTGAAGGATGGTCGCGCGTGGCCTGGCACGTACATGTGAGAGGGCGCAACAATCTCTAAGCCGGCTATTGTACCAAAAGGGAAGCACAATCCTCGGTGCATAGGTGGGAGTTCATTGGTGAGTTGGAAAGTGATCAAGCAAAGATGGAATTCATTAATCAGTTTATCAAAAGTAAAGATAATGAACAACTGTATGACAACTCATATCCATCGGTGATGGTTATTCACCATCGACAAATGTGGAATGAATTGCTGTTGGAATTCATTCATTGGAATGAATGTAGAATGAGTTTTCATATGGAATGAAAACTCATATACATCGACAAATTACATGACACACAGTCATCGTGGTGATGACTACCACTCAATGCCTATGTGTAAGTGAGTGCGGTGATGTACAAAACAAGCCAATATAAACCATGATCGGACTTCACCACGAAGCTTGATCGATCCTTTACTCCTTCGCCAGACTGCATTGCGCAGCCTGCCTACCTCTTCAGATGCATGTGGGACAGCGCACTGACTGAGCTGAACGCAGCGCAGTTATAAATAGCCTATCACTGGCGGTGTAAACCAATGAGCGAGCATCACGATTCATGAATCTGGTTCCCGAGGCAGCAGTTCCGTGTGACGAGTTAGGAGTGGTAATTTACTTGAGTTTCCATTTCGCGGGAACGGACAACATCTGACGACTTAGACGAAGTGACCACTTAGAGATGACGACTTACAGAGGGATGACCCTTTATTCAAAGGGATTTAACATGAGATAAATTCGGGACTTTTTGACGCTGGCGACTTAGGCGAAGTGACGAGTTACACGCTGCCGACTTACGCCTAGTCTACTGTATATACATAAATATATACAAATACATATATATATATATGTATTCTTATGGATTTCAGAATCAGATCTGACTAATGCACACAACAACCAGGTCCTCAGACAGTTATGTCCAAAGATGCATGTTCAGAATAGACCCATCTCCTTGTCTGGTGGGATTCTAACTCTTTGATGCATTGGAGAAGGGTATAGAGCAGATTCCCTCTCTTAGGGGGATGGCCTTTTCCTCTTTACATGTTCATGCATGCGAGAGATGGCTGTTAGCCCAACGGAGACTGATTCTACCCCTTTCCATCAGGAAACATTGGCTTGGAGGTGGATGATATATTTACACATTGGACTTACAGGACATTTTATTAAACACACCACGGCCTTTTCCTGAACAGTTATTCTGACGGTCAAATATGGCTGTGGATTATTTACCTCACCCACCTCTCTTTCATTGACGTTCGATACCCACCTCGCTTTTGGCGCCGCCTGGCATCCGCCTTTCTCCGTTAGCAATTGGCGCCCCGCTTGGCAGCTCCGTGGATGCTGGATGGACCTTGTCCGTGTCAGGCTGGACAGGAATGGGGGGGGGGGGTGGCGCCGTTTGTCATTTTGTGGGCGCTTCACACCCCCAGCAAATGGCCGCTTTGTGGTGCTCGTCCAGCGCTCCGAACATGGTGTTGTGGGCCGGGGCTGTGTTAATTGGAGGTTGCATCTCGCTCGATGGTGAGAAAGGGATAATCACGAGATTGACGGTTGCAGGTCATGTGCAACGATGCGCCAAGAGGCAAGCTGGATTTGGCTGAAGTCTGCTTGAGGCTCCGCCCACACTGGTCGCCTATAAAAGGACGGGAGGACCACCTTCCTGACGGTTGGTGATAGCTCCTGACAGTTGCTGACAGCTCCTGATGGTTCCTTACTATTGCTGACAGTTCCTGGCCATTGCTTACAGCTCCTTACAGCTGTCCGTTGGTTACAGCTCCTGATAGCTCCTGACGCTTGGTGACAGTTCCTTCCAGCTCCTGACCATTGGTGATGGTTCCTTACAGCTCCTGCCCGTTAGGTACAGCTCCTTTCAGCTACCTGTTGGTTATGGCTCCTGATAGCTCCTGACGGTTAGTGACGGTTGGACCGTTCCTGCTGGTTCTACTTGGTACCTGCTCTTAGCGTACCCGATTCTTGGCATCCTTGGTTCGTGGGGGTGACTAAGTGACATTGATTGGTGTTCGAGCCTGTTTGCGGGTGGGTGCATGGTGAGGCAGGGCGCTGGCAGCGGACCAAGGCATGCTCACACCTCTCTTTGCTGATGACTCCACTCTATGCTGTTCCCTTTGTTGTGTTGTGTTCTGATTTTTTAGTTCACCTGGAACATAGTTCCGGGGAGCTTATGCGATGGCGCGACATCCATCTGTCAGTCTATCCATCCATAAATACTTGCAACTTATTCTCTGAAACTGCACATACAATTTTGATGAAACTTTACCACAATGTTCATCACCGTGTATGTACTAAAGTTCGTTCACGGCATGAAAATAAAAAATTAAAATTAAAAAGGCCCAAAGGGAGTCTATGGGGGTTGCCCTCCAAAATATGTATTTGCTTTCTTCTCAGAAACTACACATGCAATTCTGATGAAACTTGACCACTACCCTCATCACCCGTGATGTATCAAAGTTTGTTCACACCATAAAAAAAATTAAAAAAAATAAAAAACCAGGGTATCTTGAGTATGTCCTGGGAGACAAACATATTTTGGGAGGCAACCTCCCCCCCCCCCCCCAACCCAAAAACCACCTTAAACCGCAATTTTTTTCATGTTGTGAACAAACTTTGGTTTTTCGTGTGTCGTTTTAGAGAACATGTTGCAAGTGTAAGTGGACGGACGGACAGACGAATAAACAATGCACCATCCCTTAAGCTTCTTGGAACTACATTCCAGATGAGCTATAAAAAAAAATGCTGAAAAAACTATTGAATGAATCTTGGCCTGATCAATAACATGTTTAATATCGCAATGCATTAACACACATCTCTTTCTTCCCCTCTTCAATGTTCAGAGTAAATTGGAACTGTTGATTAAGCAGAGCAACATCAGGGCAAGATGCCTTTTTAGACCGGTGGTCCCATGTGTTGCACTACTATCTTCCCTCTACTCCTAGCAAGCAGTACACTACTACCTCATGCCATCACCAATCCCTACCCACAATATTTTTCAACCCCCATTAGCCCAACCCTCTTCATTGCAGGTTACTGTGATCTCTCTCTCTCTCTCTCTCTCTCTCTCTCTCTCTCTCTCTCTCTCTCTCTCTCTCTCTCTCTATTACTATTTGTTTATTCTCTGCTTGTTGTGTCAACTGTGGCCCAACTGCCACACTGTACTTTTGTGCTTGTTTACCATCCGTTAGATTGCTCCTCCATGACCTAGATTCTGTATACAAAATTTATGGTTTATAGACAAATCAGACTGAAGTGATAGCTTCTCAAAACAGTTGCTTGTCAGCTGGTGACCACATATTATTTCAAGTGGAGATATAAACAACACACCCTGCTATGGAGTGGTCCAAGGAATCTAGATCCGAGTATCAAGATACAGACTATAGAGAGAATAGGGGAGTATGAGAGGAGAGGTGAGGTGTGGTAAAAATGTTGGCAGTAAACAGAGAATATGGAAGTGAAAATATGTTGGGTATATCAGAATGATGGAAGGAAGGAAGGAAGAAAGCGGAAGTGGGGGTGGGGGGTCGGGGGGGGGTTGTCCAAGAAAGATCACAGATTCCTTGAGATATTGCATTACTTTATGAATGGTTTATTTTTATTACCTCTGCCACCGAAAGTGGACGGTGGTTATGTTTTCATCCCTGTTTGTTTGTTTGTCTGGCTGTGAGAAGGATATCTCAAAAAGTTATGGACGGATTCAGACGAAACTTGGTGGACAGTTTGGGGGTGTGACGATAACGAATTGTTTCGATTTTGGTGAAGAGCAGGATTCCGGTCCTGGATACTATAATTTTTAAAGTGATTCTTCACCATTGAAAGATGGAGCTAAAAACGATATATAGCATGATATCTCAAAATTAATTGACTGATTCAGACAAAACTTGGTGGACACTTTGGGTATGTGACAGATGAAAATATTCGATTTTGGTGAAGATCTGGATCCGGATACGAGAATTTTTTGATTTCTAGCTCCCCTGGACTTTAGTCAGGTGAGCTTATGCGATCGAGCAGTGTTTGTAAGTAAGTGAGTTTGTCAGTTAATCAGTCAGTCAGTCAGTCGGTCATCATGTCAGTCATTATCACTTGAAGCAAGCATATGATTTTGATGAAACTTGGCCACAAGCTTCATATCTGATGCCGACCAAAGGTGTGTTGACCGCATAAAAATTTGCACTTATTAAGGTGGTCTACGGGGTGGGGGGGGGGGGGGGGGGGTAGATTGACCCCCCCAAAATATGTATTTGCTCTCTTCTCCGAAATTACATACACAATTTCGATGAAACTTGACCACAACATTCATCGCTCATGCTATACCAAAGTTTATCAACCGCACCAAAATCTGCGCTCATTAAAAAAGTCTACGGGTGTGTTTTTTACCACCTAAAATAGGTATTTGCTTTCTTTTCTGAAACTACACACACTATTTTGATTAAACGACCACAACCTTCATCACCCATGATGTACTAAAGTTTGTTCATGGCATTAAAAAAAAAAGTCAGGGTCTAAATGGGGTCTGTGGGGAGTTTGAGTGAGTGTTGCTCCTGATGCAGGTGAGCTTCAGGACACACGGTCATATTTTTTAAGTGATTCTTCACAATTGAGAGATCGGACCAAAAACAATATATAGCATGATATTTCAAAATCTAATGGATGGATTATCACAAAACTTAGTGGATGAGTTTGGTATGTAACAAGAACAAGCCAATTCGATTTTGGTTAAGGTCTGGATACAGATCTGGTCTATCAATGAGTTCCAAAATGTGAACTGTTCAGTTTGGCAGAGGTATGTGTCATACCAAGTGCTGTTCAAGTTGTTGTTTTTCTTTTGCATGAATCTGGTTGAGGTTTTGTTGACTTTTTCACTTTTTACTCATTTGGAAAGAAACTTTAACAACAAAAGTGTCATGGCTACGAGAAGAAACATGTTTATTTAATCTTTTTCTGGTGGAATGATTAAAGATAGTTGGTCAAATATGACATGGACTTTTGTTTGTAGTTATAACAAACATCATAAATGATGGAATCAACACTACCAACTTCATTTCTGAATGGTCATGACAAACACAAACTCTGAATCACTCAAAATAAGATACTCAACTCACTTGATGTTCGCTCTTGTTGATTGAGGTGACCAGACTTGCAGCATGTGGGTTATTCTCTCCATTTTCAGGTCTATCTTTCAGGCTCCAGTTAAATATCTACGTCCTGGAGAGACAATCATCACCATATTTTGCAACAAATATTCTGTCGGTTTCAACAGCCTTGATGTCTTCATTTCTCATAATTTCATCCTTATTCACTGTTCCCCTCACTTTGTTTTCCCATTTGCAACCAGCTTGATTTTCAGCCCATTCATTAAAGCAGGAAACGAGTGGTATGGGTATTGGTTACTTCGACATGAAGGACAAAGCCTTTCAAAAAAGTATTCATCTTGATTTAAGATTCAAGATATTTTATTGTCCATGTTATAAAACAAATAAATTTGACATCACTGGAAATTTAATAACAAATATCCTTCGGAATAATGATGACAATGGATCAGGGATCAGGCTACACACATTATTTTGCCTTAAACAACAATTAACAAAAGTCCAGGCTAACTTTGAAGCACCTTTCACTTTATGCCAAATTCCATCATTCTCCACAGTTCTAATCTCTCAACTTTTTCTCTGTAGCTATAAAACTTACTTGGAGTATAACCTTTGAAGTTAAAATGTAACCCTTCAGTTTTGGACCTTGGCCTGTTGTACTATTTATTTAATCATTTAGTCATGCTTATGAAGCAACCAAAGTTCAAAACACGTGTGTCCTGGATATTGTTAAACTTCGTAAACACATCCCCTTAAAACCTTTCTTAGAAGGGTCATATCATGTTTTACCCTTCCAGCAATAAAGAGTAATAAGCAACATTGTAAATGACCACGTGCTTTATTAGTTGTGAGAATCGATGTCCCTGTGTTCATTTATGAGCATCGCCCCTGATTCGCCCCTTGTCCCTGATTCGAAAGGCCGAGTAATACTCTCCACAACACCTTCATTGTACTCTAGACAACACCTTCATTGTACACTCCCCCTGATGAAGGCAACTCTTGCTGAAAGTTCATGCTGCTCAGGCCTTGTCGTTGTAACTACTTTTATATCAGTCGTGCCTCCCCTTCTTTAAAGGTATAATAACCAACACCTGCTTCATGTAAGAGATAAAATGAGTTGTCTTTATCTTTAGTACCTTTAGTAGTGGACATGATGCAGATGCTTATTCTGTAAGACTAGTCATACTGTGGACTCGTCGTGTCTTGCATTTGCTTCTCACATGATGAATAAACCGAGCTGAAGTTTGTATCATCAAACTGCCAACCTTGTTGAATCACGTAATACGCTTCAGGCTCATAAATACCACTCATGAGGAAATGAGTTGGTGGGCTATTTTCAATAACATAGTAATTTGTAACGTCACAGACACGTGGCACTTTGTGCAAGGTCAGAATCATAACAAAGGCGGAATGTTGGAATTGAAGAGACCAGAGAACAATGTTTTTGGTTAAAGTTTTATTATTTGCCTTAAATTATTGGAAGCAAGGGGTATTATAATTATTAAACTCTCTTCGTCAACACAAACTACTTTGTCTCGATTCATTTTAGAGTGTAATCAGTTATCACATTGTTAAAATATTTAATCTGATCGATTTTCCAAAGGTTAAAAATATATTCACTGTTAAGGGAAATAATAATTAATATATTTCATGACTCATCAGAACCCATACTAGTTGATGTTCACAGAGTATTGTACAACGTTTTTATTGTCATTCTAATATTATTTGAAGTGCTTATTCCGCTCTTGTTTAAGTGCAAGGGCAGATTGGGAACCGTTTGAATAATTTCAAACTAATTAAAGGTAGTCAGCATGGGTTTACGAAAGGGAGATCATGTTTAACAAATGTATTGGAGTTCTCATAGTCAGTTTCTGACTGGGTGGATGAGGGAAGTGCAGTGGATGTAGTATATCTCGACTTTCAGAAGGCCTTTGGGAAGGTACCCCATAGGAGGTTGTTAGCGAAGGTGAGTGCTTGTGGATTGTTTGGTAGAGTAGCTAACTGCATTGAAAACTGACTTAGTGATAGGAAACAAAGAGTGCTATGAATGAGGGGATATCTAGCTGGGAGGATGTATGTAGTGGGATAGCTCAGCGATAAGTTCTAATTATAACCGTTATCTACAGTGCCTTCAGAAAGTATTCACACATCTCAACTTTTGACACATTGTTGTTCCAGCCTGAATTTAAAATGGATTCGATTTAATTTTTTTTGTCACCGATCTACACAAAATACCCCATAATGACAAAGTGAAAAAATGTTTTTAGAAATTTATACAAATTAAAAATGAAAAGTTGAAATACCTTGCATCAATAAGTATTCAACCCCTCAGTCAATACTTTGTAGAAGCGCCTTTGGCAGAGATTACAGCTTCGCGTCTTCTTGGGTATGTCTGTATCAGCTTTGCACATCTGGATTTGGGGATTTTCTCCCATTCTTTCTTGCAGGTTTGCTCAAGCTCTGTCAAGTTGGATGGGGAGCGTGGGTGAACAGCAATCTTCAAGTCTTTCCACAGACTCTCAATGGGATTCAAGTCTGGGCTTTGGCCGGGCCACTCAAGGCATTTCACGTTCTTGTTTTGAAGCCATTCCAGTGTTGCTTTAGCTGTATGCTTGGGGTCAGTGTCCTGTTGGAACATAAATCTTCACCGCAGTGTAAGGTGTTTTGTACTCTGAAGCAGGTTCTCCTCAAGGATTTGCCTGTATTTGGCTCCATTCATTGTTCCCTCTATCCTTAACAAGTCTCCCAGTTCCTGCCACTGAAAAGCATCCACATAGCATGATGCTACCACCACCATGCTTCATGGTAGGGATGGTTTTAGATGGGTGATGAGCTATGCTCTGTTTCCGCCAGAGCTGTGCTCTTTGCATTCTAATAATAGGGGGCACTCGATAAAGTGCATACCTTTGCCAGGCTGATTAGTTTACGTTTTGTATCCCACTGATAGGCCGCATCTGGATTCAGACCCAAACTAAAATCTAATCGGCTTGTTCTTGTCACCGAACCAACTCATCCACCAAGTTTTGGCCTAATCCGTCCATAACTTTTTGAGATATCATGCTATATATTGTTTAAGCCCAATCACTCAATGGTGAAAAAACATCAAAAAAAATTCGGATCTGGATCTTCAAAACCTAATAATTTCGTCTGTGTTACATACCCAAGCTCTCCACCAAATTTCTTCCAAATCTGTCCACAACTTTTTGAGATATCCTGTTCCTTGACAAACAGACAGACAGGGGTGAAAACATAACCTCCATCTACCTTCAATGGCAGAGATAATCATAATAATTAATGACAATAATAATGTGCAACCAGACTGGAAAGGGGAAAAACAAGTACTGCAGGTACATTCAAAGTACACCGCCCCCATGCAAAATAAGTAAATAACAAATCCTCCAGCGCACGATATTGCCGGGGCACCTTTGGCGCCCGGCAATACCCGCCATGCAGCACATGGAGACAGAATTTGGAGGGAGCAGTGCACTTCTGAGGTGAATGTGTACAAATGATACTTACTCACTGTCAGTTATAAGCTAGATGTGGTATTTGTAAGCATTTGTAAAAGAAGGATTAAAATTGACGGTTTTATGTTATAAGTTTCGTTTTGCACGGATCAGTAAATTGTAATATAAACTGCTTGATGTAATGAGCTAATTTTGACTGTAGATGGAAGAATTGTACTGTAAACTGCTTGGTGAGATTTGTGAAGGTGCTGGAACGTTCTCAGATGAAATTTCCAGTATACTCTAGAATCGCATTTGCTAGAAGGCACGAGATTGTTCTGTGATGCTATATAAACCCGCGAGAGGGGGGTGTAGAGAGACAGGTGACATGTGAGGAGCCGTGTGTATCCATCGTCCCCGTGCTCGATTTAACTCTGATGAGTGAACGAGGTGTGAATGTTCAGAGCAGTTTTTAACACGTGGAGCCGATTATAATCAGGTTGCTTGAAACTCATGAAGATTGTGTGTCGGGAAAGAATTTATTTGACCTCTTTAATAATCTGGAACGGTCCAGCATACAAGAGAGAACAATGCGGTGGGAATCGATCGTACAACAGCCACAAAGGACGAGGTGAGCATGCATGAGTTGTGCCGGCAGGACTGGGACACTGTGCAGTGGAAACAACTCAACGTGGAAATCGGAGTTGGACATTGTATGTAATGATGAACCTCCTCATTTGACTTTATATCTGTTTATTTGAAATACAAGTTTCAAAAACGTTACGCTGTTCATGTGGTCACTGCAATGTCACTCAGATGTCACAGACACCAACTGACAAAGATCCATTTGAATGGTTGCTGACCTGTACATTCGTTCATAACCTTGGATTGCAGTCGTTGGAGAATGCGCTGGGTTTGGCACCACGAACAACATACGTACACCAAAGGAAAGGAAACCCCAATGGTGTGTGTACCACCAACACTCACCGTGCAGCACATGGAAATGGAATTGGGAGGAAGCGGTGTAAAATAATTGATTAATTAATTGCATTATTAAAATAAGTAAATAAGAATCATAAAATAATAAATTTCTTAATCACTTGGCTAATAGTATACCAAAACCACCACTGTTTCATCAGAATCTGTAACTTTTTGAAAATTAATTAATCGAAAAATGAATAATTAATCGATGAATTGATTAATCAATAAATCAAAAATACCCTTTATAGCCAAATCACTTGGTCACTGTCATGTCAAAATATCAGCTACCGAGCTCAAAAGGTGCCTGAGATATTGCCCAGATGAGAAAGAAAATAAATAAGTAATTAATAATTGGATAATAATTAAGTAATAAATCAATTAATCGATTAATCAAAAAATAAAAAAAAATACTTTATTTTGCCAAAGCACATCTTTGCTTTTGTCCCCAAATTTCAGCTTCTTAGTTCAAAGGATGGTTGAGATATCGCCCGGACAAACAAACAGGAAAAAGTGTCGTTACAGAGCACGATACTTGCAAAATCCATCAAAAAAATTTGACCTCAACAATATATAATTGTTGGTTGAATTCAATGGCCAAATTAGCAACTCCTCTTCAAATGTCAAGTCAATCAGATGAAAAATTGAGGATTTTAGAAATTCGGCCTATGTTGACCTTTTGGTCCACGTTGACCTCAAAAATAATTGGCTTGTTGAATTCAGTGACCTGATATAAAACTCCTCTTTTAAATTTCAAGTCAATGGAATGAAAATTGAGGATTTTAGAAATCTCACCTAAGTTGTTGACCTTTGGCCCATGTTAACATTTTGACCTTTTGACCTCAAAAACAATGGGCTTATTTCTTATGTCAAACTGTAGCATGTGGTGAAACTTGGTGAAGATCGGTTTAAAATAATTGTGACCCGTAGGCGATTGACGAACAAATGAAAAAATCACTCATGGAGTGACACTTAGCGAAACGGAACGGCACTCGGTAGAGTGCGTACCTCCGCCAGGCTGAACAGTTTAACCTTTGTATGCCACTGATAGGTCGGATCTGAATGAGGACGTTAACCAAAATCGAATCAGCTCGTTCTTGTCACCTAACCCACTCTTTCACCTTGTTTTGTCACAAGTCGTCCGCAGCTTTTAGAGATATGCCATACATCGTTTTTGGTCCTATATCTCAATGGTGAAGAATCAGTTTAAAAAATTTCTCGAATCCTGATCTGGATTCGGATCTTCACCAAATTTTAATTGATTCGTCCTCGTCACACGGCCAACCTGTCCACCAAGTTTCGTCCGAATCCATCCATAACTTTTTGAGGTATGTGTGCCATGTATCGTTTTTGGCCCCATCTCTCAATGGTGAAGAATCACTTTAAAAACTTTCAGATCCGGATCCGGATTCGGATCTTCACCAAAATTAAGCGTTGCTGTCCTTGGTCGATCAACTACACACACACAAAAAAAATTTTTTTTTCAGAATAATTGCTTGAAAACTGTGGCTAAAACGGTGTGACAGATAAACAGACAATAACAAAATCGACTGACGAATATAATTGAAAAATCTTCGATTTTTGTAAGTAACGGAAAAAGGGAGTAAAAACCGGTGATGACGTCATGCATCACCTGGATTTGTAATTGGGAAGGAGCGGGGAGGGTCTGACAAGGAGGGTCCTGTGATAATTTGTAGTTGTGTGTTCACCCGATGTGATCAAACGCTTCACGAGTGATCCCTTAATGTGGAGATAGTATATACCCAGTTCACCGTCCTGTCCCTGCTTGTTAATAACGACCAGGTGTATACCATTTTTAACCCCAAACGAGATCCCCAGGACATGAGATGAACCAGAGTTAAAAATTAAACGATCACCAAAGGGTCGTTCGAGGGTTAAACGTGAAAAGGTCTTTCCAAGAAGTTCGATTTCTCCTCCTCCTGGTTCTGTTCCATTCGACTTGATGGAACGAACTCCATCGACACCTGAATATTATTTATTTAATTCACACACACAGCTCCAATGGGTCCGTGTTCGGTCGGCTCCGCTAGGCGGCGTCTGTGTGCCCGGACGAGGGTCTAGTTGTCTGAAACACCGGAAGAGACGGAGAAACACGGGCAGACATCGGAGATCGAGGTGATCCGGATGAAGAGGCTCAGACACTCACACCTGGAGAGGCAGGTCGGTTGAGGGACGCGAGAAAACGGAGCCGTCGGACGTCGCGTGGCCGGACAAGCCGGTTGTCCGAGCGTCGCAGCCGAAGCGGTATCCCAGCGCGCCTCGCCCCGTGCCCCCCCGAATGTGTGTGATCGATTTCATCCCTCCTCGCGGGGTCATTCGTACACGGACTCGGCGGACACCGGACACCGGACATCGGACACCGGACACCGGACACCGGACACCGGACACCCGGCACGTGTCGCTGTTTGTATTTACACGAACCACAGTCAATGGTGAGTCGTCATCGGGGGAATGATGATCCGAGTTTTATTTCCTTTTAATCATTAAATTAACACCTTTTGTCCGAGTGCGAGATGTCCACGGTGATTACGTCATCAATGACGTCCCCGCTATATCGTGGCGGATGGAACGTTGATGCCTTGTTTCCAGTCATGTGTTGTTATAAAAAAGGATGTATTTTATCGACGGGACGCGCGGGGAGCGCTCCCTCCTGATTGGCTGGATGTAATTTCATAACCCGGAACCTTCACATGATCACCAAGGTCGCTCGATTCGATTGTCTGTTGTGGATTTAAATTAAAAAGCTATAATCGGCTCGGAAATTCCCCCGGTTGTTGTACTTTATCGATGAGTTCACAGTTTTCCTTTGCATTGTGTTTGAATAATTTACGTTGCCGCGTACAGTATTTACTGTACACGTAAAACTGCAAGCTGTGGTGCTTGTGAAACGGGTAATTTGCTCCTCCCACACGGCATCCTGACCACGCCCCTTATCACGCTCCTCCCCCTTCCCACGCTCCTCCTCCCCCTTGTCCCCTCCTCCTTCCTCCTCCCCCTTCCCACGACTCCTCCTCCCCCTTCCACGCTCCCTCCTCCCCCTTCCCACGACGACTCCTCCCCTTCCCACGACTCCTCCTCCCCCTTCCCACGCTCCTCCTCCCCCTTCCCACGACTCCTCCTCCCCCTTCCACGACTCCCTCCCCCTTCCACGACTCCTCCTCCCCTTCCCACGACTCCTCCCCCTTCCCACGACTCTCCTCCCCTTCCCACGACTCCTCCTCCCTTCCCACGACTCCTCCTCCCCCTTCCCACGACTCCTCCTCCCCTTCCCACGACTCCTCCCCCCCTTCCACGACTCCTCCTCCCTTCCCACGACTCCTCCTCCACCTTCCACGACTCCTCCCTCCCCTTCCCACGTCGCCTCCTCCCTTCCCACGACTCCTCCTCCCCTTCCCACGACTCCCTCCTCCCTTCCCACGACTCCTCCTCCCCCTTCCCACACCTCCTCCCCTTCCACTCCTCCTCCTCCCCCTTCCCACGACTCTCCTCCCTTCCACGACCTCCTCCCCTTCCCACGCTCCCTCCCCCCTTCCCCCTCCTCCTCCTCCACCTTCCCACGACTCCTCCTCCCCCTTCCCACGCTCCTCCTCCCCCTTCCCCCTCCTCCTCCTCCCCTTCCCACGACTCCTCCTCCCCCTTCCCACGACTTCCTCTCCCCTTCCCAGACTCCTCCTCCCCCTTCCCACGACTCCTCCTCCCCCTTCCACAACTCTCCTCCCCTTCCACGACTCCTCCTCCCCTTCCCACGACTCCTCCTCCCCCTTCCCACGACTCCTCCTCCACCTTCCCACGTCTCTCCTCCCCCTTCCCACGACGACTTCTCCCCTTCCCACGACTCCTCCTCCCCTTCCCACTCCTCCTCCTCCCCCTTCCCACGCTCCTCCTCCCCCTTCCCACGACTCCTCCTCCACCTTCCCACGTCTCCTCCCTCCCCCTTCCCCTCCCCCTCCCACGACTCCTCCTCCCCCTTCCCACGACTCCTCCTCCACCTTCCCACGACTCCTCCTCCCCGTTCATGAAGTTCTCAGATTGAGATACAATTTTAGTTCAAGAAATGCCAAAGTTTTATTTATTTTTCAACGTGTAAGAAAAGTATATAATTAGCAAGGACAAAAAAAGAATTCTTATTAATTATCTTTGGGTGGATATTGAAATTAAAGTTAGCTGATTTTATTTTTTTTTTTAACTGGTGTGTGAGTATCTCTCAACGGTTCGAACAAATCTTGTGGTGACAACCCCATGACTGGTCCTGGTGTTTGTTTGTGCAAGGAGCAAATATTTACAAAATGAAGAATCCCTTGGCTTGAGCAGATATTACCAGATATTGGTGAGCAAGTGAAAGCATTTACTCGTCTTAAAAGTGGTTCTTTTATAGTCTCTTGTCTTGTGGTACCATGGTGATGAGAATTGTGCAAGTGTTACAGGAAAGAGTGTGGGGAGTGTTTCCAACACTTACTGTAACTTACACTAACGTGAGGACTCTTCCTTCAACATGACATTCTCTAATTATGTTTTTACCCTTGTCTGGTTTGTCTGTCTGTCCATCTGTGAGCAGGATATCTCAACAAGTTATGGACGGATTCGGACGAAATTTGGTGGACAGGTTTGGTATTTGACCAGGATGAATTGATTCGATTTTTGGTGAACATCCAGATCCGGATCCGGACAATCGGTGGGAAACAAAAAGTAACCTGTTCGGCCCAGCGTGGGTAGGCTACGTGCTCCACCTGATGCCATTCTAGTTTAGTTTGCAGTCCTTGCACTGCAAATGTCCTTTAACGTATGAAGTGACTTCAGGAACTATGAAAGACAATTTGAAACTCCTACAGGATGTGGTCATGAGTATATATTTACTTCCGCCACCGAAGGTGAAGGAGGTTGTGTTTTCACCCCTTTCTGTCTGTCTGTTTGTTTGTGTACAGGATATCCCAAAAAGTTGTCGCACGCATCCGGATGAAATTTTGTGGGCAGGTTCGGAGTGTGACGAGGGCGAACTGATTCGATTTTGGTGAAGATCCGGATCTCGATCCGACTACTAGAATTTTTTTAAGTGATTTTTCACCTTTGAGAGATTGGTCCGAAAACGATATATCACATGATATCTCAAAAAGTTGTGTACGGATTCGGATGAAACTTGATGAACAGGTTGGGTGTGTCGCAAGTTCAAATTCATTCAATTTTGGTGAAGATCCGAATCCGGATCTGGATACGAGAATTATTTAATTTCTAAAGTGATTCTTCACCATAGAGAGAGGGCCAAAAATGATATAGCAGTGTATAGCATGAAATTTCAAAAATGTATTGGGCCCGATATGTTCTCGTGGATCAGGCATTACGTGGCGGAGGTATGCACTCTACTGAGTGACCTTCTAGTTGTTATTGTGATTCATTCATTCTTTCATTTCATGTGCAACCTGTGGCTGCTGGTTTGCATCATCACTGGGAGTGTGGTTGTGTCGCTGATGTAGTGCCCCCTGTAAGTCAGGGCAGGAATTTGTAATTTGTTCATGGTGCCGGCGATAGATCGCTGACTCAGCTTCGCGAAGGACACTTGGGGTCTTTTGACGTCAACGACCGAATTCTGGCAGATGGGATTCCCATTTAATGTCTGTCCGAGGGGACGGCACACACATTGATGAAACAGTTTGTAGCTGCGTCGGAATTCAAACCCACGCTAGATGGCTTTGAGGCGAGTACGCGTCCCTCTTCACCATCATGCCAGCCCGTTATTATGATTATAGTTATTTTTCTGGTCACATCATTACTTTTTTTTTTGAAATCCTTATTTTAATCTTGTTGATTTACGAACGTGTGTGCTCTTCCTTGAACATGGCATCTTCAAATTTAGTTTTCAGTCCTTGTCCCGAGAATGTGCTTTGACTTCAGAAGTGATTTGAGCACAATTCATTTTTTGTAAAAATGTTTATTTTGTAATAATCACTGTATTGTGCTTTTTCTTTTTCTGTGACTATTTCTGCATACGTCTCCTGTGTTGTTGTTTAAAACGAAATTTGTGGTTTCTGCTAAGCCAAGTCACATGGTCTCCAACTCCACTTTGGGGAGGAGCTTGACATATGATAGTTTGGCTCAATGTTGTAATCTTTAATGGTTGGTCTTACATGGTAACATTAACAGCTGCAGACCTTCCAACACGTCAAAAAAGGAACTGAGCTTATTGGGTTGAAACCGATATTTTATCACTCAGGTGATAACCCAGCCAGATCTTGTATAACAATATGCTCCTTCCTCTAATGCCCTATGTTTATGGTATATGTCATTGTGTTGTTGCAACATTAGGAGGTGTCTTGCCTTATATTGTGTTTGGTCATAAGTTTAGTTTGTGGTCAGGGTGACCGAGTAAAGGAAAATCTTTAAGTCTCTCTTGTTGGCATGAGTGTAATGTTATATTTTCCCTCGTAAATTGCAGGTAATCTTGATGTCAACCAGCAAGCAATTCTTCCACCTGACCAGTTTTTGCAATTTGAATGTCCTTCCCGTGAGTGGTGTTTGTGGAGCCCAGATAAACTTGTCTAGTTGTTTGGTTGTCTTTTGCCACATATTATTATTATTATTATTAGCCCCTGTTGGACTTATTCCGAAACAAGGGCTTATGGATTTGGTCTCGATTTTCGCGTGTGTGCGTCCACAACCATATATCGGACATGTATGGACTGATTTTATTTGTACTTGGCACAAAGACAATACATGATGGTATACATATG
>CM068959.1:60612446-60644514 GCA_035128595.1 Eptatretus atami | reverse complement strand
CACACACAGGTTCCCCAAACATTGGGGTTACCAGGGTGTTCACGAATAATTAATAGGTCACATGGTCTGGCAGCCATATTGGATTGAAGGAAAGTATTTTAAAAAGTTATTTATTTTGAACCGCTTCATCGATCGACGTGAAACTTCACATATGCCATCTCACACCTTTGCTGCATGTAGTGTGAAAATGATGATGTCACAAGTCATGTGGTTTGGCAGCCATCTTGGATAGAAAAAAAACAAACCTTATCTGATAACACGAAACTTGACAAACCTGATCCCCTACCCAATTAGAGGCAGAATTTAAATTTATGATGTCATAGGTTAAGTGGTTCGGCAGCCATATTGGATTGAAAATAACAACCTTCAAGTTTCTTCTTCTCCAAAACCGCTTGACGGATCGAGGAGAAACTTCATACACATGTTCCCCAAGCCTTGTGGATATGAGGGTATTCACAAATAATTAATGTCACATGGTCTGGCAGCCAGAATTCTTTAATTCTTTGAATCTGGGATATTTTTGATTTTTTTTTTTAATGCCTCTGCTGATGAAGTCGCCAGAGGCATTATGTTTTCAGGTCCTTCCGTCCATCTGTGATAGGTTTTCGTTACTGCGATAACTTAAGAACAGCTGGAGGGATCTGAGTCAAACTTGGTGCAAGTATGTATAATGATGTAAAGATGAACTGATTAGATTTTGTGGTCAAAAGGTCAAAGGTTAGAGGTCACGTTAGGTAAAAATTGTGGTACCGTGCTAACTTGTGACCAGTGATGGGATTTTGACCAAACTTGGAATAAGTATACAGGAGGATAGGTGGTGGCATCAAGAGGTCAAAGGTCAGAGTCCGTGATATATTTTTGTTCCCGCGATGACTTAAGAACGGTTGAAGGGATGCAAGTCAAACTTGTGCAAGTGCAGTATGTATAATGATGCATCCATAAACTGATTAGGTTATGGGGTCAAGAGGTCAAAGGTCATGTCAGGCAAAAATGTGATATTTGAGAACAGCTGAAGGGATTTAAATCAAACTAAATATAAGTGTTATAATGATGTAATAATGTAGGTGGAGGCATATGTGTTGACGTCGAAGAGTGTCATTATAGTTTTAGTTGTTGTCGTCACATCATCATCTTGTTCCATGCTTCATATCAGATTGGAGGGTGTCTTTCCGAGTCGAGAGGGCCATAAGAGCTATGATGCGGCCCGCAAGCTGGAGGTTCCCTATGCCTACTCTGATAGAGCATTGGTTCTGCCGAAGCAGTTTCTTGACTAGGGTTATAATTCTGGATGGTTCACCACTCTGACCCACAAGTTAGGGTAGGTATTTGGATTTTACTCAGAGTTCTGGTGTTAGCTGGCCTACTTTTCGCAAAGGACACTGGGCTCTTCAGCATCCACCAGCGAATGCTGGCAGACGGGATTTCCAGTTTAATGTCCATCCGATGGACGAAGTCAATCCGAGGGACGGCACACACTTTGATGCATCACCGTGCATGCGAAACACCAGGTTGACAGTTAATAGCTGGGTTTGGATTTGAACCCAGACGCGACAGCTCAGAGACCTTTTCCAGAGAACAGATCTTCTGGCAGAATACCTCTAGCGCCGATGCTATCCTGCCAGCCCTTTTTCTATTTTTGGAAATTATCAATTAAAAGACGAATGGAATAAATATCTTGAGATTAAGGACAATGATGAAGGAAAAAGTGTTTATATGTACATTTAATATCCCATTCTCAAAACCTTTTGACCTCTGTTGTTGACCAATATAGGTGTTGAAATATCCCTTTTTGGTGTTTTAACAATGGTGGCCTAATATGGAGGAAACTCCTATGGATCGTTGTTTGTGCAGGCGTCCATACCCCTTTCCCAAATGTTCTCAAGATGGGGACCTTGGAGAAACGGAGCCGTGCAGTGGCTCTGTGGCGTGAATACCTCGCTGTCCTGTCACCCATGTTCTTGCAGCTCTACCAACCTGGGCAGGAGTTTGAGGGAAGGCCTGTGGAAGTGCATGCAATTGCCTTGTGCCAGGTATTTGAATAATGCCATGACCTCTGGCTCTGTGAAGGAATATTTTTGTAAATGCTCTGCATTACTCTTATGAGTATCGTTAGATGGCTTTTCCGAAGTGGAATAGTCTGGCATATTCAGCAGAAAAAGTTTGTGGTGTTTAAAAAAAAAAAAAATTATATATTGCAAGAGTCTAGATTCATGGATGAACTAAACGACATTGGACAGCAGGTTTACAGACAACAAAAGGGTGTGGGGTGAGAGAGATGTTGTGGATACAAAGACTCAAGGAGGAATAACGTAAAAAAAAGAAACAATGGCTTGGAGAGGAACAGAATGGGAAATGATCAGTGTGTATGGGAAAATTGTGAATGTACATGGATGATCATGTCATCCATCCATCCATTGGGACCATACTCTGTGCAGAGCGTTGATGCTGCCTCAGCAGTCTCCTTGGCTATTGGGTACAATCCTGGACGGGTCGCCACTCCGACGCAGGATACCAGCAAGCTGGCACTCATTTTCCCGACCTCGGAAGGATGAAAAGCAGTCAACCCCACCTGGTATTAATTCAACAGCAAGTGGGATTTGAACTCATAATCCTAGGATCCTAATCCCACCACCCTAACCATTAAGCCAACACCAGGCATATCATGTGATGTAGTGATGGGAAGTACATTTTACAGGCTGAAGCAAGCGGGATGAGACAATAGACACAGCAGGGAGACAATTCCACAATTGGGAGAATAGGTGGACAAATGAATGCAGATGGGTAATGAACACACACTTGGGGATGGTGCGCAGGTGAGGGCCTCCTTGAAGAACACGTGTGACCTGGGGTGGCTATGGGAGGGCAGAGATAAGAGAGAATATGAGGAGCAAAACCAAATGTAAGCATATAGAATGGAGAGCCCATCAACTTGTTGCCAGTGGGGGAGTGATAGTCCTTTGAATCTGCCTTTATTGAGATTCCATTGCTGTGTAAGGCTTTGTTTTTGATGGCCTCAAGAGGAGAAAGGTGGGAAGCAGGAGCACCAGCCCAGAGTGGGCATTGGCGAGTCATACTCCATGGAGCTTCATATGAAAGGCTGGTACCTCATGATTATATCAGATGTGGCTTTGGAATGCCTTACCTCTCTGGAGAAGACCCAGGTGGTGGTTCACCTTTGATACCAGTTTGGAGATATTATCCTTCCACAAAAGCTTATGGCAGAAAATGTGGCCAAGGGGTTACAGGGACTGCTCCTCTTCCAGTGGCTGTCCAGAGAAGTGGATGAGAGCTTTTAGCGTTGTCTGCGCCCCACAGAAATATTCCACGAAGTGGTTTGTTTTGTCCCAAACACCGATCTCTGTGGAACGACCATGTGAATGCATATGACTTACTGGCGTTGAATGTCGGGTTACAAGTAGCTGAACAGCAGACTATTTTGTCCAGATGTGAAAGGGGTTCAGTAGTTGCTGGGCTTTCAGAAGAGTTCTGCATCGGGTGGAGGTATCCGGAAAACGCTAAAGTTGGCTTTCAAGTAGTACTAGGCGTGCTTCTCATCGCTTCGCTGATGGGTTTAATCCAAAAGACGGCGTGTTGTACTCGCCAAACATATTGTACGTGAATCTGTGATCATCACTGAGGATGTAAAATTAAGTAAAAACCAAAGAAAAAGGATCTTTTATATAACACGTAATAGTAATCGTCATGGCTGTGGCTGTGCATGTTGTTGTTTGTGTGCTCCTTATGTGTACTTTAATATATTTTTTATATTGCTTCAAGAAGTGTTGCTGTATTTCCTTCTCCGTGCTCCTCCCATGTCCTTGTAAAGGGTTCCTGCTGTAGTAAAATAACACGTTGAATGTAAGCTGATTTCCAAATGATGTTGATACTTGGGCAGCTGATTACTAAATGATGTTGATAATGCTGACATCGCAGATTACCAAACATAACAAGATGGCGACTATGCGCGACCCCCACCCCTTGTATGTCATGACGTCGATTTCTTCGATAAAATAAATGCTGATACAAATTCCTGACAGCTTGACTGCACAATGTAAGGTGACATTGCAGTTAAAGATGACAGAAACACAAATCTATCCATATCTTAACGAAGACACGTCCTTTGTGCGTAACTGTTTAAACGGTGAAGACGGACTGACCACGTGCCTGGGCGTGGCCAAACTCTATGATCGACAGGAGCTCTGAAGCGCTCGAGCTGTGATTGGTTACTGATCTCGTGGACGGTCTGACGACCAATCTGACGACCAATCACAGCAATGACGTAAATGTAAGGAGGACGAGGAGAAAACAATTTGAAAACCCCCTCCTATTGACAGAGTCAAACGTCGGGGTAATAAATGTTACATTAAAGTTACTTTAATAAATGTTACTTTGCATTGACAGAACCCCAGACTGAAAGGAAATATGAGAAAAGACACCATTATAGGGCCACCTGCTGTTTATGCTCACAGAGGAAATCGGACAAACAGGGGACCCCTGA
The DNA here is from genome assembly GCA_035128595.1 of Eptatretus atami. Taxonomy (NCBI): domain Eukaryota; kingdom Metazoa; phylum Chordata; class Myxini; order Myxiniformes; family Myxinidae; genus Eptatretus; species Eptatretus atami. The sequence goes on along the minus strand of CM068959.1, from coordinate 60,640,016 downwards.
ATACAAAAGGAACACAATTTAGAAGTCAAACATGGATGCCAAACAGTATGAGCGGCTCGATAGATATCCAAAGAGATGGTCCTAACCTCTTTCTTGATGTTCAAGGTTTTCATCCACTGCTGTCAGAAGGAGTAATATGTCCAAAGTGGAATCGCCAGGTTGGAAGTCAAACCTCTTTTTTTGGACTATCGACAAAATCTCGGGCATGGCCACAATGATGGACTCCATTACTCTGCTAATTATAGGGAGGAGGCTGGATAGGTCTCTGAAGGGGAGAGGATTATGTATGATGGGATTGCTGGAGAGTTCCTGAGGATTTCAGCCCTTACGCCGTCATGAATGGTTGAGGAAGACATGTCGATCTGGCTAAGAAACTTCTCCACTACGACAGGGAAGATGTCTACATTGTCTTGGAAAAAAAATTTCTAATGGGAGGAAGGGTAGAAAGAGGAGCGGATGTATTGAGAACCTTGGCCTTTGATGAACCAGACTCGGTTTCTTGGCAAGGGTTATTCTGGGTGGTATGCCAATGCCTTCCTAGCAGTAGTTTAGAGTAGGGATTGGTAGTTTAGTCAGGGTGCCGGTGATAGCTCGTCTACTCCTGTACGAAGGACACTGCGCGATCTTTAACGTCCACCAACTAATGTTGACAATCGGGACGTCCAGTTTAACATCCATCCGAGGGACAGCAAAGGCATTGATGAATTACCCTGCCTGTGAAACACCGCCAGGACAGTTAATAGCTGGGCCAGGATTAAGTCCCAGGCTAGACAGCTTGGAGGTGAGTGTGTGTACCTCCGAAGACATCCTGCCAGCCCCACACCCAAAGTACAACCACCAAATTTCACCTCATTCAGTCCAGCATTGTTGTTGTTTTTTAATACATAGCCAAGGTTCGTGGAACAGCTGTTACACTGACCGGATCAGGATATAACACCAAAAAAATGAACAATAGAGACGGAGAGAGAGGGGGAGAAAGGGGTACACAGAGATCGAGACGCACAGAGACACAGAGCGGGGGTGGTGGTGAGGGTGGGGCGGGGGGGGGGGCACTTGTACAAACAATGTGTGTGGGGAGGAATGGGGACAGAAAAAATGTGTGGGGTGGACAAGATGGATACAGAAGGAAACTCTGAAGAAGAAAAACTGGAGAGTTTGAAGGTTAGGGGTGGGTTTGGTGTGGGGTGGGGAGAGGTGTGGGGTGGGGGAGGAGGGTAATGAGGTCCAAAATAATAATGGTTTGTTTTGTTGATGATCTGAAATTGGGGTTTAGGCAAACCCAACCACTTCACTGGACAGCAACTGGAAGAGGTGCAATTTCAGGAGGTGCATACAAGTCAAACACACACACACACACACACACACACACACACACACACCAAATTATATATAGTATGAACTATCACAATCTTTCTCTGATTAATGTATGTAAATGTGAGAGACATTTTCATGGTAAAAATGCAGTTATCATCCCAAGTTACCAGGAGGGCATTTTACAGTCATCCATGTCGGCTGCAAGGGCATCGATCACTGTTGAGAAAGTGTGGGACGGGGGATAGGGGGGACATGAGAGTACATAGCACCAAGTCAACATGGCGTAAGGTCTAGAGACTGCCGAGGGGCCCTGGAAATTTTGGATTCTGAGCACTTCATGGCCACTTGTGTTGCCTTTTCTGGGAAAATTATTTTTGTGGGTTTGAGAGGATTGGGGGTGGGGGAGGTCAACTTTATTTTTTGTTCTGTACAGTCAAAAAAATAAAGGAATAGGAATAACAAAAAAATCGTAAGTTGGCAAGAAAGGAAGAAGAACAATATAACAACCTGGGAACAATGACCTAAAAGTCCAATTCAGTGAGCAATTGGAGAGAAGAGCAGTTATACATCGCTAACAACACCCCAAGCTGCGAACGTTTTTCCAAGACAAAAAAGTAAATAAAACATCGGAATTCCTCCGGATCTTTTGCAATTTTTTTTTCTTTTTTGCATACAGAGTTGAGGCTCATGGAAGAGCGAGAACACTGAACAGATCAGGACACAGCAGGACAAAAGGAACAGTCCAGAGATTGAGGGGTAGGGGGAAGGGGCACTAACAGCTTAGTTGAAGGACAAAATTGAGGGAAACTTGTACAGAACAATTTGTCTGGGGAGGAATGAGTTGTAGTGGAGGATGCATGGGGTGGACAATGTGGATTCAGAAGGAAACTCCCAGGAAGGAAAAATTGAAATATGGAAGAGGGCTTGGCGGTAGAGCGTGGCAAATCAAATCGTGACAACTTTTGTCTTATGGGTTATGACGGACCCTTATTCCCCTAATACGTTTGGTTGAAATTGGATAACTAATGACCAAGTGCATTGACTACTAAAGGCAGACACCAAATTGTGTACTTTGGTATGATGATGATGATGATGATTATGATATTAGACTTGAAACCCTCAAGTGTTGTCAATAGCTCTCTCAAGTGCCGGTCCACACGTGCTCTGGAGCTGTACGCAATGTGGATCAGTTGTGGTGAATATAATTAATTGTTTGGGCCATACGAAATTCGGGTAACCAACGGTCCCAAAAAGCAGAGAATCAATTAATATTCCACTCATGAGGCAATGTATCGCTTATTCAAACTTTTCATAAAATTCATTAAATCAAGGAAAACTTCTTGATCATCCTTTGGTGAGTACAGTATAAACATTTTTTTGTTTTTCACCCCAAAAAGTTGGAGGGGGGGGGGGACAATCAATATGCAGTCCCCCTCCTCCAAAAGGTAGGGGAGGACACGTCCCCTCCCCCACCGTCCCCCACCGATCAATGCCCACGGTACTGATGCTACATGTAGGCCAGGCAACATTTGGCAGGCGAATCGTACTCGAAAGGGGATTTAGCTGAGTTTCTACTGACAATCTTACGATAGCATTTGATCACAGTTATAATTTGACTCGTGCTGTTTCCAGAAGCGTAAATCAACTTTGAAACCATAAGCTTTGGAAGTAATCTAGTATTTAACATTACACTGTTTTTACAGTAAATGTTTACTTGTTATGTAATTTTATTACATCTTGCAGTTGCATATTTAGTGTCTGCTTTTCAGGTATTTACTTCATCACCAAGCAGTAATGCTAATTACAACCACTTGAGGGCAGCAATGCTTCAAATTTAGAGCTTAATTATTCTCTTACCCCTCTTCCCTCCCTTTGGTGTGCAGGGCATGACCCGCAGCAGTAGTTTTAGCCTGTTTCCAACGGGGGTAGGTGGTCATTGCTCCTTTGAGGTGACCTTTTCCGGTGGTGCACGTCTTCATCTGCGTGCTCCATCTGAGGAGCAGGCTGATGACTGGCTGGAGCGCCTTGGAGAGGCATTGGCTGGCCAGAGGTCTGTGCCCGAGCTTGGAGAGACCCATGCGGTGGAGCAGTGGCCCCAGCAGCCAACGTCCATTCATTGGCCCCCTGAAGCATTTTCAGAAGCACTTGTTCATGGCGTTCTCCAGCGCATGACTGCCAGTGGTGTTTGGCGCACTTTCTACTTCTGTCTTACACCAACAGTACTTGAATACTACACACTTGCAGGGGTAGGAGGCCCTCCACTCTGTTCGTATGCCATCACGGACCTTCGTGCGGTCCTTCCAGACATCAACCAACACCCACTCGGGTGTTTCAATGTGGAGCTCACCCACGACACATTGTACTTGAGGGCTGCAAGGCAGCATGAAGCGGAGCATTGGATGGATACCATGCGTACTTTGCTTCACGAGCGCAGCCCACCAGAACCGGAGTTGCCGTTAGGGTTGGTGAATGGTGAAAGCGGTGGAGTCGACAGAGCGGGTGGTGAAACCACGTGCCATCACGTGGTGTCGTGTCATGGACAATACAGGACTTGCAAAATTGTGAGTGCAGCCTCCGTCACAACTACCTTTCTCAGCCTCTTGCTGTTGCTTCCACAAGAGAAAGGACTGGATGCACAAGGTTACAAGTGTGCGAGTAAGTCCTCTACGTTTGTGCTTTACACTATTTTGCAATCGGCCTTTGGCAAAATTGATTTGTCCCATTAGCTCACATGTATGAAAATAAAACTCCATCGAGTTAAAACCAAGTGTTGAAGGGATAGAATGCGAAAATCGCCTTATTTAAACTAGTTGACCCCTTTCATCCAATAAAATCAAAGCTGTAATTGAAGTCATGTGATTTTTACCATCGTTTATTTAGTGACCAAATAAGCAACAATGTGACCAATTATTTTGTCTTAAGTACATATAATCACCAACAAAACCACAGCATAGTTTTGGTTGTCATAACCTTGTGAAAATCATAAAAGCTGGCTTGGTTGAAAATAGGTTGTTTTATTTTGCTTATGTTGATCAAACTGTTTGTTTGGTTTTCCTAGCCTTTGCGAAAGGGATGGAATCATGGGGGACACTTGCCTTTTGTCATAAATACTGCTCGAGTCGATCACAGTAGCCTAAATTGTGTTTGCGTAAGGTTACTTGGGAAAACTACTAATGTATTATTATGTACAGGGTGTTTCATAAAAAAACGCAACCCAAAGTTGTTTTTAAACTTTCTTAATTTTCCATTGAAACAACATGAAACTTAAACATAATAATCTTTCTAATATGTAGAATAAAGTAACACACAAAAATGAAACCAGTGATTTCAGTAAAGTTGTGGATGGATCCTCCTGGTAAAGTTGGCGATAACTCGGCTGCGTTCCTGAACCGGAATAGCTTTGATGTTTGTGGCAATTGCATTTTTGAGGTCGTCAATAGTCTGAACTTCTCAAGTTCAGACTCAAGAACTTCTCAAGCTGAACTTCTCAAGGCTGGTGGAAATGCTGCACTCGTGTCGTTGCATGCAGTTTTTGCTCTGCCTGGAACACAGGATCATCCAACTGACTGGAGAGGGGCCTTGTTGTTCCTCTCTGGAAAGGGAAGGTGATCGCCAAGACTGCAACAACTACCGAGGGGTGACGCTGCTCTCAGTGCCGGCAAGGTCTTTGCTCGGATAATTCTTGATAGGGTTCGCCACCATCTGCTTGAGCACCAGCGTCCAGAGCAGTCAGGCTTTACACCAAAGAGGTCAACGATTGACCGTATCCTTGCTCTTCGTGTCCTCATCGAACGCAGACGAGAGTTTCGGCAGGGGCTGCTTGCAGCCTATGTTGATCTCTGTAAAGCGTTCGATTCAGTGAATCGGGATGCCCTCTGGAGGATTCTTGGTCTTCGTGGGGTGCCACAAAAACTGATCGATCTGATGTCTGAACTCTACTCTGGTACTGAGAGTGCTGTGAAGTGTGGTGGTACCATCTCTGACTTATTTCCAGTTGTTACTGGAGTTCGTCAGGGGTGTGTACTGGCCCCACACTTTTCAGCACTTGTATGGACTGGATTTTAGGGAGGATGTCGGAGAGATCAAGCTGCGGTGCATCGTTTGGGATGTCAAGATCTCGGACCTTGATTTTGCAGATGATGCAGTCATCTTTGCGGAGACTTTAGATATCCTTTTGGGGCCCTCGAGGTGCTGAATGAGGAGTCGGAGCCGCTGGGATTACGGGTTCCTTGGTAAAACTAAGATCCAGGCTTTCGGTGACATCTTGGATGCTGCTGTCCTGTCTGGGTCTGTTTGTGGTGAGGATGTAGAGGTCGTGGAGAGATTCACTTACCTTGGCAGTGATATTCATGTCTCTGCTGCTGTGAGTCAGAGGTCAATAGACGTCTGGGTCGGGCCTGCGGAGTCATGGATTCACTGGATCATTGGGTGTGGCGCTGCCGTACTGTGCGGGAGACGAAAGTCCGAGTCTTCAGGTCCTTGGTACTTCCAGTCTTGCTCTATGGATGCGAGACTTTGACTCTGACCAAGGATCTGAGACGGAACTTAATTCCTTTGGTACCAGGTCTCTTCGGAGAATTCTTGGCTATCGCTGGTCGGATTTTTTGTCCAACGAGCGGTTGCTGAGAGAGACTCGGATGAGTTTGTTACCTGCATAGTCCGTGAGCGTCAGTTGCGGCTGTATGGACATGTGGCTCGTTTTCCTGACGCTGATCCTGCTCACCAGATTCTCTCAGCGGGGAGTCTCGTGAGTGGAGGAGGCCAGTGGGCCGACCACGTGCCTCGTGGTTGCAGCAGGTTGACCATCATCTCAAGGAGATGGGGATGGGCCTGGCATCTGCCTGGGGGATGGCCAGACGGAGGCCCTGGAGTACCGGCGGAAAGTGGACGCAGCGACGCGCTGTCTGGCACATGCTCCCATACCTGACCTGACCCATAGTCTGATGCCTCCCCTGGTACACTCAAACCTTCAGGTAACCACACATATAGACTCAGGTGGGTTGAGGTCAAAGAATAGGGTTCCCATTCAACACTTGTCCTTCTCGAGATGATCCACTCACTGAATTTCTGTTGGAGCTATTGTATCGATGTGTTGGAACTGTGAGGTGTGGCACCATCTTGCTGAACCTGTCGAGGTGGCGCTTCCTTGCTAATCAAAACCCCGGAACCGGAAGATCGGAAATCGGAGCGAAGGCCCGATTTCCGATCATCGATTTGGTTTCAGACCAGGTCACTCTACCCTGGATATGCTGCTTCTGCTCTCCCAATAATGGATGGAGGTCCTTAATGCCAGACATGAAATCAGAGCCAGATCCTCGACAATCGCGTGCCTTTGACATGGACTGGCACCCTGCCTCGCTCACAAAACTCTTCCTATGGTATCGAAGCTCGCAGACTTCCTCTCCTGTCACAGCAATGTGTGGCCCGAAGTGGATTCTCTTCATCCCTCTTCCTGTCCAGGCTGGAGTTCCTCAAGGCAGTGTTCTGGGCCTGTTCTTTTTCTGGTTTTCTTCAATGATCTCTCCGACTCTGGAAAATCCTCTATCTCTTCGCTGATGACTCCACCCTCCCGCGTACCATCTTCATCCTCAGACTGCCAAGCAGCAGTTTCTTCTCGCTCACTGCAGATCTGGGTAAAATCACAAACTGGTCCAACACGTGGAACATTCTTTCAATCCTGACAAATCTCACACTCTCACTATGTCTCTCCAAAAGGACCGTTTGGAACCCCTCCCCCCACACTTTTCTTTCAAGCTTCTGGGTCTCACCCTCTGCCATGATCTTTCCTGGGAAAGCCACATTTCCAAGCTGGCCTCAAAGCCAGTCACCGACTGGGAATCCTCGTTGAGAAAATCCTTCCTCGGGCCACCAAAGCTCCTGACCACATACAAGCTTTTGTTCGCAGCCTGATGGAGTACTGCTCTCCCCTCTGGGCTGGTGCTCCCATATCTCACCTTTCTCAGCTTCACGCTGTGGAAACCAAGGAATTTAGGATTATTGGTATCTCCCACGGTGAGGCTGAGTCTTTGGGCCTCTCACTCTCTCACCACAGGCAGGTTAGTGGTCTTTCTGTCTTCTTCTGTCTCTCTCCGTCTCGCCCCCCCCCCGCCCCTACCTTTGCTCTGTGTGCAATATGTCACCCCCCCTCATATTTCCGCAGGGCGCTCAAGGTCCGCCAGCACCCCTTCTGTAAAACTACCAAAATCACGAATCACGCTCACCTTCACTCTTTATTCCTCTTTTTCCCTCCTTTTGAATAAACTCCACACTCTCTTCAATCCCATTCTTCCCTCCAGGCCTTCAAAACAGCTGTTCACCACCACCTCTTATCTTCCCCCATCCAAAACCATGATCTTTTCTACCCTGATAATCCAACCCAACCCCACCTCCTTCAAATTCCCTGCTTTCCTTCCTGAAAGTCCCTGTAATGTCCATCTTGTATACCCGTGTTCCCCACCCTATCCCTCTCCCTTCCACAGATCTCCTCATGTCTGTGTCCTCACTGTTTTGTCCTTCCCTCTCCCAGACCCCTCTTGTCTCCTGCCCCCCCTTGTTGTGCTTTATGTGTTAGCTCTCATATGAGTCTCGACGAGGTATACAAAGAAAAAAAAATGCAACCCAGAATTTCTGCATAACGATCAAGTACCATTCAGTGGTTACGGTTACCGATTTGCCTTCTTCATGTTGAAACCAGAAAGGCTCAATGATGCCGGATTTTCCTGTGGCAACCCATGCAGTGCATTTCTGGCTGTGCAACGACCTTTCTCGAACTTCATCAGGAGAAGTAAAACCCCAAAACATGTTTTTAGAGTTAATATGACCACTTGAAAGAAAGTGAGCCTCGTCAGAAAACCACACATTACTCAGAAAATTTGGATTTTCAAAGTTTCAAAGGATTCAACACAAAGTTGTTTATCATTGTCTGTTAGTTTTTGCTTTACTTGTATGTGATACTGGTACATGTTTAGTTCTTGCTTCAGAATTATTTGTGTATTTGATAAAGATATAAGTTGTCAACACCCAACCTGTCGAACAATTTCATCCAGATTCGTCCACACTTTTTGAGATATTCTCGCACACAAACAAACAAATGAAATTGCTCGTTGAGCAAGGAATTGCCGGAATAACTTTGTCATATCTCCATGATCTCTGAAAAAACAAAACCTGGAGTTTGATCTTTCAACGTCACAAGATTTGCCTTGACCTTGTGACTTCAAATAGTGACAAGCTATGCTGCGCGAGATCAAACCTAGTTTGAAGTCGATACGACCATTTTGAGTACGTTATGACAAAAAAAATATTCACGGTTTATAGTCGACCTCGGCATTGACCTTGATTGAAGGTCAAACAAACGTAACACATCCAGTGCCATTGCCTACATGGTGCAAATATTGGTGAACAAATCTGCACAATTGTGGACACTGTCAAACTTTTTAAAAATCTGAAAATCTGCATTTGTTTGTCATTAGGGAACTTTGTTGCCATGGTAACCGGAAGTGGCTGAACCAAATTTCGTCATTTTTGGCAAATAATAGGACACTCTACCAAGATACCACATGCCAATTGGAAGTAATCGGATCGAAATGACGTTTTTATCGCAATTTGAAATTTTTGACCGACCCCCCTGACATTCGACCCCCGACCGCTAAGAAGGGTGTTGGTGTGACACCCCAATGAGACATGTGGTTGGATGCAGAATTGGAAGATGCACATTTAGGATTTGGTTTGAAGTCACATGACATTTTAGCGGACGTTATTGCGAAATAAGAATTTCGATTTTTCGTGACCTTGACCTTGACCTTGACCTTTGACCTAGATTCATCAAAACGACAAGTTGTCTAAGTTGACCATGGCTGACGTCTGTACCCAGTTTGGTCATGATCGCTGAAACGGTGTGGCTGCTACAGGGTAAACAAACACACAAACAAACAGACACACAAACACACAGAATGACACACACAACCGACCAACATAATTGCCGAAATCCAAAGGATTCCGGCAATTAACAGACAGACAGAAAGGGGTGAAAACATAACCTCCTTCACCTTCGGTGGTGGAGGTAAAAATAGCCTCTCCAATGTCTCCATCCATTCAGGAATCAGCGAGATGAACAAAGGTATATATATATAGCTCTTCCAAACAAGTTACAAAATTGTAATTGTTGAGCTTATTTAGCAGTAGTAAGTGAATCCCAAATGCAATTCATTACAAGACACAATTAAAGTACCTGCACATTGTATACAGAAGATTAGGTATGAAGTAGGTCGTGATATGGATGAAGACTACTTCATGATACAGCAATTCTTGAGAAAGGTATGCACATTACACCACCATAACTCTCAACAACAGCTTGAAATTTCATCAGTGAAAATACATATATATCCTCTGCACTTTAGGCTGACTGACAGTCTTGATTTGTAAAACATCCAACCTATTTTGCAATGTTCCATTCCATTATTCGTACGTTGAACTTTTATTCTCATATCATCATTTTGCTCTTCCACAAGCCTCAATAACGTACATAAATGTATAAAACCAAAAATGGAACTGGAGGAAGCTCTTCCACCACAATAAACAAGCACAAGTGTTTCATTAAAAAAAAAAAAAATCCCTATTAAAGTTATGTGAAATATTTATTTTTAACACCAAATTTTTTTGATTGCAAGATTGTATGAAGCATCGTTTGGAGGAAAACTGCAAACATCAGTCATACTGTTAATTTGAAGATGGCTCGAACAATTCTGAACAAAGGATTTTTATTATGGAGTCTTACTTTGCCACAAAGTCATTTAAACAGATTCAGAATGAAGTTTGAGACCAGATTAGCCTCGAGATAAGTCTGCTATTTTTCGAATTGATAAAGAGGTTTAAGTCCCACTGGAGGTATAAAATCATAATTGCTCAAAGTTGGTCGCCAGAGGACTGCAAGATCACGAGAATACATCGAAGTGATCCATGAAGCAATTTTGAGAGCCCCAGGAAATTTCCGCGTCGTCGATCTCAAGAATTGAACTTATATCTTTATACAATACACAAATAATTCTGAAGCAAGAACTAAACATGTACCAGTATCACATACAAGTAAAGCAAAAACTAACAGACAATGATACAACTTTGTGTTGAATCCTTTGAAACTTTGAAAATCCAAATTTTCTGAGTAATGTGTGGTTTTCTGACGAGGCTCACTTTCTTTAAGTGGTCATGTTAACTCTAAAAACATGTTTTGGGGTTTTACTTCTCCTGATGAAGTTCGAGAAAGGTCGTTGCACAGCCAGAAATGCACTGCATGGGTTGCCACAAGCAAATCCGGCATCATTGAGCCTTTCTGGTTTCAACATGAAGAAGGCAAATCGTGTAACCGTAACCACTGAATGGTACTTGATCGTTATGCAGAAATTCTGGGTTGCATTTTTTTTTCTTTGTATACCTCGTCGAGACTCATATGAGAGCTAACACATAAAGCACAACAAGGGGGGCAGGAGACAAGAGGGGTGGGAGAGGGAAGGACAAAACAGTGAGGAGCAGAAGACATGAGGAGATCTGTGGAAGGGAGAGAAAGGGTGGGGAACACGGGATACAAGATGGACATTACAGGGACTTCAGGAAGGAAAGCAGGGAATTTGAAGGAGGTGGGTTGGGTTGGATTATCGGGGTAGAAAAAGATCATGGTTTTGGATGGGGGAAGATAAGAGGTGGTGGTGAACACTGTTTTGAAGGCCTGGAGGGAAGAATGGGATTGAAGAGAGTGTGGGAGTTTTATTCAAAAGGAGGAAAAAGAGGAATAAAAGAGTGAAGGTGAGCGTGATTCGTGATTTTGGTAGTTTTAACAGAAGGGGGTTGCTGCGGGACCTTGAGCCCTGCGGAAATATGGGGGAGGGGACATATTGCACACAGAGCAAAGGGGTAGGGGCGGGGGGGGGCGAGATCGAGAGGAGACGAAGAAGACAGAAAGACCACTGACCTGCCTGTGGTGAGAGAGTGAGAGGCCCAAAGATCAGCCTCACCGGTGGAGATGCCATAATCCTAAATTCCTTGGTTTCACAGCGTGAAGCTGAGAAAGGTGAGATAGGGAGCACCAGCCCAGAGGGGAGAGCAGTACTCCATCAGCTGCGAACAAAAGCTTTGTATGTGGTCAGGAGCTTTGGTGGCCCGAGGAAGGACTTTTCTCTACAGGATTCCCAGTCGGCGACTGGCTTTGGAGCCAGCTTGGAAATGTGGCTTCCCAGGAAAGATCATGGCAGAGGGTGAGACCCAGAAGCTTGAAAGAAAGTGGGGGGGGAGGGTTCCAAACGGTCCTTTTGGAGAGACATAGTGAGAGTGTGAGATTTGTCGGATGAAAGACATGTTCCACGTGTTGGACCAGTTTGTGATTTATCCAGACTGCAGTGAGCGAAGAAACTGCTGCTGCCGCGTCTGAGGATGACAGATGGTACGGCGGGAGGGTGAGTCATACGTGAAGAGATAAAGAGATTTCCAGAGTCTAAGAGATATAAGAAACCAGAAAAAAACAGGGCCAGAACACTGCCTTGAGGAACTCCAGCCTGGCAGTAAGAGGGATGAGAGAACTCCACTTCGGGCCACACATTGCTGTACAGAGAGGAAGTCTGTCGAGCTTCATACCATGGGAAGAGAGTTTTGTGAGAGGCAGGTGCCATGTCCATGTCAAAGGCACGCGATATGTCGAGGGATCTGGCTCTGATTTCATGTCTGACATTGAGACCTCCATCCATTGGGGAGAGCAGAGCAGCATATCCAGGGTAGAGTGACCTGGTCTAAACCAATCGATGATCGGAAATCGGGGCCTTCGCTCGATTTCGATCTTCCGGTTCCGGGTTTTGATTAGCAAGGAAGCGCCACCTCGACAGGTTTCAGCAAGATGGTGCCACACCTCACCAGTTCCAACAGATCAATACAATAGCTCCAACAGAAATTCAGTGAGTGGATCATCTAGAGGACAAATGTTGAATGGCGAGCCACATTCTCTGACCTCAACCCACCTGATGTCTATATATGTGTGGTTACCTGAAGGTTAGAGGTGTACCAGGGGAGGCATCAGACTATTGACGACCTCAAAAAGCAATCCACAAACATCAAAGCTATTCCGGTTCAGGAACGCAGCCAGTTAGACAACTTTACCAGGATTCATTGTCCTGCAGCAGCAGGGCATCATTAGAACACGTTTGTGAACTGTCTTCTGAAATCACTGGTTTTCATTTTTGTGTGTTACATTATTCTACATATCACAAAGATTATTATGTATTAGTTTCATGTTGTTTCAATGGAAAATTAAGAAAGTTTAAAACTTGGGTTGCATTTTTATTGAAACACCCTGTACATAATAATAACATTTAGTTTTCCCAAGTAACCTTACGCAAACACAATTTAGGCTACTGTGATCGACTCGAGCAATATTTATGACAAAAGCAAGTGTCCCCCATGATTCCCATCCCTTTCCAAAGGCTAGGAAAACCAAACAAACAAACAGTTTGATCAACATAAGCAAAATAAACAACCTATTTTCACCAAGCCAGCTTTAATGATTTTCACAAGGTTATGACAACCAAAACTATGCTGTGGTTTTGTGGTGATTATATGTACTTAAGACAAAATAATTAGTCACATTGTTGCTTATTTGGTCACAAAATAAAAGATGGTAAAAATCACATGACTTCAATATACAGTCTTGATTTTATTGGATGAAAGGGGTCAACTAGTTTGAAATAAGGCGATTTTCGCATTCTATCCCTTCAACACTTGGTTTTAACTCGATGGAGTTTTATTTTCATACATGTGAGCTAATGGGACAAATCAATTTTGCCAAAGGCCCGATTGCAAATAGTGTAAAGCACAACCGTAGAGGACTTACTTGCACACTCTGTAACCTTGTGCATCCAGTCCTTTCTCTTGTGGAAGCAACAGCAAGAGCTGAGAAAGGTAGTTTGGACGGAGGCTGCACTCACAATTTTGCAAGTCCTGTATTGTCCATAGACACGCACCACGTGATGGCACTGGTTTCACCACCCGCTCTGTCGACTCCACCGCTTTCACCATTCACCAACCCTAACGGCAACTCCGGTTCTGGTGGGCTGCGCTCGTGAAGCAAAGTACGCATGGTATCCATCCAATGCTCCGCTTCATGCTGCCTTGCAGCCCTCAAGTACAATGTGTCGTGGGTGGACTCCACATTGAAACACCGCGAGTGGGTGTTGGTTGATGTCTGGAAGGACCGCACGAAGGTCCGTGATGGCATCGAACAGAGTGGAGGGCCTCCTACCCCTGCAAGTGTGTAGTATTCAAGTACTGTTGGTGTAAGACAGAAGTAGAAAGTGCGCCAAACACCACTGGCAGTCAAGCGCTGGAGAACGCCATGAACAAGTGCTTCTGAAAATGCTTCAGGGGGGCCAATGAATGGACGTTGGCTGCTGGGCCACTGCTCCACCGCATGGGTCTCTCCAAGCTCGGCACAAGACCTCTGGCCAGCCAATGCCTCTCCAAGGCGCTCCAGCCAGTCATCAGCCTGCTCCTCAGATGGAGCACGCAGATGAAGACGTGCACCACCGGAAAAGGTCACCTCAAGGAGCAATGACCACCTACCCCCGTTGGAAACAGGCTAAAACTACTGCTGGCGGGTCATGCCCTGCACACCAAAGGGAGGAGAGGGGTAAGAGAATAATTAAGCTCTAAATTTGAAGCATTGCTGCCTCAAGTGGTTGTAATTAGCATTACTGCTTGTGATGAAGTAAAATACCTGAAAAGCAGACACTAAATATGCAACTGCAAGATGCTAATAAAATTACATAACAAGTAAACATTTACTGTAAAAACAGTGTAATGTTAAATACTAGATTACTTCCAAAGCTTATGGTTCAAAGTTGATTTACGCTTCTGAAACAGCACGAGTCAAATTATAACTGTGATCAAATGCTATCGTAAGATGTCAGTAGAAACTCAGCTAAATCCCCTTTCGAGTACGATTCGCCTGCCAAATGTTGCCTGGCCTACATGTAGCATCAGTACCGTGGCATTGATCGGTGGGGGACGGTGGAGGGGACGTGCCTCCCCTACCTTTTGGAGGAGGGGGACTGCATATTGATTGTCCCCCCCTCAACTTTTTTGGGTAAAAACAAAAAATGTTTATACTGTACTCACCAAAGGATGATCAGAAGTTTTTCCTTGATTTAATGAATTATGAAAAGTTTGAATAGCGATAAATTGCCTCATGAGTGGAATATTAATTGATTCTCTGCTTTTGGACCGTTGTTACCCGAATTCGTATGGCCCAAACAATTAATTATATTCACCACAAACTGATCCACATCGCCGTACACTCCAGAGCACGTGTGGACCGGCACTTGAGAGAGCTATTGACAACACTTGAGGGTTCAGTCTAATATCATAAATCATCATCATCACATCATCCAAAGTACACAATTGGTTCTGCCTTTAGTAGTCAATGCACTTGGTCATTAGTTATCCAATTTCAACCAACGTATAGGGAATAAGGGTCCGTCATAACCCATAAGACAAAAAGTTGTCACGATTGATTGCCACGCTCTACCGCCAAGCCCTCTTCTCATATTTTCAGTTTTTCCTTCGAGTTCCTTCTGAATCCACATTGTCCACCCCATGCATCCTCCACTACAACTCATTCTCCCCAGACAAATTGTTCATGTACAAGTTTCCCTCAATTTTGCTTCAACTAACTGTTATGCCCCTTCCCCTACCTCCCTCAATCTCTGGACCTGTTCCTTTGTCCTGCTGTGTCCTGATCTGTTCAGTGTGTCTCGCTCTTCCATGAGCCTCAACTTCTGTATGCAAAAAAGAAATTTTTTTGCAAAAGATCCGGAGGAATTCTGATGTTATATTTACTTTTTCTGTCTTGGAAAAACGTTTGCAGCTTGGAGTGTTGTTAGCGGCATGTACAACTGCTCTTCTCACCAATTTGCTCACTGAATTGGACTTTTAGGTTTCATTGTTCCAGGGTTGTTATATTGTCTTCTTCTTTCTTGCCAACTTACGATTTTTTGTTATTCTATTCCTTTTTTTTTTGACTGTACAGAACAAAAAATAAGTTGACCTCCCCCACCCCCAATCCTCTCAAACCCACAAAATAATTTTCCCAGAAAGGCCACACAAGTGGCCATGAAGTGCTCGAATCCAAAATTTCCAGGGCCCCTCGGCAGTTCTAGACCTTACGCCATGTTGGACTTGGTGCTATGTACTCTCATGTCCCCCCTATCCCCGTCCCACATTCTCACAGTGATCGATGCCTTGCAGCCGCACATGGTGACTGTAAAATGCCCTCCTGGTAATTGGATGATAACTGCATTTTTACCAAATGAAAATGTCTCTCCATTTACAATACATTAATCAGAGAAAGATTGTGATAGATCATACTATATATAATTTGGTGTGTGTGCGTGTGTGTAGTGTGTGTGTGTTTGACTTGTATGCACCTCCTGAAATGCACCTCTCCAGTTGCTGTCCAGTGAAGTGTTGGGTTTGCCTAAACCCCCAATTTCAGATCATCAACAAAAACAAAACCTTATTATTTTGGAGCCTCATTACCCCTCTCCTCCCCCACCCCACACCTCCTCCCCCACCCCACACCAAACCCACCCCCTAACCCTTCAAACTCTCCAGTTTTTTCTTCTTCAGAGTTTCCTTCTGTATCCATCTTGTCCACCCCACACATCTTTTCTGTCCCCCATTCTCCCCACACACATTGTTTGTACAAGTGTCCTCCCCCCCCCCCCACCTCCACCACCACCCCGCTCTGTGTCTCTGTGCGTCTCGATCTCTGTGTACCCCTTTCTCCCCCTCTCTCCTCCGTCTACTATGTTCATTTTTTTGGTTATATCCTGATCCGTCCGTAGTAACAGCTGTTCACGAAACTTGGCTATGTATTAAAAAACAACAACAATGCTGGATAATGAAGTGAAATTTGGTGTTTTGTACTTTGGGTGTGGGGCTGCAGGATGTCTTCGGAGTACACACACTCACCTCCAAGCTGTCTAGCCTGGACTTAATCCTGGCCCAGCTATTAACTGTCCTGGTGGTGTTTCACAGCAGGGTAATTCATAATGCCTTTGCTGTCGCCTCGGATGGATGTTAAACTGGACGTCCGCGATTGTCGACATAGTTGGTTGACGTTAAGATGCGCGCAGTGTCCTTCGTGCAGAGTAGACGAGCTATCACCGGCACCCTGACTAAACTACCAACCCTATCTAAACTACTGCTAGGAGGCATTGGCATACACCCAGTATAACCTTGCCAAGAACCGAGTCTGGTTCATCAAAGGCCAAGGTTCTCATACATCCGCTCCTCTTTCTACCCTTCCTCCCATTAGAAAAATTTTTCCAAGAAATGTAACATCTTCCTGTCGTAGTGGAAAGTTTCTTAGCCAGATCGACATGTCTTCCTCAACCATTCATGACGGCGTAAGGGCTGAAATCCTCAGGAACTCTCCAGCAATCCCATCATACATAATCCTCTCCCCTTCAGAGACCTATCCAGCCTCCTCCCTATAATTAGCAGAGTAATGGAGTCCATCATTGTGGCCATGCCGAGGTTGTCGAGTAGTCCAAAAAAAAGAGGTTTGACTTCCAACTTGGCAATTCCACTTTGGACATATTACTCCTTCTGACAGCAGTGGATGAAAACTTGAACATCAAGAAAGAGGTTAGGACCATCTCTTTGGATATCTATGCGAGCCGCTCATACTGTTTGGCATCCATGTTTGATTCTAAATTGTGTTCCTTTTGTATCCAGGGTCCCCTGTTTGTCCGATTCCTCTGTGAGCATAAACAGCAGCTGGCCCTATAATGGTGTCTTTTCTCATATTTCCTTTCAGTCTGGGGTTCTGTCATGCAAAGTAACATTTATTAAAGTAACTTTAATGTAACATTTATACCCGACGTTGACTCTGTCAATAGGAGGGGTTTTCAAATTGTTTTCTCCTCGTCCTCCTACATTTACCGCATTGCTGTGATGGGTCGTCAGATTGTCGTCAGCGTCCCGAGATCAGTAACCAATCACAGCTCGAGGCGCTTCAGAGCTCCTGTCGATCAATAGAGTTGGCCACGCCCAGGCACGTGTCAGTCCGTCTTCACCGTTAAACAGTTACGCACAAAGGACGTGTCTTCGCTTAAGTATGGATAGATTTGTGTTCTCTGTCATCTTTAACTGCATTCACCTTACATTGTGTAGTCAAGCTGTCAGGAATGTTATCAAGCATTATTTTATCGAAGAAATCGACGTCATGACATACAAGGGGGGGGTCCGCGATAGTCGCCATCTTGTTATGTTTGGTAATCTGCTGATGTCAGCATCAATCAACATCATTAGTAATATCGCCTGTGCAGTTCAACATCATTGAAATCACTTACATTCACCGATTTATTTTACTACACAGAACCCTTACAAGGACATGGAGACACGGAGAAGAATACAGCAACACTTCTTGAAAGCATATTAAAAATTATTTAAAGTACACATAAGGAGCACAACAAACAACAACATGCCAGCACAGCCATGACGATTACTATTACGTGTTACTATAACAGATCCTTTTTCTTGGTTTTATAACTTAATTTTACATCCTCAGTGATGATTACAGATTCACAGTACAATATGTTGGCGATACAACATGCGTCTTTTGGATTAACCCAGTCAGCGAAGCCGATGATAAGCACGCCTATATACTAAAGACCAACTCTTAACCGTTTTCCGGATACTCCACACGATGCAAACTCTCTGAAGCCCAGCAACTACTGAACCCCTTTCACATCTGGACCAAAATAGTCTGCTGTTCAGGACTACTTGAACCGACATTCAAACGCCATAATGTCATATCATTCACATGGTCGTTCCCAAGAGATCATGTGTTTGGGAATAAACAAACCACTTTGTGAATTTCGCTGGGGCGCAGACAACGCTATAAAGCTCTCATCCACTTCTCTGGACACACCTGAAGAGAGACATCCCGTGAACCCTTGGCCCACATTTTTCTCCATCAAGCTTTTGGAAGATCATATCTCCAACGCATCAAAGTGACCACCACCATGGTCTTCTGCCAGAGATAAGGCATTCCAAAGCCACATCTGATATAATACATGACGGTACCAGCCTTTCAGTATGAAGTTTCCAGGATGTATGACTCCCCAATGCCCACTCTGCGGTGTGCTCCTGCTTCCCACCTTTCTCCTCTTGAGCCATCAAAACAAAGCCTTACACAGCAATGAATCGCAATAAAGGCAGATTCAAGGGACTATCAGCTCCCCACTGGCAACAAGTTGAATGGCTCTCCATTCTATATGCTACATTTGTTTGCTCCTCAATTCTCTCTTATCTTCCATCGCATAGCCACCCCAGGTCACACGTTTCTTCAGGAGGCCCTCACTGCGCACCATCCCCAAGGCAGCGATACCCATCTGGGCAAATTTTAACTTTGTTTTCCACCCCTATTTTCTCCCAATTGTGAATTGCTCTCCCTGCTGTGTCTATGTCTCATCCCGCTTGCTTCAGCCTCTAAATGTACTTCCCATCACTACATATCACATGATATGCCTGGTGTTGGTTTAATGGTTAGGGTGGTGGGCTTAGAGATCTGAGTCAAATCCACTTTTTCTGTTAATTAATACCAGGTGGGGTTGACTGCTTGTCATCCTTCGAGGTGGAAAATGAGTGCAGATACTGGTATCCGCGTCGGAGTGGTGACCCGTCCAGGATTGTAACCAATAGCAGAGACTCTGAGGACAGCATCAACGCTCCTGCACAGAGTAGGTCCCATGATGTTGATGGTCACATATCATCCATGTACATTCACAATTTTCCATAACCACTTATCATTCCCATTCTTTCCTACTCCAGCATTGTTTCTCTTTTTTTGCTTATTCCCTGAAGTCTTTGATCCACAACATCTCTCTGCACCCCCACCCTTTTGTTGTTGTAACTGCTGCAATGCGTTAGTTCATCCATGATCTAGACTCTCAATCATATATATTTTTTTTTTTTAAACACCAACAAATTTTTCGCTATATGCCAGACTATTCCACTTTCGGAAAAGCCATCTAACGATACTCATAAAGTAATGCAGAGCATTTACAAAATATCCTTCACAGAGCCAGAGTCATGGTTATTCAAATACCTGCAACATAGCAATTGGCATGCACTTCCACAGAGCCTTCCCCAAAGCTCCTGCCCAGGTTGGTAGAGCTGCAAGAAACATGGTGACAGGACAGCGAGGGTATTAACGCCCAGAGCCACTGCAGGGCTCCGTTCTCCAAGGTCCCATCTTGAGAACATTTGGAAAGGGGTATGGACCCTGCACAAACACAACGGATACCATAGGATTCCTCCATATAGGGCCACATTGTTAAAACAACCAAAAAAGGGATAATTTCAACACCTATATTGTCAACAACAGGGTCAAGAAGGTTTTTGAGAATGGGATATAAATGTACATAAAACACTTTTCCTTCATCATTGTCCTTAATCTCAAGATATTTATCATTCGTCTTTTAATTGAATAATTTCCAAAAATAGAAAAAGGGCTGGCAGGATAGCATCGGATCGGCGCTAGAGGTATTCTGGCCAAAGATCTGTTCTCTGAAAAGGTTCTGAGCTGTCGCGTCTGGGTTGCAAATCCAGAACCCAGCTTTAACTGTTCAACCTGGTGTTTACGCATGCACGGTGATGCATCAAAGTGTGACCGTCCCTCGGATTGACTTCGTCATTCGGATGGCATTAAACTGGAAAATCCGTCTGCCATCCAGCATTCGCAATGGTGGAATGCTGAAGAGCCATGTGTCCTTTGCGAAAAGTAGAGCCAGCTACACGCAGAACTCCTGAGTAAAATCATTATGATAGCCTACCCTAACTTGTGGGTCCAGAGTGGTGAACCCTATATATCACAGATTATAACCCTAAGTCAGAAAACTGCTTCGGGCAGAACCAATGCTCCTATAGAGTAGGCAATAGGGAACCTCCAGCTGCGGGCCGCATCATAGCTCTATGGCCACTCTCGCTCGGAAAGACACCCTCCAATCTGATATGAAACATGGATACAAGATGATGATGTGACGACAACAACTAAATATAATGACAACTCTTCGACGTCACACAGTATGCCTCCACCCCATTATACATGCATATAAACACATTATATTTAGTTTATTTAAATCCCTTCAGGCTGTTCTCTAAATAATTCCAACAATTTTGCCTGACATGGACCTTGACCTCTTGACCCATAACCAATCGTATGGATCAACCCCCCCCCCCCCCCCCCCCCCCCCCCCCCCCCCAAAACCCCCCAAAAAATTTAAACATACTGCACTTGCACAAGTATTGACTTGCCATCCCTTCAACCGTTCTTAAAGTCATCGCGGGAACAAAATATATCACAGTGGGACTCTGAACCTTTGACCTCTTGATGCCACCCCTATCCTCCTGTATACTTTAATTCCAAGTTTTCAAAATCGCATCACTGGTCACAAAGTTAGCACGGTACCACAATTTTTACCTAACGTGACTCTAACCTTTGACCCTTTTGACCCAAAATCTAATCAGTTCATCTTTACATCATTATACATACTTGCACAAGTTTGACTCCAGATCGCCTCCACTGTTCTTAAGTTATCGCAGTAACGAAAACCTATCACAGATGGACGGAAGGACCTGAAACATAATGGCCTCTGCGACTTCATCAGCAGAGGCATTAAAAAAAAAAATCAAAAATATCCAGATTCAAGAAATTAAAGATCTGGCTGCCAGACCATGTGACCATTAATTATTTGTGAAACCCTCATATCCACAGGCTTGGGGAACATGTGTATGAAGTTTCTCCTCGATCCGTCAAGCGGTTTTGGAGAAAGAAACTTGAAGGTTGTTTATTTTCAAATCCAATATGGCTGTCCGAACCACTTAACCTATGACATAACATAAATTTAAATTATTGCCTCTAATTGGGTAGGGATCAGGTTTTGTCAAGTTTCGTGTTTCAGGTAAGGTTTGTTTTTTTTTTTCTATCCAAGATGGCTTGCCAAACCACATGAAACTTGTGGACATCATCATTTCACACTACATGCAGCAAAAGGATGTGAGATGGCATATGTGAAGTTCACGTCGATCGATTGAAGGCGGTTCAAAATAAATAACTTTTTAAAAATAATTTCCTTCAACCAATATGGCTTGCCAGATACCTGTGACCTATTAATTATTGTGAACACCCTGGACAATGTTTGGGGAACCTGGTGTGAAGTTTCCCCTCGATCTGTCAAGCCTTTCTGGAGAACATTTTGAAGTTTTTGAGTAAATTAATATGGCTGGCAAACCATGGTGACCGACGTCGTCAATGGGAAGGAACTTTTTGCTCGTCATGAATAGGTGTTCGTCCATACCTTAAAGTTGCCTCATGCTGCTAAGGCATTTTTGGAGAGAAGATTTATTTTAAGTTCTTTTTTTTTTTTAACCAGGTGACCGATGACTCATCAATGTTTTTCTTGTCAACCAATTTATCCGAGATGAACCCTCAAAATTTTTCATACGATGGATAACATTCTACGTGTCAATTTTAGCGTGGGAATACCGATCATCGATGGCATCATGGTTAACAACACTTATTTCCCCATAAGGAAGACCTTGGCCATGTGGCCAAGTTTTTATTTTTCCATGGAGCGGTTTTGGAGAAACAGCAGGTCCAAAGTTTTTCCTTTTTCCAAAACATGGCTGAACACACATGACGCTATGACATCATAATTTATCATTAAAACATTCACACGATAGTCGTACCTTTATGGTGGAAAAATTTTGTGTCAATCGGACAAGCGGATTTTGCAGAGAACGTTAATTTAAAAAGGGATCACGAATGCACGGACAGACGAACGACAGCGGACGGACAACCTGAAAAACATAAATGCCTCTGGAGACTTCGTCGGCGGGGCATAAAAGCATCCAGTCATTTTTGAGCAGAGGCCGACAGAAGGGACAGGTGACAGGAAACCACATGCAAGCCCCAGCTGAGCCAACACCCAGTTGGGAAGCCGCAAACCAAGATGTTGACAGCTTTTTAAACAAAAATTGTATTCAGGTACGAGGGTTCATTGAAGAGCAGACAGAGGAGAAGTTTTAGGGGGGCCTTAGATAAAAACAGACAAGATAGGGCAAAGGGATACCGTTGGGATACACCACAGCAAAAGGAGAGCAATTGCAGGAGAAAGGTGAGAAAGCGTAAGACAGGTGTAGTACGCTACTTTTGGTGGTGTAATACGAGCAGATTTAGGCAAACATTCTCATTGAACAAAACCCTGTAAACCATAGCATGATTATGTCAAGGATGAAGTCTACTCATTTGCACACAATTCCAATTGTGTGGTCCTTCGACATGA
Organism: Eptatretus atami; assembly: GCA_035128595.1. Taxonomy (NCBI): domain Eukaryota; kingdom Metazoa; phylum Chordata; class Myxini; order Myxiniformes; family Myxinidae; genus Eptatretus; species Eptatretus atami. Next base: position 60,617,316 of record CM068959.1, on the reverse strand, counting down.
CTTTGAAAAGAACAATCTTACAGCCTTCTCTTGTGTATCACCTTGACCTCCTTCAAACAGTGGGGGTGAGTTTGTACCAACGCTAGCAAATCAAATGTCTGCTGTTGGATTCAATTGACCCAGGCCAACCCTGATAAAGGTAGACCTTATGACGCAACATCAAAAAAGTAATGGTCTGCCTCTTGGCTGAACGAAAACTGTCCTCTTCAGAGCAAACAAGTCCACGGTGACCATTATGTGGAGACTTGATTAAGATGCAGCGTTTCTAGCACAGGAGCACCCATCTACTTGTCAACTACTGGAGAGTCACTGATGTTGATGGATGCTTTTTCTGTCGAACTATATTCTTGCTGGAGCCATTTTTGAGTTGCAATGCTTTTGGTCAAATAAATGTGTCCCTCTCCACCTACACCCTGATAATGCACACCAGATACCTGTCCTAAACCTAGACCTGGTGAAAGGATGCAAGCCATTGGTTGGATGTATGATCTTCAGTTCTGGTAAGGAAACGCTTCTTCAGCTTCTAATGCTGGACTCACTGATGACAGAGAACTCAAGCTGATAGCCATCTCGCAAAAGGAGACTGCTTCGAGGAAGTGAAAGGGCAGCTGGACGCAAAGCTTGACGATTCAAAAAAACTTTTTAAAACCTGGCAAAATTTTCCCATTTTCCTTTCCCCCCTTCCCCACAAATTTTTAAATGTTTTACTCTTTTCAATTTTTAAATGGTTATTTCTCTGTGGTGCAATTATCAGGCATTGTTACAGAACCAATGGGTCCCCAAGGTAATTTCTTGTGTTGATCGCTTGACTGAGCTAGGTGTACCAAATTCCATGATGAGGTCCTCAGGGAGGCTCAACCCATCGGTGTTGCTACTCAATTCACTACATAGTGCATCACCTTGACTGCCACAAAAGCTGCTGCTCTCATCAAACAGTCCCTGCTTGTCTTGTCCAAATTCCACCGTCATTTTTCTATACTTTGCGGGCAAGACCCTCGTACAGGCTGTAGCTATCGGCCTGGTCCAGCTGGTGGCATCCCCCACATATATCGTATCCTTTGAAAACTGTCAGCTAGAGAGCGTGACATTGCTGGCGAACTCACAGCACGCCTTGGTGCAGCTTCTAAAGAACTGCACCTGAATGATCGACAATGCAGAGTCGGACAACGAAAGTGTGTCCGTCGTCCCATTCATTCAGCATACTGGCTTAGCTAGAAGGTGAAAGGGAAGCCACTAAGACCTTGCACCAGTGGTCTGAAGCTGGGCGCTACACTCAGGGATCTACAAAGCTGATGACGCAATAAAATTCCAGCCAAGGATATTGGGTCAACAAGAAGGAGAGGCCAAGTACATTCAAGCAGGCCATCTTGTAGTGCTATGCGCAGCTCAAGCAGGCATCGTCCAACATCTGTAGTTATGCATCGCAAGTGGCCTCCAACTGTGCAGGACATCACTGGGAGGTAATAATGGAGAGATGAGAGATGAGAAGATGGAGAGACAGACAGACCAGAGAGAGAGAGAGAGAGAGAGAGAGAGAGGATTGGTGGAAGTAACACATAAAAATTGAAAAGTAAGACATGGAAATAAAAGAGTTACATAATGAGCGAACTTCACATTGACATAATGAACAGAATGATAAAAGTGGGAAAAAAGTTAAATAACTATGCATGTCAAAAAGACAAATATTGCATTAAAATGACTATGAAGGGCTTTTTGATATTGACATTGGTGAAATAGCCATACACCAATCCCAGTTGATATCATCATGGTTGCATTGTTGGAAGAGATGGGCGAGAGGAGGTTTGGGGGGAAAAGAAAAAAAGAAAAGGGGGGGAAAGAAAAAACAAAAAACTATTAAACAAATTAAATCAAAAGCATTGCCAAGTTGTAGCTACAGAAGGTCTGGTCATGTCTGGTAGAAGGAAAGAGGATAGTGCAGGATAATTAGAGGAAAAGGTTTTCCCCTTAAGTGGGTGGTGAATGAAGGATGAGTCGGCACCTACAGTGCCCTCAGAAAGTATTCACACCCTCGACTTTTGGCACATTTTGTATGTGTTTCAGCCTAAATTTAAAATGGTATAAAAAAAAAAAAAAATTGTCAAAGATCAACACAAATACCCATAATGACAAAGTTGAAAGCGAGTTTTAAAGAATTTCTACAAATTAATAAAAATGAAAAGCTGAAATAATCTCGATCAATTATAATTATTGAAACTAATCAGCCCTTGAAGTCAATAACATTGTGAAGCGAGCTGGTGTTGGCTCAGTGGTTAGGGTGGCGCTTGGGATCCTAGGGTCCTGAGTTCAAGCCCCGTTGGCCGCTGAATTAATACACCAGGGGGTTGAACTCAGCCTGTCCATCCTTCCGAGGTCGGCGAAATGATATCAGTTCCAGTGTGTGTACTGGTAGAGGCGCACTGCATCAGCGACACTAGTCGCGCTTTCAAGAAATGATAGCTACCCAGGCAGACTGAGCCTGCATTACGACCACCATTGTGGAAGCACCTTGCAGTGATTGACAGCTTCGAGTCTTTCTTGGGTAATGTCCTGTATCAGCTTTGCACATCTGGATTTGGAGATTTTCATCTCTTCTTTTCTTGCAGATTTGCTCAAGCTCTGTCGAATTTGGATGGACAGCGTCGGTGAAGCAGCAAATCTTCAAGTCCTTCCACAGAGTCTCAGTGGATTTGAGTATGGGATTTGGCTGGGCCACTCAAGGACTTGCACCTTCTGTTCTGAAGCTATTTCTAGTGTTGCTTTTAGCTGTATGGTTTTGGGTTCATTGTCCTGTTGGAATGTAAATCTTTCACCACAGTCTAAGCTCTTTACACTCTCAAGCATTTCTCCTCAAGCAATTTCCTGTTTTGGCTCCATTCATTGGTCCCTTTATGCCTTCAAAGTCTCCCATCCCTGCCACTAAAAAGCATCCACATAGCATGATCTGCCACCACAAGCTTCACGGTAGGGATGGTGTGAAGATGGGTGAGTGAACTGTGCCAAGTTTCCGCCAGACAGAGCACTTTTGCATTCAGGCCAAAGATTCAATTTTCTCTCATCAGACCACAGAATCTTTTACCTTTTGCTCTCAGTCTTTCCCGTGCCTTTTGCAAATCAGGGTGCTGTCATGTGCCTTTTTACTCAGGAGTGGCTTCTGTCTGACACTCTCCCATCAAGCGCAGATTTGGTGAAGTGTTGCAGAATACGTGTTTCCTTCCGGGCAGGTTTCCCCATCTCAGCCAAAAAGAACTCTGTAGTTCTGTCCACTGGGTGGTCCATTGGGTTCTGAGTCACCTCTGACCAAGGTCATTCTGCCTGGTTTCTCAGTTTAGTTGGACCAGCCAGCTCGAGGAGAGTCTGGTCGTTCCATATCTTTCCATTCCCTAATGATGTGAGCTCACTGTGGCTCTTGGGAATTTCAACACTCTTAGAAATTGTTTTATACATTCCCAGATCTATGCCTCCTCACAATTCATCTCTGAGTTCTACAGACAGTTCCTTGAACTTCCATGGTGGATTTTCTGCTCTGACATGCACCCGTTCAACTGTGGGACCTGATATAGAAAGGTGTGTTTCTTACTTAAATCATGTCCAATCAATTGAATTGGAAACAGGTGGACTCCGACTTTAGTTGTCGAGAACATCAAAGGATGATCAAAGGAAATTGGATGGCACCTGAGCTCAAATAAGGAGCCAATCAAAGGGGTTGGAATACTATTGCGCTCAAGACATTTCAGCTTTGATTTTTATTCAATTTGTAAAAATTCTAAAAACATGTTTTCCACTTTGTATTATTGGGTGTTTTTGTGAAGATTGGTAACAATTTTTGTTAATTAAAAATCCATTTAATCAGGCCTGTAACACAACAAAATGTGACAAAAGTTCAGGGGTGTGAATACTTTCTGAGGCGCTGTACTTTTGCGAATAGTCTGGAGACAACAGGGTGAGAATGGTGAAAGCAAGTGAAGTGGCCATGTGATCGGTCCCAGTAAGCAAGCAATTTTTTTGAGCCACAGGTAACGTGTGGAATGAAGACAACAATGACACAATGAAGGAAAAGTGAAAAGATGAAAATGAGCATGCAGAAAGATACTGTTACTGGTTTTGGAATGTGTCCGCACTTCACACATAAGGTATTCCCATAGTTTAGATATTTCAACAGTAATTCTGTTAATTATTTTACGCATCCCCTTGTATCGGTGGCAGGAAATGCGGTGTGTGTGTGTGTGTGTGTGTGTTTCAAAACATCCCCTTGTAATTCTCCCTTTCTGAAATCCCTCATCAATCCATTTTTATTTCTCTCCCTAACCCTCTTGACCCTATCCTTTAACACACTTTCTTATAGCGCAACCGTGCAAAATATAGCAACATCCACACATTACATAGGCATTACATGATGAAATTGCACACAATCAAAAGCCAGTCAACGCCACAATCCTGCTCTGCATACAATTCCTGCAGAAGGAGGTAATCCACACTGCTACAGGTCAGCGTCAAGTATGAAGCACTGCGTCCGGAGCAGTGATCGCTGCGTCATTTTCCACCGTACTCCAGGGGCCATCCTTCTGGCCATCACCCAAGCAGTTTAGTTGCCTGTCCATCCTCATGTCTTGAATGCCAACAACCTGCTACCAAGAATCTGGTGAGCTAGGATCAGCATCAGGAAAACGGAACCACATGTCCATAAGCTGCAGTGACACTCACGCACTATGCAGGTAACAATCTCACCTGAGTCTCTCACAGCAACCGCTCGTTGGACAGAAGTCTGACCAGCGATAGCCAAGGATTATCCAAAGATACCTGGTACAGAGGAGAAAGTTCCATCTCAGATCTTGTCAGGTCCAAGTCCCACATCCATTGAGCAAGAAGGAAA
>CM068959.1:60599280-60612421 GCA_035128595.1 Eptatretus atami | reverse complement strand
CCATAACTTTACAACTTCTATCTTTGGATTTGATATGATACATACCATACTCTTTGCAGAGCGTTGGTGCTGCTGAAGCAGTTTCTTGGCACATGTTATGCTGGCTGGTCATTCAGGGCAGGAATTTGGAATTTGTTTGGGGTGTCAGTGATAGCTCGCCAACTCTTCGCAGAAGACCGAACGGCCACCAACTAATGGCAGACGGGTCATCCAGTTTAACACACATCGATGCCTCTCCGTACCTGCTAGACACCAATATTGACAGTTTGTTAGCTCGGCCAAGATTCAAACCCAGGCTACACAGCTCAGAGATGAGGGTGCATACACCTCCAGTTATCCTACCAGTCCTTTTTTGACATGTATAGAAAATGGGAAATTAAATGTTTGGTGAAGGGTGGGAAAAAGGGGTATAGCATCCAAAGAAGAGTTGAATTCATTGCTTTACAAATCGAAAGTATAATGAAATTGACACTAAGAAAGCAACAAAGGAAAATAATGGAGAATGCAGCAGAGTTGGAGAATGCCCCATGGCTTCCGAGAAAGACGGATGAAACAGTATGCGAGAAGTTTGGGAATATGAGTTCACATGTCTCCAAACTGTCAGCAATGGAGTTCTTGCCACAGTGAGATATGGACCCTCTCTACTCGCCTCCTGATGCGCTTAATTGGGTTTTGTTTGAGGCAGCGAGCAGGTCGCCCCAGGGTTTTTAAAATAGGTGTAGCCTGCCATTGTGGTAATTATAGCACTGGTGAGAATAAAGTGACATCTCGGCTCAAAGATGTGTCACTTGTCTGCTCGATGATCGTTCAAGCAATGACTGTTCGTTTTGGTGGCACCATGAAAGGCACAAGTGACTTTCGTACCCAACGCTGGCGAATATTGTTATGATGCTTCATTTATTTGTTTTGTTTTTTTCCTCTCCACTAAGAACTTGCGAGGAACAAATATTTAACTTTCTTCTAATGGATTATAGCAACTCTGCAATGCCAACCACTCATTTACAGGCCAAAGCAGCAACATGAGTTATACCTTTTTGATGTAGTTTCACCATGAATAGCCTGAAAGATCAGCAGCACACATAAAGAGACAGGCATTTGTGGTGCTAGGTAGGTTAGAGAAAAGACAAGAAAGAGCCTATTTGTAGGCCATTCTTTGACTTGCCTGTCCCCACAAATGCCAACTGTTTGTTTTTTTTAAAACCCATCGTTGTGTATGCTAAGTACTTCCTGACGTAAACCCTTATCAGTGTACAGGTTCTATAATAAGAACTTTGACCTATGCAAAGAAAAAAAAAAAAAACTAAAAAAAGCTAATGTGACATTGAAAGAACAACGGTGCTTGCAAGTGAAGCAGGCAGACAGGACGGTAGATTAACATTCCCACTGAAGGACAGTGTACTTTGGAATGCAGTGGCTTGCTTACACAGCAGCAAGCAAAATCCATGGGAATTAGGCCAAAGGACTAACACCACACCACAACATAGCACTACCACTAATAGCCATCCATTTACAACATCAACAGGAAATGAAGAAAGGTGATAAAGTTCAACACAATGAAAGGAATGTTGAAGCAGATCATTTTGTTTGGTGTTCTCGACTAAGCGTTTGTATCATGATGCTCTGGACAGGTACAAGTCCCGTGTAATATTTTTTTCAATTGTTTCCTAATGTCCGTATCGTTTGAGATTCATCTTCATCAGGTATGTGCGTGCACACGAGCAACAACTAGAGTTGAAATATAGCTTCGTAATCCAAATTGTTTAAACATAATCAGTGAATCATTTTCAAGATTGTGAAAAATTGTGGAGGATCGGGGTGGGAGGAGACATCTTCAGTAAATAGCTTCATACTTGTCTTTCTTTCTCCTTTACAGACCAATTTGCACCATAAACAAAAATTAGAGCTTAGACAATGGTTGCACCTTCAATGAAGGGTATCTCAATGGCTTGTGACAAACTACTGCTTACTCTGGGTCTCTTCTGCCAACACTAACCCCACCCTCTTACCTCAACTTTCCCACCCCCTCCCATATTTCCTGCCCTGTCGTGGTGGCTTGTAATTGGCAGCAATAAGCGGGCGGCAGAGAACGCCTTTTCAGGCCAACGCACTCTCACGACAAGCAGGCAACCAGAGAGGGCAGTTTATGAAAGGCTGTTGTTCACTCAAAGACACTGTGGCCCTGCAGTGACTCAAATAGAATTCACGTAGCTTCAAGGGGTACAGCGATCCACTACAGCTATGCGTGGGGCAGAGTACCAGAGAGAATGCAAACTGAAGGAGTAGAGGAGGCGGAGGTGGGAAAGAAATAAAAGGAATCGAGTAGCTGAGGGTTGTCATTAAAAGTATCAAAATAATTTCAATTTGGCCACATGGCAACAAGGAATGGTGCAGGACACAATGTGTTATTGTGTCAGTCAGAATCTCAGGGAACAAATACCACCGTTGTACAGCCCAAGTTCCCAGGGGAACTTTGCAAACGTTTTTGTCATGAACCAGATGCTGAATTGAAAGCCAGCACTATGGAAGTGAGATTCTCGTTCCGAATTCCAAAGCCAAGAAGGGCAAGAAAAATAAAGTTTGCCATTCTGAGTAAGAGCCGTCCATACAGAGTAACAATTGTGCCATTTGGAATTTTGCAAATCTGGTCAATGATTTCATTTGAATAACAGCGTCAGGTTAAGAACTATCCAGGAGTTAAAAACACATTTTCAGACCGACACGGAGGGAGAGGTTTATGCAGGCAGCCATACAAACGGAACCATTCATCACAAAAGATGCTGCAGATGTGCAGGGAGACTCGTGTTCTTGTTTTTGTAGTCTCAAGTACCCCATCAACCTTGGCTGCACCCAATGCGATGTCACAGCTGACAATAACTTGCGCTCGGTTTAACACTGAGATAATATAATACACAGAGCGTGCTGGTATATTTAGCCAATCCATTAATCATGGTGACAAAATCATGACATAGGTATTAAATATTCAAAATAGCAAATTCAACAAATGAAGGAAATGAGGGCCAGAACGAAAGTAATGCTTCTAATTTTTTATCTTCACCACCGAAGGTGTCGGAGGTTATGCATTCACCCCTGTTTAGTTTTATGTCTGTTTTTTTACTGTGAGCATGATATCTCAAAAAGTTGTGGAGAGTTTAGGACAAACTTGGTGGATGAGTTGGGTAGGTGACAAGAACAAGCTGATTAGATTTTGTTAAGGTCCAGATGCAGAACCGGCCTATCATTGGAGTACAAAATGTAAACTTTGTGTCATTGTGAAATACAAAAATGTGTCATTCTGATCTTATTTGGTAGGTTTCTTAGATTTCATCCCTCCGTTTTTACTCCTTTTTATTTAATGTTTTTTTTCTTGTTTCTGCTGCTTTTTTTAAAGTAATAAAATGCTTAATGTTTTATATATTTGTTATTTTGGTATGGATCAAATCCAACTATGTTATTATGTTGGCTTATGGTACATTCTCCCCCTCGACCCCTCAATCCTGGCTTCTTCAGTCCACTATGTGGATTACCACATATGCGGAAATGTCAATGCGAATATTGTTTTCAAACAAATAATTAAATGCTGAATGTGATATATATTTTGTTATTTTGGTATGGATTAAATCCATCTATGTCATTAAATTTTTTAATACTTGTTTCAGTTGATTTGGGGATGCTTTGGATATGTATCGTTTTGGAATGGAACTGTCCATCTTCCCCCTCCCAAATATTGGCCTGGTTTGGTTGAGTCCACATTTACTTCCATTAATTTTTTTTATAATAAAACATTTAATGTTTCATATATTTTTTAAATTTTTTTGGTTTCGTGCACTAGCACACAGACAAAGTAACTTCCGCACGTTGGAATCACCATCATGGTTTCAGCAGTTATCGAGGTAGGTCGGGCTAAAGATTTACATTGTTTTTAGTGGGGAAGAAGCAGAAGTACAAATTGGCGTTCAGCGATCTCTCATTGTGGTACTTTCTGAGCGTATCGTTGTGTGCACATTTTAATGGGTGGCCATTTTTTTCACGTATCATCCCTCTCTGTGGAGTACGACCGTACTCCCTGGTTAAATGTTTGAATTTCTGCTCTGAACTGTTATATAACACAGATTTTTCAACTACTAGTATACAATACTGGGTTAGCATTTTTTCACCACCATTTAAGCACTTAATTCCTGATGTTGAGTGTCCAGGATAAAATACGCACTCTGCCATTAAAAAAAAACCTGACCACATTGATTTGATTAAATGTATGTATGTGTGTATGTATGTTATACACACACACACCCATTGTCTCTATGTCCTTTTTCTAAATGATTCAGGAAAAGGACATAGACATCAATGTACTTTCTAAAAATGTGATGTGTGTAAGGTCTTCCATGAACCTTAGATTGCTGTTAAAAAGAGAATGCATCCCTTCTCTGTATCTATTAGAAAACACAAACAATGCAGAGCCTTGCTGGGATATGAAATTTCAGTCGATTGGAGAACTGGTGCAGACTAATTCACTGACTGACTGACTGACACACAGACCGCTTCGGCAATGTGTGTGGCTCAGGGAAAAGAATGAACAATCCCTGAGAACAGTGGTTCTGAAGTATTTGTCAAGCAACCCTTTTCAACAAATTGCAGGGTTAAAAATTCAGATTAGATTTTAAAAAAAGTTTTCATAACTTCAAATTATATTTTAAAAGTAAAATTGGTGATGCTATTTTCATTGCTACACGAAGCCGTGTACATGTGATAGAATATACCAGCACACACGAAGTGAAAAGTGGGGTTAAAGCAATTGGTTCAACTTCTGTTTGTCCTGTCTACAACTCCCTTTATGATCGATTATCTTGATTTCAATGTAATTTTATATTTGAACATGAATTGTAAAACAAACTGTAGTTTTACAGTACTTTGGCTCTGAATTCTTCCTGATCGCACGTGCACAGAGAGGAGTGAGATAATGTTTTTACTCCGTCTGCTTGTCTGGCACATCACACAAATTAACCAGAGAGTTGGTGTCAAAGCCACCCAATGCTCGCCTGTTTATACATTTATCGTTTTAAAAGACTCGTCTAATAATATTTTTTTATAAGCATTGCAGTGAAGTCTGATCCAAAAATTTTAAAGCAATATATGTAATTTGTATATTGTAATCAAATAAAATATTAGTGTGTAGATAAAAACATTAGAAAGGAAACTAGAGGGGGAGCACTCGGTGGAGTGCAAAACCTCCGCCGCCAATACTGCTAGGTCACTTAAGTGAACCTGATATCCTATTCATTCAATTTGACATCAACAGTGCTCACAGAGTTAGAGTTTGCAACTTTCCCTTTTACTTTTAACTTTTACATACTCAATTCATTCGTCATAACTAGATTCCTTGAGACAGAAATTGATTTTACGTGGGTATATCCACCTGAAGTTCCAAAATCAGCCGCAATTATAATTTTGGCATGTTTTTTGTTGGAAATGCAAAAAAAAAAAATCGAAAATTTGTTGAAAAAAAAGTTGCAAAAATTTTTTTCTCTAACAATTTTTTTTGGGGGGGGGGGGGGTGGAAATCACTTAAAACATGTAGAAATGCAAAAAAAAAAAAAATTAAAATATTTTTTCCAAATGGTCACCATAGCGGCCATATTGGATTTTGGACCAAGTCCAAAATCTAATGGCATGATCCTTGGACCATACCTAATCCCCCCACCAAGTTTCGTCGAAATCCGTCAAGGAGTTTTTTTCCGTAATACTGTTCACAAACAAACAAAACAAACAAACAACAAACAGAAAGGGGTGAAAACAGCAACTTCCGATCTTCGATCGGCGGAGGTTAATAACTTGCACCAAAAACTTTAACATTTTCACGCTCACCTCACACTGACGCTCATGCCGGGGTATCGCTATAGCTCTCTGTTCTTCAAACAGGCGAGCTAAAAATAATTCCAAACAGGAAACTGTTTTAAGGACGTCATAAAGGACACAAACAACAGGCACAAATAACTAACATGACGTGTTAAATAAGGTGGTGTAAAAGATGCTGCTGCGACGACGGTAAACTTGTGGAATTTGTTTTTTTTACCACCTTTAAAATACTTATTTTATTTCGATTGAATTATATACTTGAACACTGTGGAACACAATCACCCTTTTTGCACTTTCAAAAACCTTTCATTTGGCAGTACTTGGGAGAAATATCTATGTGACATTTTATGTCATCACGACTGATCAAAATTTTCCGCTTGAGAGCGCCGCCCATGTCCTTGCATCTCAAGACAGCGTGGGGTAAGGTGTGATATGAACTCTCTAGTTTCATAAGCAGTCTGTTTGAAATAAATCAGTTGAAATGTCCTCATAAAATTATGTTACAAATGCATAACAAAGAAATAGCATTATTTAATTTTCACTTAAAATAAAATGCGAAACGTGACCCCTTTCACACAAGCCACTGAGAGTGACCCACTTAGAGAGATTAAAAACACAGTTATAATGTAGCATATTTATTTTAAATGCGAAAATTATATCCCTATTCATTGCTGCATAAAACTGCATGCACGTGACGTAATCTTTAAACACCTTGGAATGAAGGTAAAGATTACAGTAGATCTACGAGTGGACAAACCCTCAGGAACAGATGTGGATAATTCTGATATCATCCACATTCAAGGTGAAAATAAACTTGTGGTTAATTTACCAACTTTGTCAAACTGTGCCAAAGGCCAATCAAGCACACCAGTCAAGCATGTAGGCCTTCCAGCACTAAAACCACAGGTGGTGCGGATAAACAGACCCTGAGGAATGTCGCAGCTAACTTGGACATAATCGATGTAATTCCACATACAAAACAAGTTTTCATTCAATTATACATAAGCTTGACAGTTCAATTGGACAACTTTGTCAAACTGTGACGTGAAGAGCCGCCTGGGAATGCCAGTCAAGCTTGTGGTCTGATGCGTGCGACAAATGCTGAAAATGTGATCTTAGAACACAATTTGCTGTGGAGGGTAAATGCTGCACATCATCTGTGCATTCATTATTCACTTATTGTGGTTAAAGTTGACAAATTTGTTCAAATTTTATTTTTGAAAACAAAACAAAACCACACACACACACACACACACACACACACGTAAAGAGATTTTAACTGCAGAGGATGTCAATTATGTTAGAACTGAAAATGGATGGTCTATATTAAAGTGGATTTGCATGCAGATTCACATTGTGACAGAGACCGATAACTAGAAGGGCACTCGCTAGAGCGCATACCTTCACCAAAATCCAGATCTTCACCAAAATCTAATCAGTTCGTCCTTGTCAAACACCCAAACTGTCGACAATTTCATCCAGATTCGTCCACAACTTTTTGAGATATTCTGCACACAAACAAACAAATGAAATTGCTCGTTGAGCAAGGAATTGCCGGAATAACTTTGTCATATCTCCATGATCTCTGAAAAAACAAAAACCTGGAGTTTGATCTTTCAACGTCACAAGATTTGCCTTGACCTTGTGACTTCAAATAGTGACAAGCTATGCATGCGCGAGATCAAACCTAGTTTGAAGTCGATACGACCATTTTTGAGTACGTTATGACAAAAAAAATGATTCACGGTTTATAGTCGACCTGGCATTGACCTTGATTGAAGGTCAAACAAACGTAACACACAGTGCCATTGCCTACATGGGTGCAAATATGGTGAACAAATCTGCACAATTTGTGGACACTGTCAAACTTTTTAAAAATCTGAAAATCTGCATTTGTTTGTCATTAGGGAACTTTGTTGCCATGGTAACCGGAAGTGGCTGAACCAAATTTCGTCATTTTTGGCAAAATAGGACACTCTACCAAGATACCACATGCCAAATTGGAATCAATCGGGATCGAAATGACGTTTTTTTCGCAATTTGAAATTTTTGACCCGACCCCCCTGACATTCGACCCCCGACCGCTAAGAAGGGTGTTGGTGTGACACCCCAATGAGACATGTGGTTGGATGCAGAATTGGAGATGCACATTTAGGATTTGTTTGAAGTCACATGACCATTTTAGCGGACGTTATTGCGAAATAAGAATTTCGATTTTTCGGTGACCTTGACCTTGACCTTGACTTTGACCTAGATTCATCAAAACGACAAGTGTCTAAGTTGGACCATGGCTGACGTCTGTACCCAGTTTGGTCATGATCGCTGAAACGGGTGTGCTGCTACAGGGTAAACAAACACACAAACAAACAGACACACAAACAACAGAATGCACACACACAACCGACCAACATAATTGCCGAAATCCAAAGGATTCCGGCAATTAAAACAGACAGACAGAAAGGGGTGAAAACATAACCCCTTCACCTTCGGTGGTGGAGGTAAAAATAGCCTCTCCAATGTCTCCATCCATTCAGGAATCAGCGAGATGAACAAAGGTATATATATATTAGCTCTTCCAAACAAGTTACAAAATTGTAATTGTTGAGCTTATTTAGCAGTAGTAAGTGAATCCCAAATGCAAATTCATTACAAGACACAATTAAAGTACCTGCACATTGTATACAGAAGATAGGTATGAAGTAGGTCGTGATATGGATGAAGACTACTTCATGATACAGCAATTCTTGAGAAAGGTATGCACATTACACCACCATAACTCTCAACAACAGCTTGAAATTTCATCAGTGAAAATACATTATTATATCCTCTGCACTTTAGGCTGACTGACAGTCTTGATTTGTAAAACATCGCAACCTATTTTGCAATGTTCCATTCCATTATTCGTACGTTGAACTTTTATTCTCATATCATCATTTTGCTCTTCCACAAGCCTCAATAACGTACATAAATGTATAAAACCAAAAATGGAACTGGAGGATCTTCCACCACAATAAACAAGCACAAGTGTTTCATTAAAAAAAAAAAAAATCCCTATTAAAGTTATGTGAAATATTTATTTTTAACACCAATTTTTTTTGATTGCAAGATTGTATGAGCATCGTTTGGAGGAAAACTGCAAACATCAGTCATACTGTTAATTTGAAGATGGCCGAACAATTTACTGAACAAAGGATTTTTATTATGGAGTCTTACTTTGCCACAAAGTCATTTAAACGATTCAGAATGAAGTTTGAGACCAGATTAGCCCGAGATAAGTCTGCTATTTTTCGATGATAAAGAGGTTTAAGTCCCACTGGGGTATAAAATCATAATTGCTCAAAGTTGGTCGCCAGAGGACTGCAAGATCACGAGAATACATCGAAGTGATCCATGAAGCAATTTTGAGGACCCAGGAAATTTCCGCGTCGTCGATCTCAAGAATTGAACTACAAGGACGAACTGATTAGATTTTGGTGAAGATCTGGATTTTGGTGAAGGTATGCGCTCTAGCGAGTGCCCTTCTAGTTATCGGTCTCTGTCACAATGTGAATCTGCATGCAAATCCACTTTAATATAGACCATCCATTTTCAGTTCTAACATAATTGACATCCTCTGCAGTTAAAATCTCTTTACGTGTGTGTGTGTGTGTGTGTGGTTTTGTTTTGTTTTTCAAAAATAAAATTTGAACAAATTTGTCAACTTTAACCACAATAAGTGAATAATGAATGCACAGATGATGTGCAGCATTTACCCTCCACAGCAAATTGTGTTCTAAGATCACATTTTCAGCATTTGTCGCACGCATCAGACCACAAGCTTGACTGGCATTCCCAGGCGGCCTTCACGTCACAGTTTGACAAAGTTGTCCAATTGAACTGTCAAGCTTATGTATAATTGAATGAAAACTTGTTTTGTATGTGGAATTACATCGATTATGTCCAAGTTAGCTGCGACATTCCTCAGGGTCTGTTTATCCGCACCACCTGTGGTTTTAGTGCTGGAAGGCCTACATGCTTGACTGGTGTGCTTGATTGGCCTTTGGCACAGTTTGACAAAGTTGGTAAATTAACCACAAGTTTATTTTCCACCTTGAATGTGGATGATATCAGAATTATCCACATCTGTTCCTGAGGGTTTGTCCACTCGTAGATCTACTGTAATCTTTATCCTTCATTCCAAGGTGTTTAAAGATTACGTCACGTGCATGCAGTTTTATGCAGCAATGGAATAGGGATATAATTTTCGCATTTAAAATAAATATGCTACATTATAACTGTGTTTTTAATCTCTCTAAGTGGGTCACTCTCAGTGGCTTGTGTGAAAGGGGTCACGTTTCGCATTTTATTTTAAGTGAAAAATTAAATAATGCTATTTCTTTGTTATGCATTTGTAGCATAATTTTATGAGGACATTTCAACTGATATATTTTCAAACAGACTGCTTATGAAACTAGAGAGTTCATATCACACCTTACCCCACGCTGTCTTGAGATGCAAGGACATGGGCGGGCTCTCAAGCGGAAAATTTTGATCAGTCCTGATGACATAAAATGTCACATAGATATTTCTCCCAAGTACTGCCAAATGAAAGGTTTTTGAAAGTGCAAAAAGGGTGATTTGTGTTCCACAGTGTTCAAGTATATAATTCAATCGAAATAAAATAAGTATTTTAAAGGTGGCAGAAAAAAACAAATTCCACAAGTTTACCGTCGTCGCAGCAGCATCTTTTACACCACCTTATTTAACACGTCATGTTAGTTATTTGTGCCTGTTGTTTGTGTCCTTTATGACGTCCTTAAAACAGTTTCCTGTTTGGAATTATTTTTAGCTCGCCTGTTTGAAGAACAGAGAGCTATAGCGATACCCCCGGCATGAGCGTCAGCGTTGAGCGTGAGCGTGAAAATGTTAAGTTTTTGGTGCAAGTTATTAACCTCCGCCATCGAAGATCGGAGTTCTGTTTTCACCCCTGTCTGTTTTGTTTGTTTTTGTTTGTTTGTTTGTGAACAGTATTACGGAAAAAACTCCTTGACGGATTTCGACGAATTGGTGGGGGATTAGGTATGGTCCAAGGATCATGCCATTAGATTTTGGACTTGGTCCAAATCCAATATGGCCGCTATGGTGACCATTTGGAAAAAATATTTTTTTTTTTTTTTTTTTTTGCATTTCTACATGTTTAAGTGATTTCCAACCCCCCCCCCCCCCCCCAAAAAAAAATTGTTAGAGAAAAAAAATTTTTGCAACTTTTTTTTCAACAAAATTTCGATTTTTTTTTTTTGCATTTCCAACAAAAAACATGCCAAAATTATAATTACGGCTGATTTTGGAACTTCAGGTGGATATACCCACGTAAAATCAATTTCTGTCTCAAGGAATCTAGTTATGACGAATGAATTGAGTATGTAAAAGTTAAAAGTAAAAGGGAAAGTTGCAAACTTAACTCTGTGAGCACTGTTGATGTCAAATTGAATGAATAGGATATCAGGTTCACTTGAGTGACCTAGCAGTATTGGCGGCGGAGGTTTTGCACTCCACCGAGTGCTCCCCTCTAGTTTCCTTTCTAATGTTTTATCTACCACACTATTTTTATTGATTACAATATACAAATTACATATATTGCTTTAAAATTATTTGGATCAGACTTCACTGCAATGCTTTAAAAATATATTATTAGACAGTCTTTTAAAAACGATAAATGTATAAACAGGCGAGCATTGGGTGGCTTTGACACCAACTCTCTGGTTAATTTTGTGTGATTGCCAGACAAGCAGACGGAGTAAAACATTATCTCAGCTCCTCACTGTGACGTGCGATCAGGAAGAATTCAGAGCCAAAGTACTGTAAAACTACAGTTTGTTTTACAATTCATGTTCAAAATATAAAATTACATTGAAATCAAGATAATCGATCATAAAGGGAAGTTTGTAGACAGGACAGACAGAAGTTGACCAATTGCTTTACCCCACTTTTCACTTCGTGTGTGCTGGGTAATTCTATCACATGTACACGGCTTCGTGTAGCAATGAAAATAGCATCACCAATTTTACTTTTAAAATATAATGTGAAGTTATGAAAACTTTTTTTTTTAATCTAATCTGAATTTTTAACCTGCAATTTGTTGAAAAGGGTTGCTTGACAAATACTTCAGAACCACTGTTCTCAGGGATTGTTCATTCTTTTCCCTGAGCCACACACATTGCCGAAGCGGTCTGTGTGTCAGTCAGTCAGTCAGTCAGTGAATTAGTCTGCACCAGTTCTCCAATCGACTGAAATTTACATATCCCAGCAAGGCTCTGCATTGTTTGTGTTTTCTAATAGATACAGAGAAGGGATGCATTCTCTTTTTAACAGCAATCTAAGGTTCATGGAAGACCTTACACACATCACATTTTTAGAAAGTACATTGATGTCTCATGTCCTTTTCCTAAATCATTTAGAAAAAGGACATAGAGACAATGGTGTGTGTGTGTGTGTGTGTGTGTGTGTGTATACATACATACACACATACATACATTTAATCAAATCAATGTGGTCAGGTTTTTTTTTTAATGGCAGAGTGTGTATTTTATCCTGGACACTCAACATCAGGAATTAAGTGCTTAAATGGTGGTGACAAAAATGCTAACCCAGTATTATATACTAGTAGTTGAAAAATCATGTGTTATATAACAGTTCAGAGCAGAAATTCAAACATTTAACCAGGGAGTACGGTCGTACTCCACAGAGAGGGATGATACGTGAAAAAAAAGAAGGCCGCCCATTAAAATGTGCACACAACGATACGCTCAGAAACTACCACAATGAGAGATCGCTGAACGCCAATTTGTACTTCTGCTTCTTCCCCACTAAAAACAATGTAAATCTTTAGCCCGACCTACCTCGATAACTGCTGAAACCATGATGGTGATTCCAACGTGCGGAAGTTACTTTGTCTGTGTGCTAGTGCACGAAACCAAAAAATTTAAAATATATGAAACATTAAATGTTTTATTATAAAAAAAATTAATGGAATGTAAATGTGGACTCAACCAAACCAGGCCAAGATTTTGGGAGGGGGAAGATGGACAGTTCCATTCCAAAAGCGATACATATCCAAAGCATCCCCCAAATCAACTGAAACAAGTATTAAAAAATTTAATGACATAGATGGATTTAATCCATACCAAAATAACAAAATATATATCACATTCAGCATTTTATTATTTGTTTTGAAACAATATTAGCATTGACATTTCCGCATATGTGGTAATCCACATAGTGGACTGAACGAAAAGCCAGGATTGAGGGGTCG
>CM068959.1:60580916-60599270 GCA_035128595.1 Eptatretus atami | reverse complement strand
TATTTCACAAATGACACAAAGTTTACATTTTGTACTCCAATGATAGGCCGGTTCTGCATCTGGACCTTAACCAAAATCTAATCAGCTTGTTCTTGTCACCTACCCAACTCATCCACCAAGTTTTGTCCTAAACTCTCCACAACTTTTTGAGATATCATGCTCACAGAAAAAAACAGACATAAAACTAAACAGGGGTGAATGCATAACCTCTGTACTCCTTCGGTGGTGAAGATAAAAAATAAGAAGCATTACTTTCGTTCTGGCCCTCATTTCCTTCATTTGTTGAATTTGCTATTTTGAATATTTAATACCTATGTCATGATTTTGTCACCATGATTAATGGATTGGCTAAATATACCAGTACGCTCTGTGTATTATATTATCTCAGTGTTAAACCGAGCGCAAGTTATTGTCAGCTGTGACATCGCATTGGGTGCAGCCAAGGTTGATTGGGGTACTTGAGACTACAAAAACAAGAACACGAGTCTCCCTGCACATCTGCAGCATCTTTTGTGATGAATGGTTCCGTTTGTATGGCTGCCTGCATAAAACCTCTCCCTCCGTGTCGGTCTGAAAATGTGTTTTTAACTCCTGGATAGTTCTTACCTGACGCTGTTATTCAAATGAAATCATTGACCAGATTTGCAAAATTCCAAATGGCACAATTGTTACTCTGTATGGACGGCTCTTACTCAGAATGGCAAACTTTATTTTTCTTGCCCTTCTTGGCTTTGGAATTCGGAACGAGAATCTCACTTCCATAGTGCTGGCTTTCAATTCAGCAATCTGGTTCATGACAAAAACGTTTGCAAAGTTCCCCTGGGAACTTGGGCTGTTACAACGGTGGTATTTGTTTCCCTGAGATTCCTGACTGACACAATAACACATTGTGTCCTGCACCATTCCTTGTTGCCATGTGGCCAAATCGAAATTATTTTGATACTTTTTAATGACAACCCTCAGCTACTCGATTCCTTTTATTTCTTTCCCACCTCCGCCTCCTCTACTCCTTCAGTTGCATTCTCCTCTGGTACTCTGCCCCACGCATAGCTGTAGTGGATCGCTGTACCCCTTGAAGCTACGTGAATTCTATTTGAGTCACTGCAGGGCCACAGTGTCTTTGAGTGACAACAGCCTTTCATAAACTGCCCTCTCTGGTTGCCTGCTTGTCGTGAGAGTGCGTTGGCCTGAAAAGGCGTTCTCTGCCGCCCGCTTATTGCTGCCAATTACAAGCCACCACGACAGGGCCAGGAAATATGGGAGGGGGTGGGAAAGTTGAGGTAAGAGGGTGGGGTTAGTGTTGGCAGAAGAGACCCAGAGTAAGCAGTAGTTTGTCACAAGCCATTGAGATACCCTTCATTGAAGGTGCAACCATTGTCTAAGCTCTAATTTTTGTTTATGGTGCCAAATTGGTCTGTAAAGGAGAAAGAAAGACAAGTATGAAACTATTTACTGAAGACGTCTCCTCCACCCCGATTCCTCCACAATTTTTCACAATCTTGAAATGATTCACTGATTATGTTTTAACAATTTGGATTACGAAGCTATAATTTCAACTCTAGTTGTTGCTCGTGTGCACGCACATACCTGATGACGATGAATCTCAAACGATACGGACATTAGGAAACAATTGAAAAAATATTACACGGGACTTGTACCTGTCACAGGCATCATGATACAAACGCTTAGTCGAGAACACCAAACAAAATGATCTGCTTCAACATTCCTTTCATTGTGTTGAACTTTATCACCTTTCTTATCATTTCCTATTGATGTTGTAAATGGATGGCTATTAGTGGTAGTGCTATGTTGTGGTGTGGTGTTAGTCCTTTGGCCTAATTCCCATGGATTTTGCTTGCTGCTGTGTAAGCAAGCCACTGCATTCCAAAGTACACTGTCCTTCAGTGGGAATGTTAATCTACCGTCCTGTCTGCCTGCTTTCACTTGCAAGCACCGTTGTTCTTTCAATGTCACATTAGCTTTTTTTAGTTTTTTTTTTTTTTCTTTGCATAGGTCAAAGTTCTTATTATAGAACCTGTACACTGATAAGGGTTTACGTCAGGAAGTACTTAGCATACATCAACAATGGGTTTTAAAAAAAACAAACAGTTGGCATTTGTGGGGACAGGCAAGTCGGAGAATGGCCTACAAATAGGCTCTTTCTTGTCTTTTCTCTAACCTACCTAGCACCACAAATGCCTGTCTCTTTATGTGTGCTGCTGATCTTTCAGGCTATTCATGGTGAAACTACATCAAAAAGGTATAACTCATGTTGCTGCTTTGGCCTGTAAATGAGTGGTTGGCATTGCGGAGTTGCTATAATCCATTAGAAGAAAGTTAAATATTTGTTCCTCGCAAGTTCTTAGTGGAGAGGAAAAAAACAAAACAAATAAATGAAGCATCATAACAATATTCGCCCAGCGTTGGGTACGAAAGTCACTTGTGCCTTTCATGGTGCCACCAAAACCAGAACAGTCATTGCTTGAACGATCATCGAGCAGACAAGTGACACATCTTTGAGCCGAGATGTCACTTTATTCTCACCAGTGCTATAATTACCACAATGGCAGGCTACACCTATTTTAAAAACCCTGGGGCGACCTGCTCGCTGCCTCAAACAAAACCCAATTAAGCGCATCAGGAGGCGAGTAGAGAGGGTCCATATCTCACTGTGGCAAGAACTCCATTGCTGACAGTTTGGAGACATGTGAACTCATATTCCCAAACTTCTCACATACTGTTTTCATCCGTCTTTCTCGGAAGCCACGGGGCATTCTCCAACTCTGCTGCATTCTCCAATTATTTTCCTTTGTTGCTTTCTTAGTGTCAATTTCATTATACTTTCGATTTGTAAAGCAATGAATTCAACTCTTTCTTTGGATGCTATACCCTTTTTTCCCCACCCTTCACCAAACATTTAATTTACCATTTTCTATACATGTCTAGAAAGGACTGGTAGAATAACCTGGAGGTGTATGCACCCTCATCTCTGAGCTGTGTAGCCTGGGTTTGAATCTTGGCCGAGCTACAAACTGTCATATTGGTGTCTAGCAGGTACGGAGAGGCATCAATGTGTGTTAAACTGGATGACCCGTCTGCCATTAGTTGGTGGCCGTTAACGGTCTTCTGCGAAGAGTTGGCGAGCTATCACTGACACCCCAAACAAATTCCAAATTCCTGCCCTGAATGACCAGCCAGCATAACATGTGCCAAGAAACTGCTTCAGCAGCACCAACGCTCTGCAAAGAGTATGGTATGTATCATATCAAATCCCAAGATAGAAGTTGTAAAGTTATGGAACAGAAATATAATCCTCACTTGCAAAGATGATATGGTTGTCTAAATATTGTATTCGAGTCATGACGTTCATCATCATCATGTGTGCTCTGCCCAAATGCAGGTCCTTGGTTTATAGTCTTCTTCATGCCTGTCCCGTGCCAGTTATTTCATTTTCCAATCCTTTCAGTTTTCTAGTCATAACATTATCAGTGTCAAAAGAGAAAACAACTCTCGTGACGTCTACAGCGTGCCATCGGAAATCCCCTCACTTCCCACCAAAAGGAAAGTTGAAAGATGGCAAAAGGTTCCACCAGGAATGACCCAATATCAAGTTTTAAAGTGTAAAAAAAAAATTCAAAAACAAAACATCATTGGTCGAAAATACCTGGTGTTGGCTTAATGGTCAGGGTGGTGGGCTTGGGATCCGAGGATCCTGAGTTCAAATCGCACTCGGCTGTTTAATTAATACTAGGTGGGGTTGACTGCCTGTCATCCTTCCGAGGTTGGCAAAATGAGTGCCAGCTTGCCGGTATCCTGTGTCGGAGTGGAGACCCGTCCAGGATTGTGCCCAATAGCCAAGGAGACTGCTTAGGCAGCACCAACGCTCTGCACAGAGGATGGTCCCAAAGCATGGATGGATCGGTCGAATGTAACAAGTGCAGCTTTTGCAGCCAGAAAGATTCACCTCGAGACTACTTCTACTTCTACGTCTACTTCTACGTCTACTTCTACTTCTACTTCTACTTCTACTTCTACTTCTTGTTCTCCTTCTTCCTGTTCTCCTTCTTCCTGTTCTCCTTCTTCTTGTTCTCCTTCTACTTGTTCTTCTTCTTCTACATCTTCTTCTTATACATCTTCTTCTTCTTCATACATCTTCTGAGGATCTACTCACAATCAATGGAGTGTCATATCCCACATTTAGTGATGCTGTCAAGGCATCGGGGCTGTTGTGACCTTGAAGGGCAGTAAAGATTGGAAGAAGCAAAACTTATCCTGAAGCAGAGGCAGATGAGAGTTGTTTGTCACCATCTTAATCTTGTGCGAGCCTGCAGATCTGAAATACATCTATGCCCCTGCACTTTGAAGATTCATTGTCTGAAGACTTTGTCCATGACGATTGTATTTGCCCGAATGATCCTCCACTGGCTCATTCTAAAAAAAAAAGCACAAGTATCTTTGTCTACAAGCTATTCGGTTAGAATTACTGGAAATGGGAGGCAGAATATATTTCTTCAGTTTTGCACAAATTCCTAACGAGTTTATAGAGGTGAAGGAGAAACAGAGGCAAAGGTGATGATGAAATGGCCGAACAGCGATTGGTTAGAGCAGCCTCCACTTCAGCGAAATGAAGCTCAGCGTCATGTCGTTGGTGTTGTGACACTCAAAGTCATGTCGTTGGTGTTGTTACCCCTCACACTCAAAGTGAAAGGCAGGGTTAAGCAATTGGTTCATGTCCGTCCATTCGTCCGTCTGTCATCAGTTTATGATCATCAGTTTATGATCATCAGTTTTATGATCGAGGATGTTATGTTTTAAACACGGATCGGAACATGAATAGGAAGACAAGTTTGCCGCTTTCCCGTACTTTGGTCTTGAATTCCTCCCGATCAGACATGCGCGGAGGAGTGATAATATTTTTTTTTCTACCTTGTGTGCCTGCCTGGCAATCAAATTGAAAAAAAACAGTTCACTACAACTGTAATGAAATCACAATTTTAAATAATAAACGCCTAGCGCTGGCTTTTTAGGTTTGAAAAATTTAATCAAAAAGATTCGCAGATTTTTTTTTAAAAAAATTTTTTCTTGGAAGGAAATCATCAAACTTTAGACAGAATTATTTTTATAAGTCGTTTTAACAGGACTATAAAGCATCACTTTTGAACATTTTCTTTGTTTTTATTTTTGACAAAGTGCATGTCGTGCTGGCAGGATAGCCTCGATGTATGCACACTCATCTCAGCCGTCCAGTCTGGTGTTCAAATCTCAACCCAGCTTTCAACCGTCACCCTGGTGTTTCACATGCAGGACGAGGCATCAATGTGTGCACCGTCTAGCGGAAGGACGTTAAGCCGGACGGCCTTTCTGCCAGCACCGTTGGAGGATGTTAAAGAAACCACTGTGTCGCGCGAAGAGTAGTTGAGTTATTGCCGTCGTCGTGAAAAAAATTACAAAAATTCCTGCGTTAACTCCCTTGCCGACCCACACTTGCATTGCAAGCATGGTGAGTGTTCCAATAACCCCAACGTGAGTTTGAGAGAAACCTTCCTTCTGCAGTGGATTGAAAATAGGCTGATGATGACGATCTGATAATTATTATCCAGCCAGCATTTGTAACTGAAATTCTGTTCTTTCTCAAATGTGTGTTAGAATTATCCTTCTTGCTAACACTCCTTTGCAGAACATCTTAAATTATTATCTTCATTAAATCCTGCCAATAAAATATTGTTTATAAATGTAGTTTGTTTGTTTGGTTTTTTTTAACTTGTTTTTATTTAAGCGGATTAGGAAAGGTCCCGTCTTTACAGACGGGTTAATTCCCCCACTTTTATGATGTATGTTGTGTATTTTAGTATGACTTGCAATACCGTATTCCACCAGGCCAATACGATACACATTTACATAGAGAGAAGTAGTGGCTTGAACCCATCGGGGTTATGGCTTCTTTTTTTTTTAACCTCCTAAAACAAGCACACCAAGTACGACCGGCTTTCAACTCAGTGTCCAGCAATTTAGGAGTCAATTTCATTCAAAAACAGACGCTTCTCAAATTATATACGCACTGTATAGCATGGTTCTTGATTCATTTATTTATTTATTTATTTATTTTAATTTCCCTCTGCAGCACAAAAAGTATCATAAAATCAACTTCAAATTGTTATAGCTGGATGTATTTTGCCCACCAAACAATTTTAGTGTGAATGTTGCACTTGTTAAAAGTTTACATTTTGCCTTCCTCACAAGTTCCATATTTGCATGTTTTCAGAAAAATTAACAACTGTATTTTGAAACGTATTTACTTGAGCAACTGCTGCACTATTGTGACAAAATGGAAAATCTTCTCTTTTACTCCTCTTTTGAAATAGAGTAGCTTTGTTGTGTTTGGTTGCTTGAAGCCGTGTGTGCGTGTGCGTGTGCGTGTGCGTGCGTGCCAGTCAAACATTATTTTGGTTCCATCTTCACTGTTATTCTATGCAGAATCATTTTGATGAGACAGTATGAATCGTAATTAATGCTCCACCGCACGTCTGCCTTTCCTTCCCCCACCCTCCTGCTCCCCCCTCCCTCCTCTCACTTTCACAATCCACTTCTTACTCCCCACTCTCTCCCACCCCCTCTCTCCCCCCCCCCCCCCCACCTCAGTATTCCCGTCAGCAAGCGACGGGTGGTATTTTGCTAGACTATTTGTGTGTGTGTGTGTGTGTGTTCATGAAGCATAACATGTCATTCTCTTTGCTAATCCCCCCTCAACTTTCTCCTCCCCCCCCCCCTCCTCCCTCGCTGTCCTTTCCTCACTACCACACCCTCCTAATAAAGTGCAGCACTTTCCTCCCCACCTTTCTCTCTCTTTTTCACTCTCCGCTCTCTCTCTTTCCCTCCCTCTCTATTTCTCCACCCACCCCCATCTTCACACCCCTCCCTTCCGGAATGTACAGGACAAGTAGTGAGTGTCGCTCCTCCTCCTTCCTCGTCCCACCCCTCTTTCTCCTCCTCCCCCTCCCCTTCCTCCTCCCCCTTCCTCTCGATCCCCCACCCCTCTTCTCTCCCCTTCCTCCTCCTCCCACTCCCCTCCCCTACCCATCCTTGCTCCCCCTGCCTTCCTCTCTCTTTTCTTCCCCCCCCCTTTTCCCTTCGTATTCACATCAGCGAAGCGAGGGTGATATTTGTTCATACTTGATATGCGTACAGGGTAAAATTATTAGAAAGTGGATACAGTGTGGATAAAAGGAAAGGTGAAAGATTTTCCATGGAACAGAGGTTTGAAATGCAGTTGGGTGGAAATACGATAAAGGAATGGGAATGAGCTCGTGAATGGGACACGCAGAGGGTGGAGAGGAAGGGGTGTTAAAATCCTGGCCTTTTTAAAAATTCTTATTTTCTTTTTTTACAAATTCCATGTGTGTACAGCCTCTAATGTACATATTCTAAGGTAGCAACCTGCAAGGGTCATCCCAAAAAGTTCTGTCACCTGACTTTATGTCTTTAAATAATAAGTCTAAATGATTGAAAAATTACTTGTCTACTACCATAACTTACTAACGTGTCTGGTAAATATCAAGTGTCTTACACTTTGTATTTTCTCTTGGGGTGGGGGAGGGTGTGGAGTGAAACTACGAAACTAATGACTTCCAATACCCAAGGATGTGGCCATGGCAGAAAGCTTTGGTGAATACGATATCCAGAATATTCTTAAATTGATATTTGTGCAGAAGGAAAAATTCCCATGAAATCCACCAATACATTTTCTTGCAATCTCCTTGACACTTGTACACATTTGAGAACTTCTCAGCCATGGGTTCTATCTTTTCTGGGAGGAAAGATCGATATGCATGACGGACGATTCTCATGCAGACACATCCAATGTAGCTGTTGTGAACCAACTTTTACTTATGGATCGGTGTATCACAGTTCATGAACTTGTTATCCCCCGCCGCGTGGCGGAAGGGGGATATTGTTGTCACCCGGGTCGTCCGGCTGTCCGTCTGGCTGTCCGTCCGTCCACATGTGTGACCCGAATTTCAAATCGATATGGCAAACAGTTTATGAGTTATCGCACTCACGCTATAATGTTGACGCCCGGACGGACGGACGGACAGCCAGACGGACAGCCGGACGACCCGGGTGACAACAATATCCCCTTCCGCCACGCGGCGGGGGATAACAAGTTCATGAACTGTGATACACCGATCCATAAGTAAAAGTTGGTTCACAACAGCTACATTGGATGTGTCTGCATGAGAATCGTCCGTCATGCATATCGATCTTTCCTCCCAGAAAAGATAGAACCATGGCTGAGAGTTCTCAAATGTGTACAAGTGTCAAGGAGATTGCAAGAAAATGTATTGGTGGATTTCATGGGAATTTTTCCTTCTGCACAAATATCAATTTAAGAATATTCTGGATATCGTATTCACCAAGCTTCTGCATGGCCACATCTTGGGTATTGGAAGTCATTAGTTTCGTAGTTTCACTCCACACCCTCCCCACCCCAAGAGAAAATAACAAAGTGTAAGACACTTGATATTTACCAGACACTTAGTAAGTTATGGTAGTAGACAAGTAATTTTTCAATCATTTAGACTTATTATTAAAGACATAAAGTCAGGTGACAGAACTTTTTGGGATGACCCTTGCAGGTTGCTACCTTAGAATATGTACATTAGAGGCTGTACACACATGGAATTTGTAAAAAAAGAAAATAAGAATTTTTAAAAAGGCCAGGATTTTAACACCCCTTCTCTCCCACCCTCTGCGTGTCCCATTCACGAGCTCATTCCCCATTCCTTTATCGTATTTCCACCCAACTGCATTTCAAACCTCTGTTCCATGGAAAATCTTTCACCTTTCCTTTTATCCACACTGTATCCACTTTTCTAATAATTTTACCCTGAAGCATATCAAGTATGAACAAATATCACCCTCGCTTCGCTGATGTGAATACCAAGGAAAAGAGGGGGGGGAAGAGAAAGAGAGAGGAAGGCAGGGGGAGCAAGGATGGGTAGGGGAGGGGAGTGGGAGGAGGAGGAAGGGGAGAGAAGAGGGGTGGGGGATCGAGAGGGAAGGGGGAGGAGGAGGGGAGGGGGAAGGAGGAGAAAGGACGAGGGAGACTGACACCTCACTACTTGTCCTGTACATTCCGGAAGGGAGGGGTGTGAAGATGGGGGTGGGTGGAGAAATAGAGAGGGAGGGAAAGAGAGAGGGCGGAGAGTGAAAAAGAGAGAGAAAGGTGGGGAGGAAAGTGCTGCACTTTATTAGGAGGGTGTGGTAGTGAGGAAAGGACAGCGAGGGAGGAGAGGGGGGGGGGCAGGAGAAAGTTGAGGGGGGATTAGCAAGAGAATGACATGTTATGCCTTCATGAACACACACACACACACACACACAAAGTCAGCAAAATACCACCCTCGCTTGCTGACGGGAATACTGAGGTGGGGGGGGGGGGGGGGAGAGAGGGGTGAGAGAGAGGGAAGAAGTGGATTGTGAAAGTGAGAGGAGGGAGGGGGGAGCAGAGGGTGGGGGGAAGGAAAGGCAGACGTGCGGTGGAGCATTAATTACATTCATACTGTCTCATCAAAATGATTCTGCATAGAATAACAGTGAAGATGGAACCAAAATAATGTTTGACTGACGCAGCACCGACACCACACGCACACACGGCTTCCAAGCAACCAAACACAACAAAGCTACTCTATTTCAAAAGAGGAGTAAAAGAGAAGATTTTCCATTTTGTCACAATAGTGCAGCAGTTGCTCAAGTAAATACGTTTCAAAATACAGTTGTTAATTTTTCTGAAAACATGAAATATGGAACTTGTGAGGAAGGCAAAATGTAAACTTTTAACAAGTGCAACATTCACACAAAAATGGTTTGGTGGCAAATACATCCAGCTATAACAATTGAAGTTGATTTTATGATACTTTTGTGCTGCAGAGGGAATTATAAAATAAATAAATAAAATAATAATGAATCAAGAACCATGCTATACAGTGCGTATATAATTTGAGAAGCGTCTGTTTTTGAATGAAATTGACTCCTAAATTGCTGGACACTGAGTTGAAAGCCGGTCGTACTTGGTGTGTTGTTTTAGGAGGTTTAAAAAAAAAAAGAAGCCATAACCCCGATGGGTTCAAGCACCACTACTTCTCTCTATGTAAATGTGTATCGTATTGGCCTGGTGGAACGGTATTGCAAGTCATACTAAAATACACAACATACATCATAAAAGTGGGGAATTAACCCGTCTGTAAAGACGGGACCTTTCCTAATCCGCTTAAATAAAAAACAAGTTAAAAAAACCAAACAACAAACTACATTTATAAACAATATTTTATTGGCAGGATTTAATGAAGATAATAATTTAAGATGTTCTGCAAAGGAGTGTTAGCAAGAAGGATAATTCTAAACACATTTGAGAAAGAACAGAATTTCAGTTACAAATGCTGGCTGGATAATAATTATCAGATCGTCATCATCAGCCTATTTTCAATCCACTGCAGAAGGAAGGTTTCTCTCAAACTCACGTTGGGGTTATTGGAACACTCACCATGCTTTGAATGCAAGTGTGGGTCGGCAAGGGAGTTAACGCAGGAATTTTTGTAATTTTTTTTCACGACGACGGCAATAACTCAACTACTTTCGCGCGACACAGTGGTTTCTTTAACATCCTCCAACGGTGCTGGCAGAAAGGCCGTCCGGCTTAACGTCCTTCCGCTAGACGGTGCACACATTGATGCCTCGTCCTGCATGTGAAACACCAGGGTGACGGTTGAAAGCTGGTTGAGATTTGAACACCAGACTGGACGGCTGAGATGAGTGTGCATACATCGAGGCTATCCTGCCAGCACGACATGCACTTTGTCAAAAATAAAAACAAAGAAAATGTTCAAAAGTGATGCTTTATAGTCCTGTTAAAACGACTTATAAAAATAATTCTGTCTAAAGTTTGATGATTTCCTTCCAAGAAAAAAATTTTTAAAAAAAAATCTGCGAATCTTTTTGATTAAATTTTCAAACCTAAAAAGCCAGCGCTAGGCGTTTATTATTTAAAATTGTGATTTCATTACAGTTGTAAGTGAACTGTTTTTTTTCAATTGATTGCCAGGGCAGGCACACAAGGTAAAAAAAAAAAATATTATCACTCTCTCCGCGCATGTCTGATCGGGAGGAATTCAAGACCAAAGTACGGGAAAGCGGCAAACTTGTCTTCCTATTCATGTTCCGATCCGTGTTTAAAACATAACATCCTCGATCATAAAACTGATGATCATAAACTGATGATCATAAACTGATGACAGAGCGGACGAATGGACGGACATGAACCAATTGCTTAACCCTGCCTTTCACTTTGAGTGTGAGGGGTAACAACACCAACGACATGACTTTTGAGTGTCACAAACAAACGACATGACGCTGAGCTTCATTTCGCTGAAGTGGAGGCTGCTCTAACCAATCGCTGTTCGGCCATTTCATCATCACCTTTGCCTCTGTTTCTCCTTCACCTCTATAAACTCGTTAGGAATTTGTGCAAAACTGAAGAAATATATTCTGCCTCCATTTCGTAATTCTAACCGAATAGCTTGTAGACAAATAACTTGTGCTTTTTTTTAAGAATGAGCCAGTGGAGGATCATTCGGGCAAATACAATCGTCATGGACAAAGTCTTCAGACAATGAATCTTCAAAGTGCAGGGGCATAGATGTATTTCAGATCTGCAGGCTCGCACAAGATTAAGATGGTGACAAACAACTCTCATCTGCCTCTGCTTCAGGATAAGTTTTGCTTCTTCCAATCTTTACTGCCCTTCAAGGTCACAACAGCCCCGATGCCTTGACAGCATCACTAATGTGGGATATGACACTCCATTGATTGTGAGTAGATCCTCAGAAGATGTATGAAGAAGAAGAAGATGTATAAGAAGAAGATGTAGAAGAAGAAGAACAAGTAGAAGGAGAACAAGAAGAAGGAGAACAGGAAGAAGGAGAACAGGAAGAAGGAGAACAAGAAGTAGAAGTAGAAGTAGAAGTAGAAGTAGAAGTAGACGTAGAAGTAGAGTAGAAGTAGAAGTAGTCTCGAGGTGAATCTTTCTGGCTGCAAAAGCTGCACTTGTTACATTCGACCGATCCATCCATGATTTGGGACCATCCTCTGTGCAGAGCGTTGGTGCTGCCTAAGCAGTCTCCTGGCTATTGGGCACAATCCTGGACGGGTCTCCACTCCACACAGGATACCGGCAAGCTGGCACTCATTTTGCCAACCTCGGAAGGATGACAGGCAGTCAACCCACCTAGTATTAATTAAACAGCCGAGTGGATTTGAACTCAGGATCCTCGGATCCCAAGCCCACCACCCTGACCATTAAGCCAACACCAGGGTATTTTCGACCAATGATGTTTTGTTTTTGAATTATTTTTTTTACACTTTAAAACTTGATATGGGTCATTCCTGGTGGAACCTTTTGCCATCTTTCAACTTTCCTTTTGGTGGGAAGTGAGGGATTTCCGATGGCACGCTGTAGACGTCACGAGAGTTGTTTTCTCTTTTGACACTGATAATGTTATGACTAGAAAATGAAAGGATTGGAAAATGAAATAACTGGCACGGGACAGGCATGAAAAGACTATAAACCAAGGACCTGCATTTGGGCAGAGCACACATGATGATGATGAACGTCATACTCGAATACAATATTTAGACAACCATATCATCTTTGCAAGTGAGGATTATATTTCTGTTCCATAACTTTACAACTTCTATCTTGGGATTTGATATGATACATACCATACTTCTTGCAGAGCGTTGGTGCTGCTGAAGCAGTTTCTTGGCACATGTTATGCTGGCTGGTCATTCAGGGCAGGAATTTGGAATTTGTTTGGGGTGTCAGTGATAGCTCGCCAACTCTTCGCAGAAGACCGTTAACGGCCACCAACTAATGGCAGACGGGTCATCCAGTTTAACACACATGATGCTCTCCGTACCTGCTAGACACCAATATGACAGTTTGTAGCTCGGCCAAGATTCAAACCCAGGCTACACAGCTCAGAGATGAGGGTGCATACACCTCCAGGTTATCTACCAGTCCTTTCTAGACATGTATAGAAAATGGTAAATTAAATGTTTGGTGAAGGTGGGAAAAAGGGTTAGCATCCAAAGAAAGAGTTGAATTCATTGCTTTACAAATCGAAAGTATAATGAAATTGACACTAAGAAAGCAACAAAGGAAAATAATTGGAGAATGCAGGCAGAGTTGGAGAATGCCCGTGGCTTCCGAGAAAGACGGATGAAAACAGTATGGAGAAGTTTGGGAATATGAGTTCACATGTCTCCAAACTGTCAGCAATGGAGTTCTTGCCACAGTGAGATATGGACCCTCTCTACTCGCCTCCTGATGCGCTTAATTGGGTTTTGTTTGAGGCAGCGAGCAGGTCGCCCCAGGTTTTTAAATTAGGTGTAGCCTGCCATTGTGGTAATTATAGCACTGGTGAGAATAAAGTGACATCTCGGCTCAAAGATGTGTCACTTGTCTGCTCGATGATCGTTCAAGCAATGACTGTTCTGGTTTTGGTGGCACCATGAAAGGCACAAGTGACTTTCGTACCCACGCTGGGCGAATATTGTTATGATGCTTCATTTATTTGTTTTGTTTTTTCCTCTCCACTAAGAACTTGCGAGGAACAAATATTTAACTTTCTTCTAATGGATTATAGCAACTCGCAATGCCAACCACTCATTTACAGGCCAAAAGCAGCAACATGAGTTATACCTTTTTGATGTAGTTTCACCATGAATAGCCTGAAAGTCAGCAGCACACATAAAGAGACAGGCATTTGTGGTGCTAGGTAGGTTAGAGAAAAGACAAGAAAGAGCCTATTTGTAGGCCATTCTCGACTTGCCTGTCCCACAAATGCCAACTGTTTGTTTTTTTTAAAACCCATTGTTGATGTATGCTAAGTATTCCTGACGTAACCTTATCAGTGTACAGGTTCTATAATAAGAACTTTGACCTATGCAAAGAAAAAAAAAAAAAACTAAAAAAAGCTAATGTGACATTGAAAGAACAACGGTGCTTGCAAGTGAAAGCAGGCAGACAGGACGGTAGATTAAAATTCCCACTGAAGGACAGTGTACTTTGGAATGCAGTGGCTTGCTTACACAGCAGCAAGCAAAATCCATGGGAATTAGGCCAAAGGACTAACACCACACACAAACATAGCAACTACCACTAATAGCCATCCATTTACAACATCAATCAGGAAATGATAAGAAGGTGATAAAGTTCAACACATGAAAGGAATGTTGAAGCAGATCATTTTGTTTGGTGTTCTCGACTAAGCGTTTGTATCATGATGCCTGTGACAGGTACAAGTCCCGTGTAATATTTTTTCAATTGTTCCTAATGTCCGTATCGTTTGAGATTCATCGTCATCAGGTATGTGCGTGCACACGAGCAACAACTAGAGTTGAAATTATAGCTTCGTAATCCAAATTTTGTTAAAACATAATCAGTGAATCATTTCAAGATTGTGAAAAATTGTGGAGGAATCGGTGGAGGAAGACGTCTTCAGTAAATAGTTTCATACTTGTCTTTCTTTCTCCTTTAACAGACCAATTTGGCACCATAAACAAAAATTAGAGCTTAGACAATGGTTGCACTTCAATGAAGGGTATCTCAATGGCTTGTGACAAACTACTGCTTACTCTGGGTCTCTTCTGCCAACACTAACCCCACCCTCTTACCTCAACTTTCCCACCCCCTCCACATATTTCCTGGCCCTGTCGTGGTGGCTTGTAATTGGCAGCAATAAGCGGGCGGCAGAGAACGCCTTTTCAGGCCAACGCACTCTCACGACAAGCAGGCAACCAGAGAGGGCAGTTTATGAAAGGCTGTTGTCACTCAAAGACACTGTGGCCCTGCAGTGACTCAAATAGAATTCACGTAGCTTCAGGGGTACAGCGATCCACTACAGCTTGCGTGGGCAAGAGTACCAGAGGAGAATGCAACTGAAGGAGTAGAGGAGGCGGAGGTGGGAAAGAAATAAAAGGAATCGAGTAGCTGAGGGTTGTCATTAAAAAGTATCAAATAATTTCGATTTGGCCACATGGCAACAAGGAATGGTGCAGGACACAATGTGTTATTGTGTCAGTCAGGAATCTCAGGGAAACAAATACCACCGTTGTAACAGCCCAAGTTCCCAGGGGAACTTGGCAAACGTTTTTGTCATGAACCAGATTGCTGAATTGAAAGCCAGCACTATGGAAGTGAGATTCTCGTTCCGAATTCCAAAGCCAGAAGGGCAAAGAAAAATAAAGTTTGCCATTTCTGAGTAAGAGCCGTCCATACAGAGTAACAATTGTGCCATTTGGAATTTTGCAAATCTGGTCAATGATTTCATTTGAATAACAGCGTCAGGTAAGACTATCCAGGAGTTAAAAACACATTTTCAGACCGACACGGAGGAGAGGTTTTATGCAGGCAGCCATACAAACGGAACCATTCATCACAAAAGATGCTGCAGATGTGCAGGGAGACTCGTGTTCTTGTTTTTGTAGTCTCAAGTACCCAATCAACCTTGGCTGCACCCAATGCGATGTCACAGCTGACAATAACTTGCGCTCGTTTTAACACTGAGATAATATAATACACAAGCGTACTGGTATATTTAGCCAATCCATTAATCATGGTGACAAATCATGAACATAGGTATTAAATATTCAAAATAGCAAATTCAACAAATGAAGGAAATGAGGGCCAGAACGAAAGTAATGCTTCTTATTTTTTTATCTTCACCACCGAAGGAGTAAGAGGTTATGCATTCACCCCTGTTTATTTTTATGTCTGTTTTTTTTCTGTGAGCATGATATCTCAAAAAGTTGTGGAGAGTTTAGGACAAAACTTGGTGGATGAGTTGGGTAGGTGACAAGAACAAGCTGATTAGATTTTGGTTAAGGTCCAGATGCAGAACCGGCCTATCATTGGAGTACAAAATGTAAACTTTGTGTCATTTGTGAAATACAAAAATGTGTCATTCTGATCTTATTTGGTAGGTTTCTGAGATTTCATCCCTCCGTTTTTACTCCTTTTTTTTTAAAATGTTATTTTTTTTCTTGTTTCTGCATTTTTTTTAAAGTAATAAAATGCTTAATGTTTTATATATTTGTTATTTTGGTATGGATCAAATCCATCTATGTTATTATGTTTGGCTTATGGTACATTCTCCCCTCGACCCTCAATCCTGGCTTTTCGTTCAGTCCACTATGTGGATTACCACATATGCGGAAATGTCAATGCTAATATTGTTTCAAAACAAATAATAAAATGCTGAATGTGATATATATTTTGTTATTTTGGTATGGATTAAATCCATCTATGTCATTAAATTTTTTAATACTTGTTTCAGTTGATTTGGGGGATGCTTTGGATATGTATCGCTTTTGGAATGGAACTGTCCATCTTCCCCTCCCCAAAATCTTGGCCTGGTTTGGTTGAGTCCACATTTACATTCCATTAATTTTTTTATAATAAAACATTTAATGTTTCATATTTTTAAATTTTTTGGTTTCGTGCACTAGCACACAGACAAAGTAACTTCCGCACGTTGGAATCACCATCATGGTTTCAGCAGTTATCGAGGTAGGTCGGGCTAAAGATTTACATTGTTTTTAGTGGGGAAGAAGCAGAAGTACAAATTGGCGTTCAGCGATCTCTCATTGTGGTAGTTTCTGAGCGTATCGTTGTGTGCACATTTTAATGGGCGGCCTTTTTTTTCACGTATCATCCCTCTCTGTGGAGTACGACCGTACTCCCTGGTTAAATGTTTGAATTTCTGCTCTGAACTGTTATATAACACATGATTTTTCAACTACTAGTATATAATACTGGGTTAGCATTTTTGTCACCACCATTTAAGCACTTAATTCCTGATGTTGAGTGTCCAGGATAAAATACACACTCTGCCATTAAAAAAAAAACCTGACCACATTGATTTGATTAAATGTATGTATGTGTGTATGTATGTATACACACACACACACAACCACACACACCATTGTCTCTATGTCCTTTTCTAAATGATTTCAGGAAAAGGACATGAGACATCAATGTACTTTCTAAAAATGTGATGTGTGTAAGGTCTTCCATGAAACCTTAGATTGCTGTTAAAAAGAGAATGCATCCCTTCTCTGTATCTATTAGAAAACACAAACAATGCAGAGCCTTGCTGGATATGTAAATTTCAGTCGATTGGAGAACTGGTGCAAGACTAATTCACTGACTGACTGACTGACTGACACACAGCCGCTTCGGCAATGTGTGTGGCTCAGGGAAAAAGAATGAACAATCCTGAGACATGGTTCTGAAGTATTTGTCAAGCAACCCTTTTCAACAAATTGCAGGTTAAAAAAATTCAGATATAGATTTTAAAAAAAGTTTTCATAACTTCCACATTATATTTTAAAAGTAAAATTGGTGATGCTATTTTCATTGCTACACGAAGCCGTGTACATGTGATAGAATTACCCAGCACACACGAAGTGAAAAGTGGGTAAAGCAATTGGTAACTTCTGTTGTCCTGTCTACAAACTTTCCCTTTATGATCGATAATCTTGATTTCAATGTAATTTTATATTTTGAACATGAATTGTAAAACAAACTGTAGTTTACAGTACTTTGGCTCTGAATTCTTCCTGATCGCACGTGCACAGTGAAGGAGTGAGAATAATGTTTTTACTCCGTCTGCTTGTCTGGCAATCACACAAAATTAACCAGAGAGTTGGTGTCAAAGCCACCCAATGCTCGCCTGTTTATACATTTATCGTTTTTAAAAGACTAGTCTAATAATAATTTTTTAAAAGCATTGCAGTGAAGTCTGATCCAAATAATTTAAAGCAATATATGTAATTTTGTATATTGTAATCATAAAAATAGTGTGGTAGATAAAAACATTAGAAGGAAATAGAGGGAGGCACTCGGTGGAGTGCAAAACCTCGGCCGCCAATACTGCTAGGTCACTCAAGTGAAGCCTGATATCCTATTCATTCAATTTGACATCAACAGTGCTCACAGAGTATAGTTTGGCAACTTTCCCTTTTACTTTAACTTTTACATACTCAATTCATTCGTCATAACTAGATTCCTTGAGACAGAAATTGATTTTACGTGGGTATATCCACCTGAAGTTCACAAAATCAGCCGTAATTATAATTTTGGCATGTTTTTTGTTGGAAATGCAAAAAAAAAAAATCGAAATTTTGTTGAAAAAAAGTTGCAAAAATTTTTTTTCTGTAACAATTTTTTTTGGGGGCGGGGGGGGGGGGGGGGGGGGTTGGAAATCACTTCAAAACATGTAGAATGCAAAAAAAAAAAAA
>CM068959.1:60538534-60580891 GCA_035128595.1 Eptatretus atami | reverse complement strand
GCCGAATGGTCTTCTCTGGGTCGTTCCGACTCCGACGCAGATACTCGAATGGCTCATCATTCCAGCAAGCTGGCTACTCATTTGCCGACCTTGGAAGGATGACAGCGTGGTAACCTCCCAGTATTAATTCAAGGGCTGAGCAGGATTGAATTCGACCCAAGGATCTCAGCAGACGCCACCATAACCATAAGCCAACCACCAGGCATCGAATGATTTCAGTCACATTTCTGAACAAGATTGGCGTGCTGTTTGACCTTAATCGTGTCCCTTTGGAAATTAAAGATTTATGTTGCAACAAATGAAGGTGATGTTGAAACGAAATGTAGCAACATTATTTTTGAAGGTCATGCGATGGTCTCATGGCATTGCCCATAAGCCATAAACCAAGCTATTTTAGTTCCCTGCTTGATGGATGACCTCCCTTGGCATACACTTGACAAGGTGCAGGTCGTGAGAATGAAACAAAAGTCATTTGGGAATATAATTTGCACACCAGCCAAAGAAACAAGCCTTACCACTCGACCAAAGAGAGTCATCTTTGCTCTATCGACCTCTAAGACCACCTCCCCCCAACCAGAAAATGTGTTCTGGACATGACATGCTTTTTGGCTTATTACCACAGGAAGAGAGTCGCAAATGCTGCCACATCATAAGGCAATCGAAAAAGGATCAACTACCTGACAGTTTACTCAAAAGAAGACCCAGGAGTTGCCTATACAATTATTATCCCCATTTCACCCACAAACCCTCAATGTTATATTTTCTAACCAACCCCTTAACTAAACTCTGAACTATAAATCTGTTGTTTACATCAGCAACGTCTTGTTGTGGACATCACAAAATGTCCCACCTTGTCAGATGCAATATGTGTTACCTGCTATTCTAAACAACTAACATAACCAGCTATACCAAAACCTGTGATAATTATCAGCGGATTTCAATCAAAAACCTTGGAGATATTGCAGCAAAATAATGATTTCCTTTAATCATCTCACTGCTGATATTATCATGTGGCTATAATGGCCCGGATGGTTCAGCATTGTTGTCCAAATGTTTCCCCCCCTCTTTTAGTTTTCTGCTGTAGCTTATAGGCTTACTCCAAAATTAATTCTGCATCAGGCAAAATTTACCCCAAATGACAAGCCAAATGTTTCACCTTTACTAATCATTAGATTTATGCTCCAATTAAATCAAAGAACACACATTACAGGCAAAGTCCCTTCAATGACCACTATTTAAACGTATTGGCCTGAATGCATCCGTCGTAAAATAATCTCAGGGCTTAAATAGTCGCGCTCACTTAATACTTGAAATGACGCCTTCATGTAAGGCCTTAGTTGTCAACTGAGGGGTAGTTGGATAGCTCATTTGGTAGCTAGGTAGCCTCAGAGCTGACTAATCATGGATTTTCTCCTCCATGGAGTCAAATCGACAAAAACAACAGCAAAAAAACAAAACCTGCCCTGCTGGTGCAATTGCCAGCACAGGGAATCGCATCTCAGGGGATGCAGTCCTCGGGGGGGGGGGGGCGGGGGGGGGGGGCGGGGGGGGGTCGCAAAAGTTCAGTCCCTTCTTCCCTCCAGGGATTCAAGACAACTGTTCACCGCTACGTCAGGTAATCCCCCACATACTCATTATCTCTTCTAACCCAAATGACCCCATTCCTCAGCACTCTTTCCAGGTCATTGTGATTTTTACACCTCTCCCTCACTTCTTTAGTTCATTAGTTGTTGGTTGCTTTGTTCCTTTTCTGTTTCATCCCTGCTTTCCTCCTTCCTCTTGTTGCTGTGTTTCATTCAGCTTGTGCGACACCTTGTCCATCCATCCCCATGTGTTCTCTCCTTCCCCTTCATCTCACTCAACTTTGACTCTGCTGTGGTGTTTCCCCTTTCCATTTCGTTTCCTTCCATTCTGCTCTAGCTCTTCCACAAGCCTCGATCATGCATACACAAAAAATGAGAAAAAGTTGGCTGTGCTGTCTGCATTAGGGTTGTGGACAAAAGACCACATAGTACATCTCAAAAAGACTAGGTCAATGTACGCTGGTACCCTGCATACATTCTGCCGAGGATTGAATGGGATATGCCACTAGGTTCATTACAAAAGAATTGGACATGGAAATTAGATTATATAATGATAAGAATGGGCTTACACAGAAAAAAATATAATTAAATTGATAATTATGTTCATGGGGTGTGCATATGGCACAGGTATGATGGACCAAATTGCATAATCTTGTCTCTTCAGGTTTCCATGCTTACATCTTCATAAAGTGTACATTCTCATTGTAATTTAATAGATTTATCACCATCTCAACCCTTCCCCCCCCACAAAAAACCGAGCAAAATAATAATTATAAAATGCACTGGGCATACCTGGAAAGGTTACGCTTGATTCCATGTTTATGTCAACGTACAAATCTCAAAACACGACACCTGATAATAGCGCCGTGCCAGAATTAATTACTGGTTAAATCCTAGTTTCCTTTTAAATATGAGCAACGAGTCTAAAAAATCAGCCTCGTGGCTTAGCGCTACCGCATTGCACAGAAACTGCGACGACCTTTGCAAATGGCCCATCTGTAATTAAGATAGCACTTACTCTGACAGGAAAGGTTGAGTGAGGGTGGGGGATAAAAAAAAAAAAACAAAGCACATAGGCATTCCTGGTGCCGTCGCCTATTACTATTCATGGGATGGCCCCAAAAAAAGAAAGAAAAAAAAAAAGAAGAAGCAGAAGTGGAGCCAAGGTAGACTAGAATGGCCTTGTCAGAATTCTCAGAGGCAGCAGCAGCCCAGCACGAATAAAAGCCTTTGTGTGTTACCACTCCTGTCAGCTGCACAAGGCCAGGCAAACTGAAAAGAACTCTCCATTAAGGAATGTGCTCTCCCACTATGGGCAGGCAGGAGAGCATAGCGGAACACAAAATGCCAAGCGACGGAGCAAGCACCATTGCATGCAAGTCAAACAAAAGAATTGTTTTTGCATCCACGTTAGTGTAGCATTGCTGCGTTGTGCACCTGCGTGAATTTACACAACAATTTGATTGCAGGTAAAAGTATGTTTTGAGGGAGGTGGGGAGGGGGGGGGATGATTTCCAAAGCCAATAAGCAGATTGTATTTTAAAGAATAAGATTTTATGCACAATGTACAAAACACGTTCTGGTTGTGAAGTGATTAATGCATCACAAAACCTCGGCTGAGAAAATAAATCCTGGAACTGCATCAGGAATTGATGTATAGGCAATGACTTGTATGACACTTTATGGCTCACAGCAGACCTAGGATAAGAATTATTACCTGGTGACATGACATTTTCTGGCTAAAATTCCAAAGGCTCCCACAGACTATGAAGGGGGAGGTCATGACCTCCGGGACCTTGCTACTTGGAGGCAGGGGTCGAGGTGCCCTCTCAGAAGGTCTGCCTCGATACCATCTCCTAAAAAGAACTATCATATGTCAGGTGAGTTGGCGTGAGGAAAAAAGGCCAACTTTGATCACTCAAGTGTAAAAACGCCAAGAATTGGAAACTAAATTTGTGATTCTTAAGGAGACTATTTATATGTTGAGGAAGACTAGTCTCTGTTACATGCTAACAGATAAAATGTGTAGCAAAAAATGTTAATTTTTGTGGCAACATTGGGCTTTAAAGGTCAAATCTAACCTGTTGAGCATGACATTGCAGGCCTGGGTCTTAAGTCAATATTTCTATTCGACTATATGGATCTGTTGCCTGAAAGGTCCACAGAATCGGAATTTTTTATTTATTATTCATGTGATTATATTGATTCATAAGTAATAAAGAAAGAAGAACTAATGTGGTTTTTTTAATTCAAATCATTTTTTGAGCTGTTACAGTGAAAAAAAAAAAGAGCAAACCCAGCGGGTACCACCCCTAAAAATTTCCAGAACACCCTCACCCTTCACGTCCTCTTCAATCTCATGTTTGGTATGCAAGACATTTCAGCTTTTTCCATTATAATCAATTTGTTAAAAAATTCTAAAAAACACGTTATCACTTTGTCATTACGGGGTATTTTGGTCGATCGGTGACAAAAATTTAAATCGAATCCATTTAAATTCAGGGTGTAACGCAACAAGATGTGAAACGGTCAGGGTGTGATACTTTCTCAATTCGCTGTATATTTTGCCCTCTTTTTAGAGAAATACAACCACAGCCGCCGAATGTTGCACCACCATTTTGCGGTGGGTGGTGTAGAAGTAGTTCAGAGCTTTGGTTCTGAGTGAAACCAAACCGTGCAACACAAGTAACCTTTTTAAATGACCATGAAATAATTTAAATTGATAGATTAACTTAAAACTATTCCTGTCACTGGGATGGAATATTTTTCTGGTCACTATTAATTGAGGTGGTACTGTTTGTTGTTTGACTTTATGTACTACTGAACCGCTGAAGGGAATGAGTTGAAAACTGCTGATTGTATTCAGGGTGTACACAGTGAGGTTTTAAGGGTAAAAAAAAAAAAAGTTAATATAGCACAGGGTCATGGTGGGGTGGACCCAATTCTCTCTTTGTAAATGCTGGGGAGTAAAGTCTGAGGAGAAGGAGTCCGGTGGGGGAGAGGAGTCGTTGGGGAGAGGCGTCGAGGGCAGCGAAGTGGGGAGAGGAGTCGAGTGGGGGAGGGTCGGGGGAAGGAGTCGAGTGGGGAGAGAGTCGGTGGGGAGGAGCGAGTGTGGGAGAGGAGTCGAGTTGTGGAGAGGAGTCGAGTGGGGAAGGAGTCTCGGTGTGGGAGAGAGAGTCGAGTGTGGAGAAGGAGTCGATGTGGGAGAGGAGTCGAGTGTGGAGAGGAGTCGAGTGTGGGAGAGGAGTCAGGTGTGAAAATGAAAGCAAGAAGAGGAGAGAGTGGCGAAAGAGGAGTGGGTGTGTGCGGTGTGTGTACATTAGGATGGTGACAGCAGGCTAGCGTAGTAGGTCCAGCAGGTCAGCTCAGGCAGCACTGCCTGATTGATGACCTGAACGTCCCAAACTAAACAAGATGGTACTCGCTCTGTGTCAGACATGCAGCAGCAGTTTAGAAGTGTGAAGGTCCGGAAAAGTCGCTTTGAATGTGGGATCAGTGGAGGGGATGGGAGTCGAGGTGGTGGAGATGATGCAGAGAAGGACATGGAAATGTTGTGTTGTAAGCAGACCAATAGGAAAAGGGACAGGGTGGAAGGGGGTTGGTTGGAGGATACAAGCTGTTGCATGCGGGAGGGATGGAAAGAGTAATGGTGTTGGAATAATAACAATGGGAAGAAAGTGGCAAGCAGTTGGTCAGAGTGGAAAGATGGGAGGGATGGATATTTGTGGCACGGTTGGTGATAGAAGCAAATTGTGTGTATTAGGTCGGTTTATGGGCCATAAACAGGAGACTGATGTGGAAAAAGCAGGAGTTCAGGGGTGCTCTTGAAGAGGATGATGGGAATGGTTAAGCTAGAGGTAATGATGTACATTGCAGGGGACTTCAATGAGCATGATGAAGTAGTGTGTTACCAGGTGAGAGGACTATGTCGGTAAATTTGGTTGGGGAACAAGGAAGAGAGAGGTCTGGGAGCTGGTGGAGCTGGTGCCAAGAAATGGATGGCCATAACTGGTTCGTTCTTTCAGAAGTGGGACAGCCACAATATTACTTACAGGAATGGACAATATAGAATGGAACTGGATTTGTTGGTAGTGAGGAAGCGACAGTTGTGGAGATCAAGAATTGTAAGGCAATGGCAGGAGAGCATGCACCACCAGCACAGCCAATGTGTTTTGTTATATGCATGAATAAAAGGAGGAAGTTAGACAAGGGGTAGCAGATGATTAGGTGGGGAAGTGCAGGGCCAACATCTCTGCAGAGTACAAGGAGAGGTTGAGAACCAAGTGTGAGGAACTTAGCGAACAATCCGAAGGCTTTGAAAGAGTACGGGAAGGTGTTTCAGGGAATGCAGAAGTTGAGTGGACGGACATTCAGAAAGGACACATCATCAATTTGGCGGCAGAGATTAAGGTA
This sequence comes from Eptatretus atami, assembly GCA_035128595.1. Classification (NCBI taxonomy): domain Eukaryota; kingdom Metazoa; phylum Chordata; class Myxini; order Myxiniformes; family Myxinidae; genus Eptatretus; species Eptatretus atami. The sequence continues at coordinate 60,574,895 of CM068959.1, read as the reverse complement.
TGGTGGATAGGAAGTAGCTAAGGCAGCTGGGAGAAGAAAGAAGTTTGGAAGAGATACGGGGACAACGGATTGCATGCTTGCTGCACATGGATGGAGAAAATAAGAAAGCAGCAAGGAGAGCTGTGGATAAGGGTGACGAATGATATGGAAGAGGAAGTGTTCCAACAAGTTGGAAGAGGATGGTGGGGGAGAGATCTATTCATTGACTCATGACAGGGATGTGATAGTGAGGGCAAGAGGGGGGAGGGGGTAAGGAGGGGCAGGTGATTAAGGATTATGCGTGGGAGGCTGTGACAGAGAGGGGGGCAGCATTGAAGGTATTGCAAGGATATTTTCAAGGAGCTGTTGAAACCGGGGAGGAAGCAACGGCAAGCTGGAGCTTCTGGTGTTTTGTTAGAGGGGAAAGGTGGAGGCAGTGGATATCATGGAGAAGGAGGTGTGGACAGCAGTAAAGAGGATGAAGAAGGTAAGAGCGCTAGGCATTGATGAGGTGTGTATGGAGATGATAGTTGCTGTGGGAGAAATCGGAGTTAGTTGGATGAAGAGGCTGATGAATGTGCAGGTAGTGACAAAAAATGGAAACACCATTGCAAAGTCACTTAATAGGGCATTGGGCACCACGTACGCCAGTACGACCTGTATGCGCCGTGGCATCGCATCCACCAGCATCTGGAATTCTGCAGGAGGGATGCGGCACCATTGTTTCCACCAAAAGTGGATCAACTCAAACCTGTTTAATGAGGTGGAAAATGCTTCCTCAGGCGACATTCTAGAATATCCAATAAATGCTCGATTGGGTTCAGATCTGGTGATGAGAAGGCCATGACATATGGATAACATCGAGTGTCATGCGTCATCAAACCATTGGGTAACCGACCACACGTGCTTTGTGGATGGGAACATTGGGGGAGGGGGGGGTCTCCTCTTGCAGCCATGCTAGCAATAATATAGGCAACCAGGCCTGTGCAGTATTTTTGTACATGACCCTAAGCATGCTGGGATGTTAGTTTGCTTAGCTAAAACATGGGCCACACCCATGTGGAAGCCGTTGCTTTGTGTTCCTCATTGTTACCCAAGTTTTCCTTTTTTTGTCCACTACCTGTATGTATGAGAGGGGGTTTGATTCCGCAGGATTGCGAGACAGGACGAGTTGTGCTGATATGGAAGAGGAAGTCGATGGTCAATATCCAGAAGTACAGAGGCATTATGCTACCAAGTCATGTCAGGAAGCGTACTGGAGAGGATTCTGGACAGAAGGATAAGAAGAGTGTTGAGATGGAGATTGGCGAAGAGACAACAGGACTTTAATAAAGAGTCGGGGATGATGGTCAGGATGTTCATGGTGAGACAGCTGTGGAGATGAGGTGGAGGTGCAAGTGGAAATGGCGTTGGGATTTGTGGACTGTGAGAAGGCTTTGACAGTGTATTGAGGAGGATGGCGACGGCGAAACTGAGATGGATGGGAGTTGCCGGAAGCCGAAGGTTGGTGGATGGGATGTATAAGGGAACGAAGGGAAGAGTTTTTGGTTGTTCCTAGTTTGTTGAGGAGTTCAGCATGAACATCATTTTTGAGGCAGAGAAGCTCTCTCAGCCCACTCATGTTTGTCATGGTGATGGAGCTGGTAAGCAGGAGAGTAAACATTAAAGGTATTCTGGGGAGGATGTTGTATGGGAAAGATTGGCTGTTGTGGCGGAGATTAGACAGGCAATGCAGGGAATACTAGGGGAGTGGAAGAAGGCATTTGAGAAACATGAGCTGAAGATGAGTATGGAGAAGACTAATGTATGGTGTGCGGGCAGCCAGAGAAATAAAGGATATCAGGTTATAGGGGAAGGAGATCAGATGGGAAAAGAGGTTGAGTATCTGGGGGGGAACAGCGACCAGAGATGCAAAGTTGGGAGGCAGAGGTAGGGAAGAGAATCAGATGGGTGCGAATGTGTGGAGTAGGTGGAGGGACTAATGGCAGACAGAAAGATATCGAATTGAAAGGGAAGTTTTGGTAACTTGTGTGACGCTGGCCTACCTTTACGGTCTGTAAACGGAGGCACCGACAGAGAGCCAACAACAGAGGTTGCAAGCTCTGCCGAGAACAACTAGGTTCAGGAGGATTGCAGGATGAAGGGTGAATATAAGGAGGAATGGATGAACCAAGGGAGGCGATTGATGTGCAGATGAGCCTGACGGGAAGATTGGTAAAAAGCCGCTGAAGTGGCCTGGTCACTTGGTGCGGACGGAGGAGAGGAGAATGCAAAAGAGAGCGGATAGATTGAGGGAGTAAGTTAGGAGGAAAAGAGGGGGCCCATGGTTGAGATGGGATGATTGTGGGAGGAGGATATCATAATGTGGGGGTGGTTGGAGAGTGGAGAGAAATGGCTGAGCACAGGGGAAATGGAGGAGTATTGTGGTCAAGGCAGGGCAAAAGCTTGGTATTGTTGGACCTCACCCCTTATAAAGGGAAAAGAAGGAGAAGAAGACGAAATTTCTATCGTATGGTGGTGCTCCTGGTGGAGGGGGGGTATTACAAGTAATTCTGGCCATAATTCTGGGCGGACAGGTTATTCGCAAGTCAATTTCAAAAATAATAACAATAATGATATTCATAATATTAATAATTATATAATAGTAAAAAATAAACGACAAACAGCCATTACTTATAACTGCAAGATGCCGGAGTTCTCAATCTTTCCATGATCTTCCTTAAGAATGCACAACAGCAGAAACATGTTTTTTTTAAAACCTAATCGAGCCAATACACGTGGGATGTGAAATGATACTCTTGGAAAGATCCATACATTTATTTTTGCAATTACAACATGGGCTGTTCCCGACCAGATTTAATATTGAAGCCGCTGATGATAAACAGATTCAGAATGAAAATAACAAGACGAGAGAAAGAGATGAACGTTAGTCACAAGTTCTTCAAGTGCATAATTGCCGTTACTTCCAAATAGAAATGCACATGGACATATACACATGTGTACATATATAAACATCAATCGACAGTAAATCGAGTTGATGGGTTGAAATGAGTGTTTTTTTTTTTATCCATGCACAACAAACATACAATTGTATCATCGGAACTATTGAATAGCGCAAATTGTGACCAATGTGCAAAATGCTAAAAAAAAAACAGAGCACCTTTCGTGGCACAGTGTCCCAGTTGTGTAGGACGCGCCGATGGAATGATGAAAGCATCATCAGTTGGGACATGCTCGCATATAGCGTCCGTCTGAACTCGCAAACCTTTGCTTTGCCAAAACGCAGTCCAATGTCATGTCTGCAACCTGAAATTGGCAAAGGGGAAAATACACCTCATGTGATGAACAAGTACGCAGTCATTGGCTTCTTTTCAGTTTGAATGAGGGTAAAACTTAAAATAAATAAAAAAAACTTAAACTCAAAGCGATTTTCTCAATTATCCAACTATGCAGGGCATCCAAAAAGTTATGTCACCCCACCTACAGTATACAACAGACAGTGCCATTGATAAACTCCATTCATGTGACATTAGTTTTTTAAAAAAAATCCTTCCTCTTCAATACATGTTCCTCAGCTGGCAACCAACCTTTTGATCCAAGTTAGTAGAACCTTCCTTTGAAGATCCTTAAAGAAGTAGACGAGGCTGTAAACCTCTTTAATGGAAGCAAAATGTCTGAGCGAAAAAAATCATTTTTAAAGAATAAATGGAAGTCCCATGGTTTTAACGTCGTGGGCAAAGCAAAATTTCCCAATTCCAGGTGTCGCAAAGATGTCGACACGAAGCTTTTCCTATTGCATGCAGTACAGCATTGACAGAGATGCGTCTCCGCTCAGAAGGAATGGATGCTTCATAGGTAATACACGTATTAACGATAATGCAATATTACAAGGTAGTAGCCCACATTCACTTGGCCCCTGTTAGCAATTTGGCCCGTTAAGCAAAATTCCCATGAGGTGGTAATAATTGGAAAAACAAAACATATGAACCACCTTGATGCTCTCTTGTTGGCATTTGTTCTGTTTTAACACAAATACGTCGGCCCTTTCCACTCTGCCGAGTGAGACTTCAGTTCGCCTCATAGCTGCGGCACCAGGTTTCGTTCCGCAACGATGACTTCTAAGGTATCGCCTTCCTGACAAAAAACGTCAACGAAGCCATCGAGACAAAGCAAGCCGGTTCAGTTTCTGTTCCTCTGTGAGGATGTGTGGCACCCATTTTGCCATCACCACTCTTTTCCACAGATCATTCAATGGAATGTGATGTGCAATTAACTTTGGTATTCTAAACTCTGTCAATATACCATCAGAGATGGGGAATCCCCCACCATTGAATGAAAAAGGTCATACATATTCCAGATAATGAGGGAGGTGAATTGGAAACAAGCCACCATTTGGTCATCATCTCGAAAAGTTCCCCAGGGTGAGGAACGTAGTCACCAAAAATAATTGAAATCAGATAAGCGGTTTTCCATTTATTACAAAAAACATTTTTTCAGGATGGCCGCCCCAGTCGGCCATATTAGATCCGGCCACGCCCAAAATCAATAGGGTTCTTCCTTTTCAGGTGGTACATGTGTGACCCGAATTTCAAATCGATATGGCAAACAGTTTATGAGTTATCGCACTCACAGCTATAAATGTTGACGCCCCGTACCACCTGAAAAGGAAGAACCCTATTGATTTTGGGCGTGGCCGGATCTAATATGGCCGACTGGGGCGGCCATCCTGAAAAAAATGTTTTTTGTAATAAATGGAAAACCGCTTATCTGATTTCAATTATTTTTGGTGACTACGTTCCTCACCCCTGGGGAACTTTTTCGAGATGATGACCAAATGGTGGCTTGTTTCCAATTCACCTCCCTCATTATCTGGAATATGTATGACCTTTTTCATTCAATGGTGGGGGATTCCCCATCTCTGATGGTATATTGACAGAGTTTAGAATACCAAAGTTAATTGCACATCACAATTCCATTGAATGATCTGTGGAAAAGAGTGGTGATGGCAAAATGGGTGCCACACATCCTCACAGAGGAACAGAAACTGAACCGGCTTGCTTTGTCTCGATGGCTTCGTTGACGTTTTTTGTCAGGAAGGCGATACCTTAGAATGCATCGTTGCCGGAGACGAAACCTGGTGCCGCAGCTATGAGGCAGAACTGAAGTCTCACTCGGCAGAGTGGAAAGGGCCGACGTATTTGTGTTAAAAACAGAACAAATGCCAACAAGAGAGCATCAAGGTGGTTCATATGTTTTGTTTTTCCAATTATTACCACCTCATGGGAATTTTGCTTAACGGGCCAAATTGCTAAACGGGCCAAGTGAATGTGGGCTACTACCTTGTAATATTGCATTATCGTTAATACGTGTATTACCTATGAAGCATCCATCTCTTCTGAGCGGAGACGCATCTCTGTCAATGCTGTACTGCATGCAATAGGAAAAGCTTCGTGTCGACAATCTTTCTGACACCTGGAATTGGGAAATTTTGCTTTGCCCACGACGTTAAAACCATGGGACTTCCATTTATTCTTTAAAAATGAATTTTTCCGCTCAGACATTTTGCTTCCATTAAAGAGGTTTACAGCCTCGTCTACTTCTTTTAAGGATCTTCAAAAAGGAAGGTTTCTATACTTGGATCAAAAGGTTGGTTGCCAGCTGGGAGGACATGTATTGAAGAGGAAGGATTTTTTTTAAAACTAATGTCACATGAATGGAGTTTATCAATGGCACTGTCTGTTGTATACTGTAGGTGGGGTGACATAACTTTTTGGATGCCCTCATAGTTGGATAATTGAGAGAATCGCTTTGAGTTTAAGTTTTTTTATTTATTTTAAGTTTTACCCTCATTCAAACTGAAAAAGAGCCAATGACTCGTACTTGTTCATCACATGAGGTGTATTTTCCCCTTTGCCAATTTTCAGGTTGCAGACATGACATTGGACTGCGTTTTGGCAAAGCAAAGGTTTGCGAGTTCAGCGGACGCTATTACTGCGCGAGCTTGCCACACTGATGATCTGTTCATCATTCCATCGCGCGTCCTACACAACTGGGACACTGTGCCACGAAAGGTGCTCTGTTTTTTTTTTAGCATTTTGCACATTGGTACCATTTGCGCTATTCAATAGTTCCGATGATACAATTGTATGTTTGTTGTGCAGGATAAAAAAAAAAAAAACATCATTTCAACCCATCAACTCGATTTACTGTCATATTTGACATGTGTATAATGTACACATGTGTATATGTCCATGTGCATTTCTATTTGGAAGTAACGGCATTATGCACTTGAAGAACTTGTGACTAACGTTCATCTCTTTCTCTCGTCTTGTTCTATTTTCATTCTGAATCTGTTTATCATCAGCGGCTTCAATATTAAATCTGGGTCGGGAACAGCCCATGTTGTAATTGCAAAAATAAATGTATGGATCTTTTCCAAGAGTATCATTTCACATCCCACGTGTATTGGGCTCGATTAGGTTTTAAAAAAAAACATGTTTCTGCTGTTGTGCATTCTTAAGGAAGATCATGGAAAGATTGAGAACTCCGGCATCTTGCAGTTACAAGTAATGGCTGTTTGTCGTTTATTTTTACTATTATATAATTATTAATATTATGAATATCATTATTGTTATTATTTTGAAATTGACTTGCGAATAACCTGTCCGCCCCAGAATTATGGCCAGAATTACTTGTAATACCCCCCCTCCCACCAGGAGCACCACCATATGATAGAAATTTCGTCTTCTTCTCCTTCTCTTCCCTTTATAAGGGGTGAGGTCCAACAATACCAAGCTTTTGCCCTGCCTTGACCACAATACTCCTCCATTTCCCCCTGTGCTCAGCCATTTCTCTCCACTCTCCAACCACCCCCACATTATTGATATCCCTCCTCCCACAATCATCCCATCTCAACCATGGGCCCCCTCTTTTCCTCCTAACTTACTCCCTCAATCTATCCGCTCTCTTTGCCATTCTCTCTTCCTCCGTCCGCACCAAGTGACCAGGCCACTTCAGCCGGCTTTTTACCAATCTTCCCGTCAGGCTCATCTGCACATCAATCGCCTCCCTTGGTTCATCCATTCCTCCTTATATTCACCCTCTTCATCCTGCAATCCTCCTGACCTAGTTGTTCTCGCAGAGCTGCAACCTCTGTTGTTGGCTCTCTGTCGGTGCCTCCGTTTACAGACTGTAAGGTAGGCCAGCGTCACACAAGTTACCAAAACTTTCCCTTTCAATTCGATATCTTTCTGTCTGCCATTAGTCCCTCCACCCTACTCCACACATTCGCACCCATCTGAATTCTCTTCCCTACCTCTGCCTCCAACTTGCCATCTCTGGTCGCTGTTCCCCCCCCCAGATACTCAAACCTCTTTTCCCATCTGATCTCCTTCCCCTATAACCTGATATTCATTTATTTCTCTGCTGCCCGACACACATCACATTAGTCTTCTCCATACTCATCTTCAGCTCATGTTTCTCAAATGCCTTCTTCCACTCCCCTAGTATTTCCTGCATTGCCTGTCTAATCTCCGCCACAACAGCCAAATCTTCCACATACAACATCCTCCCCAGAATACCTTTAATGTTTACTCTCCTGCTTACCAGCTCCATCACCATGACAAACATGAGTGGGCTGAGAGAGAGCTTCTCTGCCTCAAAATGATGTTCATGCTGAACTCCTCAAACAAACTAGGAACAACCAAAACTCTTCCCTTCGTTCCCTTATACATCCCATCCACCAACCTTCGGCTTCCGGCACTCCCATCCATCTCAGTGTCGCCGTCGCCATCTCCCTCAATACACTGTCATAAGCCTTCTCCAGGTCCACAAATCCCAACGCCATTTCACCTTGCACCTCCAACCTCATCTCCACCAGCTGTCTCAGCATGAACATCCTGACCATCATCCCCCGACTCTTTATTAAAGTCCTGTTGTTCTTCGTCAATCTCCATCTCAACACTCTTCTTATCCTTCTGTCCAGAATCCTCTCCAGTACCTTCCTGACATGACTTGGTAGCATAATGCCTCTGTACTTCCCTGGATATTGACCATCGACCTTCCTCTTCCATATCAGCACAACTCGTCCTGTCCTCCAATCCTGCGGAATCAAACCCCCTCTCATACATACAGGTAGTGGACAAAAAAAGGAAAAACTTGGGTAAAATGAGGGACACAAAGCAACGGCTTCCACATGGGTGTGGCCCATGTTTTAGCTAAGCAAATAACATCCCAGCATGCTTAGGGTCATGTACAAAAATACTGCACAGGCCTGGTTGCCTATAATTATTGCTAGCATGGCTGCAAGAGGAGACCCCCCCCTCCCCCAATGTTCCCATCCACAAAGCACGTGTGGTCGGTTACCCAATGGTTTGATGAGCATGACACTGATGTTATCCATATGTCATGGCCTTCTCAGTCACCAGATGTGAACCCAATCGAGCATTTATTGGATATGCTAGAATGACACCTGAGGAAGCATTTTCCACCTCCCTCAAACAGGTTTGAGTTGATCCACTTTCTGGTGGAAGAATGGTGCCGCATCCCTCCTGCAGAATTCCAGATGCTGGTGGATGCTATGCCACGGCGCATACAGGTCGTACTGGCCATACGTGGTGGCCCAATGCCCTATTAAGTGACTTTGCAATGGTGTTTCCATTTTTTGTCACTACCTGCACATTCATCAGCCTCTTCATCCAACTAACTCCGATTTCTCCCACAGCAACTATCATCTCCATACACACCTCATCAATGCCTAGCGCTCTTCCCTTCTTCATCCTCTTTACTGCTGTCCACACCTCCTTCTCCATGATATCCACTGCCTCCACTTTCCCCTCTACAAAACACAGAAGCTCCAGCTTGCCGTTGCTTCCTCCCCGGTTCAACAGCTCCTTGAAATATCCTTGCAATACCTTCAATGCTGCCCCCCTCTCTGTCACCAGCCTCCCAGCATAATCCTTAATCACTGCCCTCCTTACCCCCTCCCCCCTCTTGCCCTCACTATCACCATCCCTGTCATGAGTCAATGAATAGATCATCTTCCTCCCACCATCCTCTTCCAACTTGTTGGACACTTCCTCTTCCATATCATTCGTCACCTTATCCACAGCTCTCCTTGCTGCTTTCTTATTTTCTCCATCCATGTGCAGCAAGCATGCATCCGGTTGTCCCCCGTATTCTCTTCCAAACTTCTTTCTTCTCCCCAGCTGCCTTAGCTACTTCCTCCATCCACCATACCTTATCTCTGCCCCAAATTGATGATGTGTCCTTTCCTGATGTCCGTCCACTCAAAACTTCTGCAATTCCCTGAAACACCTTTCCGTACTTCTTCAAAACCTTCGGATTGTTCGCTAAGTTCCTCACACTTGGTTCTCAACCTCTCCTTGTACTCTGCAGAGATGTTGGCCCTGCACTTCCCCCACCTAATCATCTGCTAACCCCTTGTCTCAACTTCCCTCCTTTTATTCATGCATATAACAAACACCATTGGCTTGTGGTGGCATGCTCTCCTGCCATTGCCTTATAATTCTTGATCCTCCACAACTGTCGCTTCCTCACTACCAACAAATCCAGTTCCATTCTATATTGTCTATTCCTGTAAGTAATATTGTGGCTGTCCCACTTCTGAAAGAACGAACCAGTTATGGCCATCCCATTTCTTGGCACCAGCTCCACCAGCTCCCAGACCTCTCTCTTCCTTGTTCCCCAACCAAATTTACCGACATAGTCCTCTTCACCTGGTTACACTACTTCATCATGCTCATTGAAGTCCCCTGCAATGTACATCATTACCTCTAGCTTAACCATTCCCATCATCCTCTTCAGAGCACCCCTGAACTCCTGCTTTTCCACATCAGTCCTTCCTGTTTATGGCCCATAAACCGACCTAATACACACAATTTGCTTCTATCACCAACCGTGCCACAAATATCCATCCCTCCCATCTTTCCACTCTGACCAACTGCTTGCCACTTTCTTCCATTGTTATTATTCCCACACCATTACTCTTTCCATCCCCTCCCGCATGCAACAGCTTGTATCCTCCAACCAACCCCTTCACCCTGTCCCTTTTCCTATTGGTCTGCTACACACACAACATTTCCCATGTCCCTTTCTCTGCACATCTCCACCACCTCGACTCCATCCCCTCCACTGATCCCACATTCAAACGACTTTTCCGGACCTCACTTCTAAACTGCTGCATGTCTGACAGAGCGAGTACCATCTTGTTTAGTTTGGGACGTTCAGGTCATCAATCAGGCAGTGCTGCCTGAGCTGACCTGCTGGACCTACTACGCTAGCCTGCTGTCACCATCCTAATGTACACACACACGCACACACACACACACACACAACACACACACCAACATCATACAGCACTACCACCCCTCCTCTTCGCCACCTCCCCTCCTCGTCTTGCTTTCATTTTCAACACTGACTCCTCTCCCCACTCCCGACTCCTCTCCTTCCACTCGACGCTCCTCCCCCACACGACTCCTCTCCCCCACCTGACCCACTTCTCCCTCAGACTTGACTCACTCCCCAGCATTTACAAGAGAGAATTGGGGTCCACACCCCACCATGAACCCCTGGGCTATTAATTAACTTTTTTTTTTTTACCCTTAAAACCTCACTGTGTACACCCTGAATACAATCAGCAGTTTTCAACTCATTCCCTTCAGCGGTTCAGTAGTACATGAAAGTCAAACAAACAAACAGACCACTCAAATTAATAGTGATCAGAAAAAGTATCCATCCCAGTGACAGGAAAAGTTTTAAGTTAATCTATCAATTTAATTATTTCATGGACTTTAAAAAGGTTACTTGTGTTGCACGTTTGGTTTCACTCAGAACCAAAGCTCTGAACTACTTCTACCACCCACCGCAAAATGGTGGTGCAACATTCGGCGGCTGTGGTTGTATTTCTCTAAAAAGAGGGCAAAATATACAGCGAATTGAGAAAGTATTCACACCCCTCGACCGTTTCACATCTTGTTGCGTTACACCCTGAATTTAAAATGGATTCGATTTAAATTTTTTGTCACCGATCGACACAAAATACCCCGTAATGACAAAGTGATAACGTGTTTTTAGAATTTTTTAACAAATTGATTATAATGGAAAAGCTGAAATGTCTTGCATACCAAACATGAGATTGAAGAGGACGTGAAGGGTGAGGGTGTTCTGGAAATTTTTAGGGGTGGTACCCGCTGGGTTTGCTCTTTTTTTTTTCACTGTAACAGCTCAAAAAATGATTTGAATTAAAAACCACATTCAGTTCTTTCTTTATTACTTATGAATCAATATAATCACATGAATAATAAATAAAAAAATTCCGATTCTGTGGACCTTTCAGGCAACAGATCCATATAGTCGAATAGAAATATTGACTTAAGACCCAGGCCTGCAATGTCATGCTCAACAGGTTAGATTTGACCTTTAAGCCCAATATTGCACAAAAATTAACATTTTTGCTACACATTTATCTGTTTAGCATGTACAGAGACTAGTCTTCTCAACATATAAATAGTCTCCTTAAGAATCACAAATTTAGTTTCCAATTATTGGCGTTTTACACTTGAGTGATCAAAGTTGGCCTTTTTTCCTCACGCCAACTCACCTGACATATGATAGTTCTTTTTAGGAGATGGTATCGAGGCAGACCTTCTGAGAGGGCACCTCGACCCCTGGCCTCCAAGTAGCAAGGTCCCGAGGTCATGACCTCCCCCTTCATAGTCTGTGGGAGCCTTTGGAATTTTAGCCAGAAAATGTCATGTCACCAGGTAATAATTCTTATCCTAGGTCTGCTGTGAAGCCATAAAGTGTCATACAAGTCATTGCCTATACATCAATTCCTGATGCAGTTCCAGGATTTATTTTCTCAGCCGAGGTTTTGTGATGCATTAATCACTTCACAACCAGAAACGTGTTTTGTACATTGTTCATATCTTAATTCTTTAAAATACAATCTGCTTATTGGCTTTGGAAATCATCCCCCCCCATCCCCACCTCCCTCAAAACATACTTTTACCTGCAATCAAATTGTTGTATAAATTCACGCAGGTGCACAACGCAGCAATGCTACACTAACGTGGATGCAAAAACAATTCTTTTGTTTGACTTGCATGCAATGGTGCTTGCTCCGTCGCTTGGCATTTTTGTGTTCCGCTATGCTCTCCTGCCTGCCCATAGTGGGAGAGCACATTCCTTAATGGAGAGTTTCTTTTCAGTTTGCCTGGCCTTGTGCAGCTGACAGGAGTGGTAACACACAAAGGCTTTTATTCGTGCTGGGCTGCTGCTGCCTCTGAGAATTCTGACAAGGCCATTCTAGTCTACCTTGGCTCCACTTCTGCTTCTTCTTTTTTTTTTCTTTCTTTTTTCTTTCTTTTTTTTGGGGCCATCCCATGAATAGTAATAGGCGACGCACCAGGAATGCCTATGTGCTGTTTTTTTTTTTTTATCCCCCACCCTCACTCAACCTTTTCCTGTCAGAGTAAGTGCTATCTTAATTACAGATGGGCCATTTGCAAAGGTCGTCGCAGTTTCTGTGCAATGCGGTAGCGCTAAGCCACGAGGCTGATTTTTAGACTCGTTGCTCATATTTAAAAGGAAACTAGGATTTAACCAGTAATTATTCTGCACGCGCTATTATCAGGTGTCGTGGTTTTGAGATTTGTACGTTGACATAAACATGGAATCAAGCGTACACCTTTCCAGGTATGCCCAGTGCATTTTATAATTATTATTTTGCTCGGTTTTTTTGTGGGGGGGGGAAGGGTTGAGATGGTGATAAATCTTATAAATTACAATGAGAATGTACATCTTTATGAAGATGTACATGGAAACCTGAAGAGACAAGATTATGCAATTTGGTCCATCATACCTGTGCCATATGCACACCCCCATGAACATAATCTATCAATTTAATTATATTTTCTGTGTTAAGCCCATTCTTATCATTATATTAATCTAATTTCATGTCCCAATTCCTTTTGTAATGAACCTAGTGGCAATATCCCATTCAATCCCTCGGCAAGAATGTATGCAGGGTACCAGCGTACAATGACCTAGTCTTTTTGAGATGTACTATGTGGTCTTTTATGTCCACAACCCTAATGCAGACAGCACAGCCAACTTTTCTCATTTTTTGTGTATGCATGATCGAGGCTTGTGGAAGAGCTAGAGCAGAATGGAAGGAAACGAAATGGAAAGGGGGAAACACCAACAGCAGAGTCAAAGTTTGAGTGAGATGAAGGGGAAGGAGAGAACACATGGGGATGGATGGACAAGGTGCGCACAAGCTGAATGAAACACAGCAACAAGAGGAAGGAGGAAAGCAGGGATGAAACAGAAAAGGAACAAAGCAACCAACAACTAATGAACTAAAGAAGGTGAGGGAGAGGTGTAAAAATCACAATGACCTGGAAAAGAGTGCTGAGGAATGGGGTCATTTGGGTTAGAAGAGATAATGAGTATGGATGGGGGATTTACCTGATGTAGCGGTGAACAGTTGTCTTGAATCCCTGGAGGGAAGAAAGGGACTGAACTTTGCGACCCCCCCCCCCCCCCCCCCCCCCCGAGGACTGCATCCCCTGAGATGCGATTCCCTGTCTGGCATTGCACCAGCAGGGCAGGTTTTGTTTTTTTGCTGTTGTTTTTGTCGGATTTGACTCCATGGAGGAGAAAATCCATGATTAGTCAGCTCTGAGGCTACCTAGCTACCAAATGAGCTATCCAACTACCCCTCAGTTGACAACTAGGCCTTACATGAAGGCGTCATGTTCAAGTATTACGTGAGCGCGACTATTTAGCCTCTGAGATTATTTTACGACCGGATGCATTCAGGCCAATACGTTAAATAGTGGTCATTGAAGGGACTTTGCCCTGTAATGTGTGTTCTTTGATTTAATTGAGCATAAATCTATGATTAGTAAGGTGAAACATTTGGCTTGTCATTTGGGGTAAATTTTGCCTGATGCAGAATTATTTTGGAGTAAGCCTATAAGCTACAGCAGAAAACCTAAAAGAGGGGGGGGGAAACATTTGGACCAACAATGCTGAACCATCGGGCCATTATAGCACACATGATAATATCAGCAGTGAGATGATTAAAGGAAATCATTATTTTGCTGCAATATCTCCAAGGTTTTGATTGAAATCCGCTGATAATTATCACAGGTTGGTATAGCTGGTTATGTAGTTGTTTAGAATAGCAGGTAACACATATTGCATCTTGACAAGGTGGGACATTTTGTGATGTCCACAACAAGACGTTGCTGATGTAAAAACAAGATTTATAGTTCAGAGTTTAGTTAAGGGTTGGTTAGAAAATATACATTGAGGGTTTGTGGGGTGAAATGGTGATAATAATTGTATAGCAACTCCTTGGGTCATTCTTTTGAGTAAACTGTCAGGTAGTTGATCCTTTTTCGATTGCCTTATGATGTGGCAGCATTTGCGACTTCTCTTCCTGTGGTATAAGCCAAAAAGCATGTCATGTCCAGAACACATTTTCTGGTTGGGGGGAGGTGGTCTTAGAGGTCGATAGAGCAAAGATGACTCTCTTTGGTCGAGTGGTAAAGGCTTGTTTCTTTGGCTGGTGTGCAAATTATATTCCCATGACTGTTCATTCTCACCGACCTGCACTTGTCAAGTGTATGCCAAGGGAGGTCACCATCAAGCAGGGAACTAAAATAGCTTGGTTTATGGCTTATGGGCAATGCCATGAGACCATCGGCATGACCTCAAAAATAATGTTGTAATTTCGTTTCAAACATCACCTTCATTTGTTGCACATAATCTTAATTTCCAAAGGGACACGATTAAGGTCAAACAGCACGCCAATTTGTTCAGAAATGTGACTGACATCAACTTCGATGCCTGGTGTTGGCTTAATGGTTATGGTGGCGGGCTTGAGATCCTTGGGTCCTGAGTTCAAATCCTGCTCAGCCCTTGAATTAATACTAGGTGAGGTTGACTCAGCCTGTCATCCTTCCAAGGTCGGCAAAATGAGTACCAGCTTGCTGGAATGATTGAGCCATTCGAGTATCCTGCGTCGGAGTGGCGACCCGTCCCGGATTGTGCTCAATAGCCAAGGAGACTGCTTCAGCAGCACTGACACTCTGTTTCATATCCATCCACTGGGATCATACTCTGTACAAACATTCAAATATGTCAAATCATTCTGCAGTCTCAAAAAAAAATGAGTGCCCCATTTAGCTACTGATGTATCAGTAGTCTGTTACATATTCTTTCAGATAAAGTGGTTTTATTCCTGACTCCTGCTAAATAATGTCATGGAAACATTTAAAAATGGATATGTTGCAGGCTGCAATTCGAGTTATCAAAATGACCCTTTTTTATTTTTAGATCCTCGTGGAGGATCTCTAAGTCTTACTCACGTTGTTGTTCTTCATCTTCTTCTTCTGTGACTTTTTTGTTTCACAGCCTACAGTTTTCATCGAAACTTCCTGAAACTTGGCATATATATGTAAAATACCCTGCGCAGACAGTAACCATCTCCGATTTTGGAAATTCTTCCTTGAAAAAAAGTTGACGTCATAATATCGCCGCTAATGGAAATCGCCTATACCATTATCTCCGAAACTAGGCAAGCTGTTTGAATTTTGTTTGCGGTAATCAAGCGGCATTAGCACAGATAATTTATCGCAAACCTGATACATCACAATGACGTCAATTCGTTTTTATGACGTCATCATTAAGAGGACGAGGATCTTAGCTCATTTGAGCTTGTTGTTTTATTTTTTTCCTTTTGTGCTGTTATCTCTCAGATTTAATATCTGACAATTGGTATTTCTCCTATATTTGTGCTAATTATATGATAAGCAAAAAGAAAACTGATAAGATACAACTGCAGTACTTCAAAAAAAGGCAGCAAAAACTGTAACAGAAGTTACTACGGTATGTAACAAATGTTACCATGATGAATCGAAGTCTGTGGATGATTGCATTATGATGAGTTGTGGAATGACAGGATAAAACATGAGAGGGCAGTGATAAACATAAAAGCAGATTAATTTACCCATAATCCAACTTGGTTTTTTTTTCTTCAGATCAGCCTCTTCACTGCTGATTTGTGGCATGCTAGATCATTTCACTCAAGCGTGATCGCATCAGACAGCCTGATTCACTCTAACGATTCGAGTATTGCGTTCCTGGATAAGATTAGTGAGGCCTTACCATAAGATGTAAAGCTGATGTCAGTGTGGTCAGATGGTCCAGCATCCTCGTTCAAGAACCGATTTATTGCAGCAGATATTTCTGTTGAGCCATTCAAGTATCCTGCATCAGAGTGGCGACCCATCCAGGATTGTGCCCAATAGCCAAGGAGACTGCTTCGGCAGCACCGATGCTCTGTACAGAGTACGGTCCCATTGGATGGATGAATGGATATTTCTGTTCTTGAGAGGAAGCACAGAGTGAAAGTGGAATGGAACCTTTTCTACACCTCCCATGGCAAAGGGCCAGTGGACGGCATCGGAAGATCTGTCATGCGCTACGTCTGGTAGAATAATGTTAGGTTATGAGAGATTATCGTAACAGATGCTGTGACTCTATGGCAGCCACTTCTGGTATGCAAAATGTCACCATCACAGAGTTGTCCCCATCAGACATCCAACAACGCAACAAGGCATTGCATCCGCATCTTCAATGCGGCTGTGCCAATAAGAGGAGCTACTAGGTATCACTTCATGAAATTTATCAATGGAAACGTGGCACATTTCATTTTGACAAGGGTTGGCACAGCAGTAGTACCAAACAATTGCTCTGATGAAGCATCACAAATCAAAGTTGGGGACTGGTTTGCGGTGGAGTATGACGGTATCTTGTTTCCAGGGGAGGTAGCAGGTCGCTGTGATGAAACCAGCTGCAAGCAATTGAAACGGTCCAATCCACATGCTAAAATATTCTACATGAGAGAGAAAATGATTGTAAAATTCGACAAACCAACGAGCTATTAACCGTGGTCATTTCAAATTTCAAGGAAGGTTGTAGAATGTAACACACCTGTGAATCATATTAACTTTATATCATTTTTTTCTGTATACACCGTCGAGGCTCATGGAAAACAAATACACTGAATGGATCAGGACGTAACAGACAAAAACAGGATGCAAAACACGGTTGCAAGGAGAATGAAACTCCAAGGAGGAAAAAGTGGAAAATTAGGAGGGATTTGGGTGGCGTTAACGAGGGTAGAAAAGATCATGGTTTTGGATTGGGGACGATCTGAGATGGCGGTGTACAGTTGTCTTGAAGACCTGGAGGGAAGAATGGGATTAAAAAAGATGTGAAAGTTGATTCCACAGGCAGGAAAAAGGAGGAACAATTGAGTGGAGGTGAGCAGTGTTCCTGGATTTAGGTTCTTTTTGTTGTTGTGTTGCCCCAGTCAGTTCTGCTTTAACAGGCCCGTGGCACGGAGATAGCTGATCGATGTCCGACGAGCGACCCAGAGATCCATCACATCTACGATGTTGTGCTCTTGTCTAAGTGGAGCCAGGACTGCGCAATCTCTCCATAATGTGTTTTTAGGTAGTTTTACCAGAAGAGGGTTCATGGTGGACGTGTGAGCCCTGCAGAAACCTGGGGTGGTGGGGGTGGGGTGGGGGACAAAGCACAGAAATAGCAGAGAGTGCAAGACCAGAAAGGAGGCGGTAGAAGACAGAGAGACCACCGACCTTTCTGTGATGTTGACGTGATAAGCCCATAAACTCAGCTTCAGCGCAGGAGATGTCAATGACATTGAAGGCCTTTCTTTCCACGGCATCAAGCTGAGCAATATGTGAGGCAGTGGAGCCAGCCCAGAGGGGAGAGTAGTACTCCATCAAGCCAGATAAAGGCCTTGTTGTTATATAGGAGTTCAGGTGTGCCAAGTAAGGAGTTTGTATGACGGAGAATGCCCAGTCTGCGGCTGGTTTTGTAGGCGAACTTTGAAATGTGGTTTGCCAAAGAAAGATCACAGCTCGTGGGACCCAAGGAGTTTGAATGACTGAACATCCTCTGGAGTCTGGAGGATTGTTAATGGGGGGTTGCCAGATGGTCCTTTTGGAGAGAGATTGTGAGTGTATGAGATTTGTCAGGATTGAAAGACATATTCTTAGTGTTTGACCAGCTTGTGAGTTTTTTTTTTTCCAAGGTCTGAAGAGAGGGAAGAGTCTGCAGCCTGCTTGTCTGAAGGATGAGGGATGTCATGGCAGAGGGTGGAGTCATTAGCACATAGATAGAGGATTTTCTAGAGTCAGAAAGATCATTGATGGATATCAGGAATAGGACTGGGCCCACAACACTACCTTAGGGCACTCCAGCCTTGACAGGAAGAGGATATGAAAGAAATATGTTGACTGCCACACATTACGAGAGTAGAGGAAGTTAGTAAGCCATGTGAGGAGCAAGCCTTGGATGCCATAGGCATACAGTTTGGAGAGCAAGGCAAGGCAAGTTGCCATTAAAAAAATAATTGTTTGATTTAATCTTGACAATGAGCGGACTAACAGTAATGAATGTTACCATAGTGTAAGTTACCACCATTTTTTGCTATTTGGCCAGAATCACAAATGAGTTTACATTTATTAACTTGCCCACACATAACTTGGTGACCAACAAATCTGTAATAATTAATCAATGTCAATGTATGTCAGTCTGTCAGTGTGTCTCCTCCACAACTCCAAATCCACGAAATCTAGTGGCCCCAAACTTTGCATGTATAATAATGGAACACCACGGAAGTGCATGAATGAAAATTGGGTGTTTGGGTTAATTTAAACACCCCTTATGAAGATAATTAACGGCCTTATTTAATGATCCTTTATTAAATCAAGTCATCATCCTTGGTTCGCCCTTGAGTCAACCCTCTGTCAGCTTGCTTGGGTCTTAATTCATCATTTTGTTCATTCTGCTCAACAATGCCTTGATGTGGAACAGGCCACAACGATTTCTTAACAATAAAACGCTCATACTGGGTTTTTTTTCACTTTCCTCATTCATATCATCGAATGCCTGATCATCATACCTATAAATCGCTGGATACATTACAATGCTTATAAATGCCTGGAGACACCAGTGTTCATGGCTTTATTTCATTTCTGCAAGCGCAATAAGTTCTAGAATCTCTTAACCTGAGCTGAATTTCAAAATTTAAACTGTGGAATTGACCTTAGCTGCAGTTCTGATGGCTAAAAAAAAGTGTTCATTTGTCCAATTTGCACACTATTTGATACTTTGGATGTGTTCAGACGGTGGTTGTCTCCGGATGTGTCCTGACGGTGGTTGTCTCCGGATGTGTCCGGACGGTGGTTGTCTCCGGATGTGTCCGGACGGTGGTTGTCTCCGGATGTGTCCGGACGGTGGTGGTGTCCGGGCGGTGGTCATCTCCGGTCGTGTCTGGGTGATGTTAATAGCATCAACAGTAGAAAATTTATTTCAGACTTTATTTTGTTTCCATATTCACTGGTATTCTATGCAGAATCATTTTGATGAGAACCCCTTCCCACCTCTTCCAAAACCTCATCCATTCCCATAGAAATTAAACTCTCTGGACATTTATTAGCATTACAGCTGAAATGCGATAAGTTCTCGAATCTCTTAACCTGAACCGAATTTCAATGTTTTTGCTGCAAAATTGAACTTAGCACCAGTTCTGAGTTCTGACTGCTAACAAAAACATAAGTGTTCATTTGTCTAATTTGCATATTGTTTGATTCTCTGGACATCTCCAGATGGTGTTTAGTATGACCCAGCCAGCCTTTCCTTATCAACCATTTCATTGGGGTGCTTGCTTGAGTGTTTAATAGTATTGGGTGGAATTGATTCCAAAGTACTCAATTCCAACCATGGAATCGAAAGAAATCGAGTTGTGAACCGGTCGACGTCAATCCTGAATAATTCCTACTTCATAGATGGAAGCGTTTTTTGGGGGGAAATTTTTTTCATCCCTGTAGGACATATTCCGTTTACACATGTCCTGGTAATATATTAATTGAAAAGGAACACACCCCTTGGTCATCCCATTTCCAATATAGCAGCAAAAGCAAGTCACTTGCAAACTAAACATGCCCCAAGGATGTAATCGTTTTAAATGAATAGCAAAGCATTTGCAGTTCGCCGATAAAGCATGCTGATTGCTTTTCTGATGGACAGGTAGGCAATACATCAACTGATAAAGTTTTGACATGTCCTTCAAAAATTCCAGAAGTGAAGTTTGGAACTATTTCGGGAAAGTTAAAGAAGACAGTCCAAAAGTTGCATGCTCACTTTGTTCAATAGACCTTGTTCATTACTGTAATAAGTCCAATATGCGAAAACATTTGAACCGAGAGAGAGAGAGAGGAGAGAGAAGAGGAGAGAGAGAGAGAGAGAGCGAGAACGAACGAGAGAACTTATGAGTGATAGTTTGAGAATGAGGATTCAAGGAAACCAAAGTCTGCAACAGCAGCAAGTTTGCTTTCAAAATCGACGATTGAATGCACTTTCGCCCTGGTAATGCCCGTACGCTGCCTCCTTCCTCACGGTGTCTCCCCTTACCTCCCTCCATGCTGACTTCCATTCCTCCAGCTCAACGCCTTCCTTCTGCTTCCCTCACACTGCCTCCTCCACCCCCTCACACTGCCTTCCTTCACTCCCCTCACGCTGCTCCCATCCCTCCAGCTGATTCCCTCCCTCACGCTGCCTTCCCTCCCCTCACGCGCTTGCCTCCCCTCCCCTTTCCTATCCTCGCCTCACGCTGCCTTCCCTCCCCCTCACGCTGCCTTCCCTCCCTCCTCTCCTCACCCTCCCGCTGCTTCCTCCCTCACGCTGCCTTCCTCCCCTCACGCTGCCTTCCCTCCCTCACGCTGCTCCCTCACGCTCCATGCTGCCTCCCACTCCCCTCATGCGCCTTCCTCTCATCATGCTGCCTTCCCTCCACTCACGCTGCTCCCTCCCACTCACCTGCCTTCCCTCACTCATGCTGCCTTCCCCTCCCTCACGCTGCCTTCCCTCCTCATTGTTTCCCTTCTCCTCAGCACTCCCCCCCTCCTCGCTCCCCTCTCCTCGCTCTCCCATCCCTCTTCACTCCCTCATCCTGCTCCCCACTTGCTCATCCTCTTTCTCCCCCTTCTCCTCTCTCCCCCTCCCTTTCTCGCTCTCTTTCCCCCCGTCTTCTCTCTCCTCCCCATCTCTCTGTCCCCACTTCCATCACTCCTCCCCCCTCTCTCTTTCTCTCCCCCCTCCCTTTCTTCGCTCTCTTTTCCCCGTCTCTCTCTCTCCCTCCCCTCATCTCTCTGTCCCCACCTTTCCTCAGTCCTTCCCCCCTCTCTCTTTTCTCTCCCCCTCCCTTTCTCGCTCTCTTTCCCCCGTCTCTCTCTCTCCCTCCCCTCATCTCTCTGTCCCACCTTTCCATCATTCCTCCCCCCCCCTCTCTCTTTCTCCCCCCCCCCACTCCCTTAGTATTCCCGTTAATGAAGTGATAGGTGATATTTGCTTGTGTATATATCGTACGTTTGCTCAATAGTGCTCTGCATGAGGAGACTTTTATAATCAAAACCTCCAAAAATTCTGTGCAAAGGTTTTAGGAGTAAAATATATTATATATAAGAGAGAGAGAGAGATAGAGAGATAGAGAGATAGAGAGATAGATAGATACACTATAACATTAATTATGGTTTTGTGACAATTTGTTTTGCTAACACAGGTATCACGACAAGCTAAGGAATTCCTGGAGTACATTGTGGAAGAGCCTCTACTGGACCTTGCAGCCATCAATCCTTCATTGTACAGCCATGTGGATGACCTGGCGACTGTGCGCACATGCCGTTTCCAGCTCAAGTCTCTTCGCGCATATCTGTTTACCTGCCGCAGCACCATCGCTGATGAACTGAGGCGCCGGTAATCCATTTTATATTTATGTGGAGGTGAAATTATGGTGTCACTGAACTCTTAAAAGTAATCTCCATGTTAAACAATGCAAAATACATTGTTGTAGTAATGATCATCTTTGTCAATATGTCATAAAATCGAGGTGGCATGTCACCCCCTGAAATTGTCGGCAAAGGGAGTACAGTGTAGCTACCACAAAGTTGAATAAGGGGGGTTATCAGGGGAGAGGGATGTTAATATGATAGAAGTAGTTACTTGGAGAGAAAAAATGATGGTGAACGATTTTGTACCCATTCATAAAAATGATTTATTCAAGTTGCTCGCATGAATCCCTCACCAAATCTGTTTTGTCTCACAAGTGTAAATGCAGTTAACTCATTTTTTTAGTTAACTATCTTAACACTCAGCATATTTTTATGGGGATTGATTCAATAATTTGAAATTTATTTCTGTGAAAAGAAATGCTAATTACTGGTGTGATTCCAATTTTACCAATTTCCTAATTAACCACCTATACACAGAACTGCTTCAAAATTACGACCACAAAAATCCTTCCTAGATATAAACCAATCTCTAAGTTCAAAGTGCAGTTTGGATTTTGCTAATTGTTCTATCCATATCTGTGATGTTGCCAATAATTTTTAAAAAATCAAATCCTAGTTATTGCAAAATGGAAACTCTTTAGCTTTTATCAATAACACTCATCTTTGCTCAAACCTTTCTAGAATGTCTGAGAGAAGTTTTTGGAATATTCAACGGATGTACTTAATTGTGATAACAATAATATCCTGGAATGTAAAATAATAAATGTCAGTGTGTTAGTCAATGTGTCTCCTCTAAAACTGCATAACCATGAAACCTAGCAGCCTGAACCTTTGCATGCATACTAAGGGAACTCCAAGGGAGTGCATGAGTGAAAATTGGGTGTTTGGGTTAATTAAAACATCCCTTTTGAGGATAATTAATGGCCTCATTTAATTATCCTTTATCAAGGCTCACCTCGCTGTTCCTCGCTGAGGTCTTAATTTCCCGTTCTTTTTTTTTTTGGTCTGCTCAACAATGCCTTTGGAACAGGCCGTAATGGTTTCTTAACGATAAAGCGCTCAAAAATGTTTTTTTCGTTTTCCTCACACATATCATCGAATGCCTCATATCCACACCTTCTATTCAAATCGCTTATAAACACCCAGCGACACCAATGTCTGTGGCTTTATTTCATTTCCGCACATGCGATAACCTCTACAATCTCGCATCCTTAACTTTTTTGCATGATCTGCTTCCATTATCCTTATCCACCCGTCACTTTGACATCGATACGTATAAAAAAACTAGAAGGGCAAAACATATTGTTGCGGTCCCGGGGTCGGGGGCGAAGACCATGAGGGGTCGACTACCTCGGGTTCTCACCGGAATCGCAGGCTGTCGCACACGAATAACTTTGTGATGCGGCTGGTCGCTAATCGACTGCGAGCGCCAATAATTCGACCATTTAACTTAGGGTCCTCAATTTAAAACCGTTTACCTAAAGGTCACGTGATCTAATTACCGGGGCACATGCCCTCGGTACGCACTTCTTAAACCGGATCACTTTACCAGATCATTTGCAGCTGAGCGGAACTGCCAAGCACGTACCGACTATGAAACAGATCACTGGGGAATAGCGTCCTGGCTAAAGTAGAGTGCGGGCCATGATGGACCAATGAAAGAAAACACTAAAACGAGCTGGGAACGTTTCTATACAACACCTTTATTTAATAGAGAAGCGAGGAAAGGTATTTGACACAGTAAATGGCGTTTTCTTTCATGTACAGCATGGGATAGCAAGGAATTTGTGGGGTGCGTCAAAAGACGACTTACAAACCAGACACAGCAGGATTATCCGGACTACCTTCTAAAATCTTACTTGTACTAAGACAGCCGCCATCCTGCTCACACACACACACACACACACCACACACACACACACACACACACACACACACACACACACACACACACACACAATAACACACACACACAGTTAGAGAGCACAGAAAGAGAGAAAAAGGTGGGGATAAGCGCCCTCAAAATACTTGGCACGGTCTGCTGACTAACGCGGCCCAGGATGCTGAGGGAGGGGTAGGTGGGAAAGATACTGGTGTCTACAATGTGGGAGTGGGAGGTGCAATGTATGTTATGTGAGGGCTGTGGTGTCGTGCATGAGAAATGTGATTGCGTATCAGTAACGCGTTCTTCTTTGTGCGTCCACAGTAGAGGGATAGAGGGGTGTATGGAGAGATAGAACAATATATGTGAAAGAAGGAAGATCCATAACCTAGCAGTGTAAAGATATGTATATGTAAGTGTGTATCTCTGTGGGACGCTCTGCTTAAGCGTTCCCACCTTGTGACATGGCGCGTTACCTCCTTGTTCGTTCGCCGGGATTCATGACAACATGCGCTCTGCACTGGTCCACCGTCCGTGGCCGGTGGTAAACCTTTCTGGCTTCGTGGGGGTGGTGGCACGTCAACAGCATGGCAGGGACTCCCACTCGCACACTCTCAAAGGATGGCAGCCGCACACAAATAATGCTCCACCTCGAAGAAGCGCACTCAACGGCTCCGTGCCGCTCCCTTTTATAAGCCTCAAGCGAAGGATGGGGCTAGGACTGGAAAGCGACACGCTGTGGCCCAAATTCCACTCCTCTATTGGGCCACAGTGGCTCTAACCATGCCCCGCCAGGTTCCAGGACCGGAAACCGGCTTAGATGCCCGTCAGCCTCAGCACGGTTTGGAGCTCTCTGGTTAACATGGCGAGCATGCTCCTCGAGCTGGCACCCTGGCCCTGAACGTGCACTGGGCGTAGTTTGTACGTAGGATGGTAGCGGACTCTCTCTGCTATCCACAGGCTCCTTCACGAGCCACATTGCACAGTTGGGACCCGAACCAAATCCCTGGATCGCCCTTCCCACGACGCCACGCCATATTATGGCAGAGTTTATACTCGAACCCCACTACGAGGAGGGGTCGTGGGAAGGGCGATCCACGGATTTGGTTCGGGTCCCAAAATCCAGGATTTGGTTGCTTACGGTCTTGCCGTGGTCTGATGACTGGATTCGGACTGTGATAATACTGTTTGATCTGGGCGCTCACCCGGGACACTCCCGGTAAGATGCGGTGGAGAACATAGCATCTGTAGCGTGGTCAAGCACCGCGCGGCACCTAGAAAAATGGCCGGTGCCGCGTGGTGCTCGAAATGGAGTGGCAAATTGTCGCAAGGTAGAGGTATGAGGTCATGCGGGAGTATTTTTCCCATGTGCGGGAGGCGTCTGCGGTCAAGATGGTGGGATTTGGTGAGCGAGGTGAGGAGCGAAGAGAGATGCCGGCTGGAAATTGGTGCACAGATTTGAATGAAAATGGCGTGCAAATTCCCGAGGAAGGTTGGCTTGTGCACAACGAGGAAGGCGATCTGAGCCATAGGTTGCATCGCGGTGCGTCTACTAAATTGTTTGTTGAACGGAATGCGTGCTTGCTTGCTTGGTGTTTATTACGGCTAAAAGGAAGGGGTTATAATGGAGGTCGGAGTAGGCATAAAAGAGATATATATTCGACCTAAATACAAGTCCCACCCAACGCAATTCGTCCCATTTACCCACTTGACATGAGGGAAGTACTAACTACACAAATACTAATGAAATAACTGCCTGAGGATCACTGTATGTTGGGTGCCATTGCCTTCGAGGCATGCTGTTTTGCAGAACCACAACAATATTGATGCGCTGCTGGCTGGCCCAGGTTAACCCCCTGACCTAAATTGTGGTGACGGGTGGTTAACACCACCAGCCCCCGGATGGTCAAGCGGGTCCTTTATTAATAGGAGGTGGACACGTTGATCCCCGGAGATTATCACGCGTGCTTGGAAGGGCATGGGGCAATGGCAGTGGGACGGATGAGCACAGCACAGGAGGGGTTTATACTCGAACCCCACTACAAATACATGGCTACAGTTTCTTAAAATGAACATATTTAATGAAAATAAACAAATATTTACATGGGACAATAATTCAAAAGGTAATGATAAAAACGAGAAGTAAATAAATCTTAAAGTCGAGGTGCCTCTTCAGACTGATTTAAATACAGACAGAGGGAAAACAAAATATATAGAAAACCCTTCCTTTTGAGTATTCTTGTACTTAGCTTGGCCCAGAGCTGGTCTTTGTGGAATTTGGAAATGAGGTGCTTCCACCAGCACGTGCAGATGCGCACAAAATGGCGCCTCGCTTCTCTCGTAGCAGGAGAACCATACGGCAGGCACTCTGCTAGCAGCACGTGACACCGAGGCTCAGAGCCCCAGTGCAGCTGCTTCGTGTGTCGATTGTCCTCACTGACCTGCGATGACATACACGAGGGCTCGGGGTCCGTTTCTCATGACTCAACCAAGAGTCAAAGGCCAGCATCTTGCTTCATGCGTGAGCCACCCTGAACTCCAATCTCCATCCTACTGAGTCCGATGCCTCTGACTAACGTCACTGAAACCACCGTTTCCTCCTCCGGGGCGTGGCTTGCTCGCACGAAACCCAGGAAGACGGGGCCTCCGCCCACTCGGCACGCCTGGCTAGCCTCTGACCTCACGCCCATCAATCATCAGCCTCGGGGGCGTGACTTAGCCCGCCGTCACCCTCGGAGGCGGGGCTTCTGCCTGCTCGGCTCGTTTGCTTGTTCCTCCTCATGGTTTTGGTTATAAAAAAACATCGGGAAAAGTCACTAGGGGGCAATTACATATTAGGGAAGCTTATTCTTAAACCCAAGCTAATTAACACACCATCCCACCCCCCCCCCCCCCTGGTGTGGTGACTCACAGTTTCCCCAATTGATTACTTTGAGATGCCTCCAACATGTCCACGGACCAAACTACTCTATTCAATGCTAAATTCCCTATTAAATTCCTCTATCTACTCCCACAACTGTAATAATATATTCCCAATGACTACTTGAGCATAACTGTTGCATTTCACATTGTTTGAATCAGTTCAAGAGAATTTTTTTTTTAAGATTTTCATTCAATTTAATATGATTGCCAGACCATATGACCTATTAATTATTTGTGAACACCCTGGTATCCCCAAGGCTTGGGGAACATGTGGGTGAAGTTTCCCCTCAATCTGTCAAGCTATTCTGGAGAAGCAGATTTTTATAGGTCGTTTCTTCAAAAAATCATAGCTGCAAAACCATGTGACCTTTGACATCATAGGTGGCAAACTTTTTGTTCCTCATGGATAGGCGATCATGTCTGTAAAGTATCACCTCGATCTGTTCAGCCGTTTCAGAGAAGAGTTTTGAAGGTTTTTGTGTTTAAAAATATATGGCTGCCGAACCACGTGATCAATGATGTCATCAATTTTTGTCCCCCATACAATTTATTCCGAGATGACACTCAAAAAATTTTATACTCATCGGACAAAGCATTCGATGTATGCAATTATGATGTCCTAACAAAGCCACCTATAACATCATCAAAAAAAAATCACCATGGGGAGTACTTGACATGTGCCAAGTTTCAATTTTTTCCATAGAGCGGTTTTGGAGATGCAGAGGTCCAAAGTTTTTCCTTTTGTTTTCCTAACATGACTGCCACACCACTTGACCTCTGACATCATGACCATTAAAACATTCTCCATGATTAGTCCACCTTTGGTGAAAATGTCTCAATCGGATAAGCGGTTGCAGAGAAAACAGAGAAAATTAGCATGGACGGACGGACGGGCAACCAGAAAACGTAATTCCTCCGGCGACTTCTTCAGCGGAGGAATAATAACGTACACTTCTTTTTAGACGAAATCGCCTTGTTTTACCTCTTTGTGTGATCTGCTTTCATTATCCACCCGTCACTTCGACATTGCTATTTTTCTTGTTTTTTTATATGTTTCAATCAGAGATCGCCTGGTGTTGGCTTCATGGTTAGGGTGGTAGGCTTGGGGTGCAAGGATCCTGAGTTCAAATCCAACTTGTCTGTTGAATTAATACCAGGTGGGGTTGACTCTGCCTGTCATCCTTCCGAGGTCGGCAAAATGAGTGCCAGCTTGCTGGTATCCTGTGTCGGAGTGGCGACCCATCCAGAATTGTGCCCAATAGCCAAGGAGACTGCTTGGGCAGCACCAACGCTCTGCACAGAGTATGGTCCCAATGGATGGAATCAGAGATTGCAGACTCTCACCAGGACTTGTTTTGTATGGTGTTTGTGTAGTTTTGTGTCGTGTATTTTGTGTGGTGTTTGTGTACTGGTGTGTTACGTAATTAATAATGGACATAAGTAGAACTGCCACTTTATAACTGCTGACGGTGATGACTGGGTGCCAACACATCCTGCTTTGATGCAACCCCGCTTTGATTGGACACTTGACCTTTAGGTTTGTTTTATTGTCGTTGTACATTAGTTATTATTGATTCCGTGTCCCCCCTTTCTTCCCCACCACTACCGCTGTCGTATCCCTCCGCCGATCAATTATCCCTGAGTTATTTTTTGTGGTTTCGGGAATGAACCCATTGGTTTAAAAACCTTTAAGGTTCTCGTGTCTCTCCTCAGTTCTCGCGTGAACAAGTCCGCCATAATTCGGAACGTCATCCACAGCAGTTTAAGCCAGTCGCAACATCGTGGGATTTTAACCTCCCGCCGCGACGAGCTCGACGTTAGTTGAGCCGTCAATGCTGTATATATATATAATAATATATATATATTATATATATATATTTTTTTTTTTTATTATTTATTTATTTACAGTATAGCATGATATTTCAAAAAGTTGTGGACGATTATACAAAACTTGGTGGATGAGTTGGTTATGTGACGAGAGCAAGCTGATTCGATTTTAGTTCAGGTCCGGATCCAGATCTGGCCTATCAGTGGGATACAAAACGTATACTGGTGGAGGTATGTGCTTGACCGTTGAGTGCCTGTTCTCGGTCTGGATAGTGTCAGGCATCATTTCCATTGTAAATAACCTTACAGAACAGAGCAATAATTTTCATTTTAGTAATGTCTGTTAAATAAGAATAAAAAATCCAATGAAACCGGTCGGTCTATAACATCTTGTTTAGCTAAAAAAGCAGAGCTATATTTATTGGCCATATAGCCTTTCTAATAGCTCGGTAAATAGATCCCCCAACCCCACCACTGCAGTTTTAATCGCTAATAGTTATACATTAATAATTTTTCATTAACTTTTCGAGGAACACAAATCTGACACCTTCATGAATCAGTCATGTATTGTTACACGCCCCCCCCCCCCTCAAGAACAAAAAAAATCCTTCATGCAGTGTTAACCATAAGTGTTTCGTCAAGGTCTTTGCAGCTTAGGAGTTTATGGAGGGAGAGGAGCTTTAGAAGTATTGCGTCATGGGATGGGAAGGGGCGTGCGTGTAAGGTCAGAATGATTAGGACTAACAGCTTGTTTTAGTGAATGTACTTGTTCTCACAACTAAAAGCTTGAGCATAATTGTGTTTTCACCAAGTGTTAAAATCCCACTTTTTTTTTTTGGTGCATTAGTTTTTATACATTTTTTTTTTTGTATTAATTTCATAAATGTAACCAAACCATATTATATTGCTTGAGGATGATTACAGATTATGGCACTCAGATGAGTTTTAAGGTAACCCTTTTGCATTGCATTATAGCACTTAATTTTTTTATATAATCTTCGCTGCGAGCTCATTTTTCCAAGGTCTTGTGTAAATTAAATTGAAACAATTTATCACCACCTTTCATCCAGCTGCTGCAAGTTAGCAGCAACCTTCCATCAATCAACTTCGCCACTCAACCATCTTCGCATTCTCTTGTCGACCAAACTCCCGATGATCATTTGTTGCACTCGTAAATCAAACTCACTGCGATCAATTATATTTTGCATGCATCCCACATTCCATCTTTCCCAACTTCTTCCACGTTATGGCAGAAAGTCTTAAGAGCTTGCAAGTTCCTTTTTTTTTCGTTGTTTGAGAGTAAAGCAGACTTGTGGTCACAGTGCCGGTACCAAGCTCCATTACATGCAGGTTCTTTGCTTCAGCAATTTATTGCTGTTTGTGTTTTTATTATTATTATTATTATTATTATTATTATCTGTTATTATTGTAAAGATAATTAACAGGATGCTGGTTGGGACAAAGACCTCTCACCTGTTCTTCTTTTTTAAAGGTGCAGGTGCCTTTTGACTTCATGATCCAAGTCTATTAATAATGTTGACTGACTGCAGACAGAAACCCCTTCGTAGGACATGACCTTAACACTCCATCATTCTCCTTTTTATTTGTTATCCTGAAGCAAAAAACATGTCTTTGGGACTTTATTCAATACGAAACATGCTGTGTTATGTGCGGCTCGGTGGTGTCTGTGTGATTTTTATTTTAATTACCTGGTTTTCACTGCCACCGTTTTGAATAGTGAGTTTTCAACCGTCTTCAAACTGGTGCTGAGGGTACCAAGACAGGCTGTGATTGCATGAGTTATTCCTTTTTTTTTGGTGGAACTTAATTATTACTTAAATTGTTTATACCAAGGTCAAGTCCTCCCACAAAAGAAAACATCCTCCTTGCACATTTCATTCCTGATCCTAGTCCTCCAGGTTTTCACCCAGTTCTGTCTGTTTGTTACTTGCAAAATTGAAGATTTTCAAGTATATTAGTCAGTCGATTTTGTTATTAACCTCCGCCATCGAAGATGGACGAAGGTTACTGTTTCACCCCTGTCTGTTTGTTGTTGTTTGTTTGTGAACAGTATTACGGAAAAACTCCTGGACGGATTTCGACGAAACTTGGTGGGGGATTAGGTCAGGTCCAAGGATCATGCCATTAGATTTTGGACTTGGTCCAAAGTCCAATATGGCCGCTATGGTGATCATTTTGAAAAAATATTTGAATTTTTTTTTTGCATTTCTACATGTTTTAAGTGATTTCCAACCCCCCCCCCCCCCCAAAAAAAAATTTGTTAGAGAAAAAAGAAATTTTGCAACTTTTTTTCAAAAAAATTTCGATTTTATTTTTTTGGCATTTCTACATGCGCGTCGATCTAGTTTAGTTTATTCAATCGTGGTTCAGTAGAGTCTGATCCGTTTTGACCTACAATGAATAGGATATCAGGTTCACTTAAGTGACCCAGCAGTATTGGCGGCGGAGGTTTTGCACTCTACCGAGTGCTCCCCCTCTAGTTCTGTCTGTCTTTGTCTGTCTGTCTGTGTCTGTCTGTTTGTTGCCTACAGGTCACAAGTTTAACCGATCTTCACGAAACTTCACCACATGGCAGAGTTTGTCATAAGGAAGAACACTATTGTTTTTGAGGTCAAAAGGTCAACATAGGCCAAAGGTCAACAACTTAGGTGGAATTTCTAAAATCCTCAATTTTCATCCGATTTGACTTGAAATTTGAAGAGGATTTATATTTCAGCTCACTGAATTCAACTAGCCAATTATTTTTGAGGTCAACATAGACCAAAAGGTCAACATAGTCCCAAGGTCAACAACAAAGGTGGTATTTCTAAAATTGTCAATTTTCATCCGATTTAATTGAAATTTGAAGAGGAGTTGCATATTTGGTCATTTAATTCAACCATCAATCATTTTTGAGGTCAAATTTGTTTTATGGATTTTGCAAGTATCCTGCTCTGCACGATGTCTTCTTCTTTGCTTGTTTGTCCCTGTGCAGGATATCTCAAAAAGTTGCAGACAGATCTGGATGAAATTTTTGGTGGAGATCCGGATCCGGATCTGGCTACTAGAATTTTTAAAGTGATTCTTCACCATTGAGAGATCGGGCCAAAAATGATATGTAGCACGATATCTCAAAAAGTTGTCGGACGGCTTTGGTCGAAACTTTGTGGACATGTTGAGTGTGTGACAAGGAAGAACTGATTCAATTTTGGTGAAGATCTGGATCCGGATCCGGATCTGATAATTTTTTAAGTGATTCTTCACCATTGAGAGATCGGGCTAAACTGATATGTAGCACGATATCTCAAAATGTTAGGGACGGATTCAGACGAAACTTGGTTGAGAGGTTGGGTGTGTGATGAAAAAAAAAGTTGATTCAATTTTGGTGAAGATCAGGATCTGGATACGAGAATTTTTAATTTTCTCATGATTCTTCATCATTGAGAGATAGGGCCAAAACGATATACAGCAAGATATTTCAAAAAGTTATGGACCGATTCAGATGAAACTTGGAGGACAAGTTGGATGTGTGACATGGACATTTTTTATTTAATTTTTGTGATGATTCAGATGCAATAATTACCTCCTCCAACGAAGGTAGATGGTGGTTATGTTTTTACCTCTGTCTGTTTGTCTGTGAGCAGGATGCCTCAAAAAGTTATGGACGGATTTGGATGAAACCTGTTGGACAATTTTGGTGTGTGACAAGGTCAAATTAATTGGATTTTGGTGAAGATCTGGATCGAGATCCGGATACGAGAATTTTTAAGTGATTCTTCAATATTGAGAGATAAGGCCAAAATTTTGTGGCATGATATCTCAAAAAGTTGTGAATAGGTTGGGTGTGTGACAAGGACAAAAATGATTCAATTTTACTTTAGGTACGGATGCAGTCCGTCCTTTCAGTGGGATGCAAAACATAAACTGTTCAGCCTGGCTGAGGTATGCGCTCAACCGAATGTCAGTCTAGTTGTTTGTTGTTTTCATCATTTTCAATTGACATAATAAATCTTAAAAACATGATTTTTCAATCCTACTCTGCATCCATAATTGTCAGGTATATTGTCAAGCCTCTGTAATGTCTTCAAATTTACTTGATAATGTGAAATATTATTATATCCATTTCATTTATCTTTGTCTATTTTGCTTTTTAGAATCACTGGAAGCTGTTCAAAATAATGCACTTGACTCGTGATATTTAAGAAGCTGTTTTTTTTATATCCGACATAACATATGCCTGCATATACATTTTTTGATTACATGAGCCATTTTCATTCTCTGCTATTCCATATTTTATGCTTGTACTCATATCCTCCTCCAGGGTAAGGAGTCGTCTACATATTATAAATGCAAAAAAAAGATAATTTTAACATGTATGTCCCCTTCCACATCCCCTCTCCTTCTCTCCTTACTCCTTTGTATTTTCCTTTAATCTTCGACCCTTCTCCTTACTCTCTTAACCTCCCATTTCCTCCCCACCCTTTCCCTCCCCACCCTCCATTTTCTCCCTTTAAATCATTCGTTTTCCCAAATATTTTTCTCATTTCTCTATATTCAACCATCAATGTATACATAATATGTATTTGCTTCATTATCAACCATAATGATTTTGACTAAACGATCATATTTCTCAGGGTACTGCCAAAGGAATATCTGCTTGAACACATGCATTTGTACTCGATCAACGACCTGCAGCAGGTATGTTGTGCCTTGTGCTGTTGTTTTTATTGAATTTCTCATTATTCATACTCAAAATTAATTTTTTGCATGAAGGCTAATACTGGAAGTGTGCGTTTGATTTTGGAATGAATGAACAGCTTTATTAACATGCAGAACAAAATCTGAATCTGGCCACACACTTGAGTGATATGTTTGTGCAAATTGTCCTCTGTCACTTGAGTGTCTCGCAATAGTTGCCTCCAGTTTATCTTAAAAGTGAGTGCATGTCAGCTGGGACTCATCTGTGAATACCTTTTTCACCTTGTATTTGCCCCATTATCAGCACCGAGTAGGATATGCTATACCCACTGTCGATCAAGCAAAGCCAAGTGACAACATATCTGTGTTTGTTTTGATATCCACATTTAATTTCTGCACGTCTGATGCCCCCTCGAGTCAGAGCGAGTCTGGTGGGTTAGTCGAGTTATCTGCCCAACAAAGAAGTGGAATCAATCTCTCTGTTTTTTGTTAAAAAAATTAAACACGAGAATATAAAAATGCTGGTAATGATATTGGTGCGTATAAAATACCCTGGAAAATGTTTGGGGTTCGCACTTGTGTGTGCTTGGTTCACTGCTGAACCTCGTACAAATTACTTGATCGCTCTTGAATACAAAATGGTTCCTGGTGTTTGCGAAAACTTACAGCCCCATTCTGTGGCTGGCTTTTACATGAGTTTTTAATATCTATCATTTTCTTATTTAGCTTTCAAGAACCTCAACTTCTGTTTTTTTATGCCTTTGCTGATGAAGTCGCTGGAGGTATCATGTTTTCAGTATGTACGTCCGTTCGTACGTATGTACGTCCATGCTAATTTTCTCTGTTTTCTTTGCAACTGTTTATCCGATTGAGACATTTTCACCATAGGTGCGACTGTGCCTGTAGAATGTTTTAATGATGATTATGATGTCATAAGTCACATAGTGTGGCAGCCATGTTGGAAAAAAGTAAAAACTTTGGACCTCTGTATCTCCGAAACCATGACATGGAAAAAATTGAAACATGGCACATGGCAAGTACTCATGGGGAATAAGTGAGATTTTTTGATGATGTCGTAGGTGGCTTTGTTATGACGTCATAATTGCATATGTCGAATGCTTTATCCGATCAGTATGAAAATTTTTGAGGGTCATCTAGGGCTAAATTATATGGAGGGGGGGGGGGGATGATGACATCATCGGTCACGTGATTCGGCAGTTGTTTTTTTTTCACATAAAAACCTTCAAAAATCTTCTCCAAAACGGCTGAACAGATTGAGGCAAAATTTTACAGGTGTGATCGCCTATCCATGAGGAACAAAAAGTTCTCCACCTATGATGTCATGGATCACATGGTTTGGCAGCTATAATTTTTTGAGGAATAAAACTTTTAAAATATTATTTTCCAGAACAGCTTGACAGATCGAGGGGAAATTTCACCCAAAGGTTCCCCAAGCCTTGGTGATAACAGCGTGTTCATGAATAGTTAATAGGTCACATGGTCTGGCAGCAATATTGGATTGAATGAAAATATTTGAATTTTTTTTTCTTTTCAACCGCATATTAATCGACATGAAAAGTCAAAATTATATTCCAGTAGTCATGGGGAATATATATTTTAAATTTCAACCTGATCAGATGCATGATTTAGCAGCCAGAATTATTTAATGTTTTGAATCTGTGTTCAGGGATTTAAAATCAAACTTGGTACAAATATGTATAATGATATAATATTGTGGGCGGAGGCATATCTGGTGACGTTATGACGTCAAAGAGTGCCCTTCTAGTTTTATGCTAAAGTGAGTGATGTGGAGAAGTTAAATGTGAAGTAAAACAGCACAAGAAAACTTTATATAGCTTAAAAAAGATTTGTATGGAAGATGAGAATCACCACCTTGAAGGAGTGGAGGGAAGAGTTCAATTGGACAGATGAGAGTCTCGAGGTAAATGTTCTGGGTCAGAGAAAAGGGACATTAAATTATTCATTCCTTTTTTTTCCATTTTTAATGGCCAGCTTAGAAGCAATATCGTTCTAATTTCCCCATGTGTACCTAAAATTAATAAACAACACTTGACACTAAAAACTGTACTCTGTTTCACATGACTTTGAAAGCAGAAAATAGGTTTTTGCTGAAATGGTTCTCAGCAGCTAAATGTTATTGGTTTGTGAAACATTGGAAGTTATATTTGTAGGTTTAATGTCAGACATTGTTTTGACGTAGTTGTTAACAGACTTTTGTTTTTAATTTTTCCCTGTTGTAATGAAGCGAGTGTAATGACTGCTGTATTTTTGTTTTCAACAAATGGTTTTTCACAGTTGCTAATTGGCAATGTCCAACATGCTTCATTAACATATTGCAAACTGAAGATGCTATTCTTTTGCAAGTTTTCTAACGTATCGTTTTTAGTTTCTCTTTATGTTGTCACACTACGAGAGTGGGGCATGCTCTACAGATTGCAGAGCAGATGATGTGCATCCTACATGCAGGTATAATAATATATAGTATATATATATATATATATATATATATATATATATATATATATATATATACTGTATAACCTGAACATATTTGACGAAATAGATGTGAAAGCTTTATATATTTGATGAAGTGTAATGTAAAAGATATGTCTTATATATGTATATATATATATATATTATATATATATGTTTATATATAGTATTGCATATATATAATTACGTATAAATATGTATGTATATGTATATTATATATGTATATACAGTATATATATGTGATATTATATATATGTATGTATGATATATATGTATATTTATGTATGTGTATATATGTATGTGTATGTGTATATATATGTATGTATATATATAATATATATAATATATATATATATATATATATATATATGTGGTCGTAGTTCATGAACTGGTCATCATTTGCGTTACAGGGTCAAAATATTCAATTTTTCAGTTTTCTCTGTGTTGATAGTGACATTCACCAAGCTACATGCACTTGTGTGAAAAAAATTAGCAAAAACCACTAATTAACGGCGAATATGGTAGTTTTTAATTATGAACTTTAATGGATAATGTATTACAAGGAAAACACATTTTCGCGTTTATCTCGAATTCACCCTTTCTGAGTAAATTGGATGTGGAT
>CM068959.1:60514754-60537297 GCA_035128595.1 Eptatretus atami | reverse complement strand
CTCGAGGCGCTCGATAATGTCTTGACAGACAGTGACTCTTTGCTGTTTGTGGTCCTCGGATAACAGCTTGGGGACCATCTTTGTGCACACATTGCGTATTTCGAGATTTTCAGTGATGATGCTCCAGACAGTGTCCTTGTTGATGGAATGTTTCTCAGCAATTATCCGCACCGTGAGTCGACGAATCTGTGCGCACCATCTGCTTCACACGCTCGATGTTGTCTGCCGTTCTGCTAGTTGAAGGTCTTCCAGACCGTGGATCGTCTTCAACCTCCTCCCGTCCCTCTTTGAACCTCTTGTGCCATTCAAATGCACATGTATGTGACATCTTTTCTTCCCCGTAGACTTGCTGCAGCATTGTGAAGATTTGAAAAGGTGTTTTGCCAACCTTGGCAAGAAACTTCAGATTGGCTCTCTGCTCACGACTCATGGCGTGAATGATTCAGACTAGACAACGTGTAAAGCACGACCTTAAAAAAATCACAACAATGAGCGAAGTCAACCATCACCAATCATAATTTGCTGGAATGTTGTGAAAGACTGTGACGCAACCCGTTCATTCAAGTTGTGTCAGTGAAGCACACAGCAGGCTCAGTCCCGTTACTTTTTAGACGGACCTCGTATATATATATATATAATATATATATATATATATATATATATATATATATATGAAAAGCACGGTCTGTAATCAGTCAGTCAGTCAGTCATTTGCTGATCGTCCGTGAAACCATTTGACCATTTGCCTATGAATCCCGCCCTGTTTGAACGTTGGTTTGACCCTGACTTTACACATGTACGTCTATTAATTGTGTACTATTGGAAGATCAATGGCCATTGAAGTAATCCTGTCCAGATATCTTCCTGCTACAATCGGGGAGGGGGCTTTTGCCGCTTTAAACTGCTGAGACCCTTCAACCGTTGAAGACCCTTTTTTTATTTCATACTTCCATTTCTTGTGGTGTCATGATTTCATTCTTTCAACTGGCTATGAAAGACCCAAAAGACCCAGATGACCCAAAAGTCCCCAAGGACCCAAAATACCCAAATGAACCAAAGTCCCAAAAGACCCAAAAGTCCCGAAGACCCAAAAGACCTTGAGGATCCAAAAGACCCTAAGATCCAAAATACCCAAAAGATCCCGAAAACCATAAGTATCCTAAAGACCCCGAAGACTCAAAAGACCCAGTAGGACCAAAAAGACCCTGGGGAACAAAAGACCCTCTTACCATTTAGACCACTTGGACCTTTTTATATTTAAAATATATTTCAAAAAAATGTAATATTGTTACGGATTTGGAAACCTTTGTGCACAAAACAGTCAGAGTCCCCGTAGTTCAGTTATTTTGATAAGTATGTGTATAGTTAGAATCCATCCCCTATGTCTAATGGGAATTTTGTGTGTGCACTGTGAGTTATTTTATAGTTAGGTTATTTAAAATCTCCAGATCCCCTCCACTTGCGGCCACAGTGTCTTTCAGCGTTTGCGCCCTCGCCTCGTGCCGTAGCATACGAGGCAAGGTCCTCGCGTGCTTGATTCGACTTCCTCGAATTGGTCTGCATTCCAACACCACGAGGCAAAATCGTTGTTTCTCTAGCAAGAGGGGTACAGACAGACGCGTAGAGGGGCGGGTTTTCCCGCTCGGCCATAACCCCGCCCAGAAAAGGCGGATCCATGGAGGCCCCTGCCCAATCAGGGCGATCAGCACGTCAGCTCCACCAAAGCCCCGCCCCACTCAGAGCGCGGTAAAGACGACGCGACCCTCAGTGTGTGTGTGGTGTGTGGTGGGAGAGTTCTTGTGCTCGTTCGAGTTCAGGAGGTTCTAGAGTTCTGAGAGAGTTCTTGAGAGTTGTTTTGAAGTTCTTTGGAGGAGGCAGTTCTTGAAAGGCAGTTTGGGTGCGCCTGTTGTCATTGCTGGAGCTCTCAAGCTGGAGTGTCCGCTGGCCTTCTACAAGAGCGAACCGCTGATCCGCTATCACCATCCAAGCTCCACGGACCACGGGCCCCACACGTGCAGTCGGGGCCAAGCCGCACAAACGTGGTCAGTACCCGACAGAACTCTGACCCCCAGCTCGACTATCCCCTTGGCTGCGAGGGTCGAAATAAAGACCAAATTGGGTCCTTTTTTTTTGGGTGTGGTGTCTGTATGTGGCGCCGTCCTATAAGAAACTGTTTAAGTGTTTCTGATCATTGTAAATATTTGCTTGCATTTAGTCGTGAATAAGTCTACACTTCGTCCCTTTCTTTTATCCTTTAAATAAAATAATTGTTTAAATGTTCCAGTTTCGTTTCTGTCCTTTCTTTGATTGACCCAGCATGGTTCGGACTTGAGAATTAGTGAGGCCGTTTGTGCGGTAAGTTGTCATTGGGACCGGCGCGGCTCTGGTAACTCCGCCTCGGTTACGCCGGGTCATGAGTCGGTACCTGCGACTCGGTCCGGACAGAGTCGGCCGATGGTGTGGTTTCCCGTGGTAGCTAGACGGCCTTGAGTATTTAGGTCAATTGGAATAGACAAGTGGACCCTATCTCACACCCGTCAAATATTGGCGACCACGGTCTTTAAGTGGCCCGTCGGCTCCTGAGTTATCTGGGTGACGACCTATAAAATTCCGGGTGTTCGGTGGAGACGGCTCTACTGCTCACCGAGTGGTTGTTTATCGCACGGAACCCCGGCCCCACAACAATATCACCAATATTACAAATATATGTACAAAACAAATGTTTATTATGATTGGTGCAAATCATGACAACACAGCAAATCTATAACGTAAATCTCTGCAATGACGTGTGGAGAGGGAAGCGTAGCGACCAATCCACACTAGTCAAGGACATAAAATAAAGTTTCTTTTCCTTGTATTAAGAACATAAAATAAAGTTTCTTTTCATAGTTATTGAGATATGAAACTGGCATTGAATAATGATGACGATAAACTTCATCCAATAATGTGATGGCGATGGATGATGATCGATGAATAAAGATGATTTGATGGAGATGATGCTGGTTGGGTTTGAGGGGTTATTGTGTTAACGGCCCATGTTAATAAGCTGATAAATATGAAAAGTAGTTCACCAACCCGCAATTATTTGAGCGCCATTGACCACAACCTGCAAACCTTGCCTCATAAATTAATTGCGATGGAGTGAACCTGCGAAGGGAAACCCAGAACGGCAGAAGGCCTTCCTGTATAGACTGACATGAACTAGTTAAAAATGTCAAATGTGTGAATGCAGACGCATAAGACAGCATGATGAGGATGTGCCTGCTGTGAAGTAACAAAAGTAAATGCCATATTCATGGGGTGGCCCTTGCAGGGACACCTTAGCTCTTGGAGTTTAGAGGATGTGCACTCAACTTTTGAGCTGTCTCACCTGGGTTCAAATCTCGACCCAACTAAAAACTCTCATCCTGGTGCTGCATAGAACTTGGCATTGCATCAAATGAGTAGGTTCTCTTTCACAGAGGTCGTTAAGCCGGCTATCTATCCTGCTAAAATTCACTTTGTGGACGTTTAAAATCCCATGGTACTTTCCAAGAGACTGGCAGACAGCCACGAGACCGTGCGGTACTGACGTTCGACGGCGGTGTCGCTACGGAATTGATCCAATACCTTGCCTGCTTGAGCAGCGTTTGTGTGCTATTTGGGTTGGCTCATTGTGTGCCAGTAACCCTTGACAATTCTAAATTACTGGCCTGATAATGGGGACACTCTTTCAGTGGCCTACCACCCCCTCCTGCACATGTAAATTATTTCAACAGATAATACAACAGTAAGGATAAGATCCAAACACAATTTTTTAAGTTATATAATTGTAATCCAGAGTAAATGTTAAACATACCATTTGAGTTGAAAATTTCTGATATTATAGTATCTATATATTTTTTATCTCATGCCTAGCAGTTTATGGATACTCCACAGTGGTTGTTAATGATCTGCCAATACAAATTACCAGCCAATACCATGTCATATGTTTTAGCAGCTGTTGGGTGGATGCTAAGATTGGTGTCTCTTTATAAATCAATTTTCTATATTGTGTTCTTCCTTTTAAGTTGGGTTTGCTGTGAATTTACACTTTTAAATAATAGTTCATAGACAGATGGTCAGAAGCCCCAGAGCATTTGCCACACAAAATAAGGTCAAAATTACAAGGGCGAACGACTCGGTATCTTGCACATAACGGGGCTGAAAACGAATGCTTTGCATCATGATTCATTGCCTCCAGAATGAGGGTTGCTTTTAAAATGGAAAAAAAAAGCATTTTGTGCCTCATTCCTTGAATTACAGCGCAATTGCCTCGGGCCCACTCGCTACTTGCGGCTCTGGAAACATTATTGGAATCCACAGTGGATAGCCAGTCGGTTGTTCTCGAGGTAAAGCCTGGTTATTATTTCCAGCACGTACGAGATCATTGCATAAGTATTGTACAGAG
This sequence comes from Eptatretus atami, assembly GCA_035128595.1. Lineage (NCBI taxonomy): Eukaryota > Metazoa > Chordata > Myxini > Myxiniformes > Myxinidae > Eptatretus > Eptatretus atami. The sequence continues at coordinate 60,532,868 of CM068959.1, read as the reverse complement.
GCACGGTGGTGCGAACGAGATTGGTTTGAAATAATTTAATTTGTAGTTTATTTGAAAACCACCCTTTAGCTGATCGTTGTTCGTGAGGGCCTTCAATTCCAACGATGAACCAGGCTTGGGCTTTCGTCGAGGAATGGAAGTTTACTTCATTCCATTGCATTTTATGCAAAAGCAAAACTTGCGTACGTAAACCGCACACTTGGGGGGGTTTGGTGGGCAGAGGATTGAGGGGATATTTTAACAAATGAGATGTGGTTTGAAAGTGGACATAATGAAGAGTTCATTTGATAAAATGTTGATATGCACAGAGACGGCACATCTGGAAAGCGGATTGTTTCTTTTGCTCGCCTTGACAGCTGTTTCTCAACACTGCATGCCTCGTGCTACTTATCTGGTACATTTTCACTATTGGCCGGAGCCTGCGCAGACGTTCTAATGCTTGTATATATAGGAACGGTCTGTGCGAGAGAGTTCAGCAGGAATTTGGTATATGTTTGAGCAAGTCTGCCATGTGGATTTTGGCAAGAACGGCCTGAAAAAGTTTTCAGCTTCTTTGAAAGAATTAAAATTTCATCCAGCAGCCAAGGACTGTCGTTATTTTTATTTTATGTTTATTCTGAGTGATTACCTCTTAACCATTGCTGTATGCAATTTTAAGAACTTATTGATGCTCGTCGTTAATTGGCTTGACCCCATTCTCTTTGCCAATTGTCCTTAGGTAAGCTGTTGCAAACTCTGTCACTTTGCTGCAGGATCAAGATTGAGTGAGTATTGAATCGTCGTGTTAATTACCCGGCATGCATCTTTGGGTGAAATGAAAATGAGTGTGGGTGAAGGAAACAAAAATCATCTTTTCTCAGCTTGCTTTTAAAAAGAGCTGTTCTGACAACTTCCGTCAGCCGCTCCAGCGCTTTCCCCTGTCCCTTCCTGATGCATCCGTTCTTCCAGTAATTCCATCCTGTTGAACTCCCAAATGGCAGGTATACCGACTCACCTCCACCCTTTTGTTCCTCTTTCTCCCACTTATGAAGCCTCCTTCCTGAGTCTGTTCGATCCCACTCTTCTCTACCACAGGGCTTCAAGTTAGCGGTAAACCACCATCTCAGGTCACCCTTTGTCCCTTCCTGTTATGTCTCTACCCCACATTAACCCTCCCTATCTCTCCCCAACTACTGCATGTTGCTATCACCTATCACCAATAATTGTCATTGCATTGCCTTCCACCCCTCCATCACCTTGCTTTTGGCTTCTTGAGCTTCGACTTTGTATACCAAAAAGTTTTGTACTCATTAAAACTTCCTGCTTGTCTACATCTTATAAAGTCTGAGATGATGAGCACAACACAATCTCTGCACACAATGAAAAGCAGCACCAAAATAAGCATGGCAACAACTTTACCACATCGCCATATCGACACAGCACAGGTGGTGGATCCAAGGGACGTCCAGGGTGGTGGATCCGCTCCCCACTTCCTTTTCAAGAAAGAAAAAAAATAAAATAAAAACTGAAGCTCAAAAAATTACCTTATTCAAAAAAAATTTTTTTTTTGAAACCTCAGACGTCAGGTGCTTACTTATAATGTAATAGAGCGAGTAATTAATTTTTATACAACAGCTTTTTTTCACTGTTGTACCTTGAACGCAACAAGAGTTGAGCTGCAGGAACAGGAGATGTGATCAAGGTAGAAATTTCTGGCAAAAAAAAAAGCACAAATTGATGCTGAAAACATTGTGTGTGCTTAAGGAATCAGTCCAGCAACCTGCCGTCAAACCATTTCCCTTTGTTTTCTTGTATGTAGAGGAAAAAATGATTTCTATACGACAGACAGCAAAGCTTTCAAACATTATTGTGTATTTTTATTCTTAACTTTCAGCGTTGAGCAAAGAAACTATTTATTTGCTTTCAAGGCGTGAGGATACTTGGTATCCCAGGCATGCGTTTCTGATCATTGTTATATTGTATGTGGAGTCGTTGGAGAGGAAGTGCAAACGAACACGGCCATAGGAAAGTTTCCGTTGATTACTTGTGCCCAGCGGCCCAATTTTGTGGACGCTTGATGAGACCTCTCTGTGGTGGTTTTGTGGACGCTTGATGAGACCCTCCTGTGTGATTTCCAGAGATGAAGGACAAAAGGCCAAGTTTGGCAGGCGGTAGGTCGGGAAGCGAAGCTGTCAACCACCACCAATGGATGCTGGCATGAATCCAGCATGAGAATTGCAGTCCCGTCTGAGGTTAGGCAAACAGGCTCTGCCAGAGAATCGGATCTGTAAAGCGTTATCCTCGTGCCAACCCTTTGCCGCCGCTTGCAAGATTGAAAGTTGCTCCTCGATACATCTATCGGCTCATTTCCCCATTGAGCTGTTGGCCGCACTTGCCTCCCCAGGAACATTTGAACAGGTTTTTCGTGTGCCATTTGTGTACACCCTTCTATGGCGTGCCATCTAAGTGCACACTAAAAGCCTTTCCCCTCCTCATTCCCTCTCGGCAAGCTAAAACCCCAAAGCTGACACTCTCTCGTCAAGAGAACTGCCTTTATTATACGGCTGAAGGTTCAAGCATTTGTTCAGTTGATGCGATGAAAGGTGGTGTGGAATGAGATTCGGTGTGTGGCCAGCTTAGTAAGTTTGAAGACGAGCGATTGCTGCTCGCGAATAAACTCTGAGTACGCTGTCTGGTGTTAGCTGTTCAAGCTGTTTCCCAGTCCTTGAGCAAAGCTTTCCAGACATACACCCATTTGTTGTGAAAGTGATTACGCCTTCAGGATTAGCTTCTTCTCAAAGTCCAACGGATGATGGCTTTCCTCTACAACAAGCAGTCATTTTGTTGACAGCACTCAAAGGCAAACGACCCACCGTCCCTCTCCCACCCCCTACCCCCCATGTCCTCTTCACATACCTTTACAAATCCAGTAGCAATAAAATCTTTAAGCAGGAATTTTGTGCAGATTACTTTATCAGCTTGTCTCTCTCTTTCCAAACCAAGTGTCACCCAGAATGGTTTTACTAAACTGTTCTGATGTGCTGTCTGCTTTGCAGCTCAATCTCAACTGCTTGGTTTATTATCTCCTTGAACAACTTCAACAATTTTTTTAACAAATTAATTTTTGTAAACAATATAACCACGTGTTTTCTTTTATACATGCCATCTCTCTCTCTCTCTCCTCCCTCTCCTCCTCTCTCTCTCTTCTCTCTCGTCTCTCTCTCTCTCTCTCTCTCTCTCTCTCCGTCTCTCTCGTCTCTCTCTCCGTCTCTCTCCATATCTCTCCGTCTCTCTCCATCCAATCTATATCTCTTGTCTCTCTCTCTCTCTCCTCTCATCTCTTTCTCTCCAGCTCTCTATTTTAACTGGACTTTTGTTTATAAATATCCGAGCAATGTCGACTGAAGATTAATAATTTTTTGAAGGCAATTTATACTTATGTTGTTAACTACAATCGCGTGTTTCTCTCCTTTGCTGTGTGTGCTGTAAATTCTAGATGGTGGCAAGCGAGATTAACAGAGGGTGATTTAGTAAATAGTTATTAAATTTCTGCTTGATGAAACACAATGTTTTGAAATTCGAGAAAGGCCTGCACAGCATGTAATGTCTGGGGAATCCATTTGAAGAAAACCTTTTGGGGGGCAAGATGCTTTTGATGAAGGAGGCTATGAAGAATAATGTGCTGTACGGCTAGTAATTCAATGTGCTGTACTGGTACTTCCTCAATAATTCTATCACTGAAGGCCAAGGATAGCTTCCACTTTGATGGAACAAATGTTTATCTAAAGGTGGAGAATACTTGAAAAGTAATGCAAGTATATTTTATTTTTACACAGGGTGTCCATAAAGTCCTGATGCAACTTTTAACTTTTATATTGTTGATGATACACAGGATAGAAACGAAACTATAAATGCTGATTAAAAACACAATTCATCAAGCTTTTTCATCAATGCAGTTCAGTTTTTAGGCTTAACATATAACCACCATCTTTCGTAATACATCTGATTTTCCAAGTTGGTGAAAATATTTCCGTTGATGCTGAGCAATTGAATGAATTGCTTTGTGATCGTAGGCCGAAGATAATCCAGAGAATGTGGTTTGATGAGTAAACAACAGTTTTACATAGCCCATAAAATGTAGTCCAATGGGACAAACGAGTGGCCAAGCAATTTTGGCCATGTCTACCGATCCACTTGTCTGGGAAACATCATTGAAGAACCGTCACACATTCGAAGCATAGTGACGGGAGCCTGTTCTTGCTGGTTCAATATGATATGTGGGTTGACGGATGGCCTCGATGTACGCACACTCCCCTCAAAGCTGTCTAGTCTCGGTTTGAATCTCAGACTGAGCTATAAACTGCATCCCAGTGTTTCACAAGCAAGGGAATTCCATCAGTGTGTGTGCGCCGTCCCATGGATGGATGTCAAACGGGTGTCCCGTCTTCCAGCATTTGTTGATGAACATTAAAGATCCCAGCGGTTTACTTCGTAAAGAGTAGGCAAGCCATCACCGTCACCATGGCCAAATTCCAAATCCCTGCCTAACCAGCAGAGGGCATTGCATCAGCAGTACAGCCGTGCCCTCAGCCAATTAGCTACCCCGCAGCCTTGTGCTCATACGAACGACGACACTAACTCTCAATCATTGATATAAATGTTTAAGTACCTTTTAGGTGTGGTACAATGCTGAAATTTTGCACACTGAGGCAACTCAAAGCCAAATTCCCAGGAAAAAACAACAAAACGGTCAGAAAATTTCCAAAATGTAAATAGTGCGCGAATAATAGTGGCCGGTGCAGACACTGTCTGCTCCCTGCAGGGTCATGTGACCCAAGACAATGAAGCTACACTGGGAACTGGTTTCCTAGGTAACGATAACGAGCGCCCTCCCTCCTTTTAGTTTCTAACTTCTGCCATATTAACATTAAAAATTACTCCAGCTGTAAACTTTTAATATAAAGAGCTCATTCTAATCACAAATTGTTGATTTATTTGGGTTATTTAGCTGCTTAAAGAATGCAACCACAATGGGCTTAACAGTCGAGGACACCAAACTTTATCATTAGAAAGGAAGCATTACAATTGATTCCGATGATGTGCTAAAGTATTGATAGGTTTCAAAGATTGCAATTATTAAGTAATTTTAACAATAGCAATCAGTTGATTACCAAGTATTTGTAACAATTAGCAATTTGTTAATTACTAAGTCATTGCAGTAAATGAAATCACACTTTAAATATTTCATATTTAATTATAGTGTATTGCATTGGGTCACATGAACCTGCCATATTTTGGTCATGGTTGATTAAGTTAATGATAATATGCAACAGTTTTTTGTTTGTCTTTTGCCTTGTCTATCATTGTAACCTCATCCTCTTTAATATAAATCTCTCTGACAAACCACATCATCAAATATTTAAAGCTTATATTTATTATGTCTGCAAAATGGATGCACCCGAGTATTTGCTTGCAGTGTGAAGCAGTCATACACACACACACACACACACACACACACACACACACACACACACACAACACTCACGTGATGGAATAACCCTAACTGTGATTGGTGAAGGTGCCAGATTGTGCCATTGCTGCAAGATCTGGGAACAACTAGTGTTGTCTCCCACGCAGACGCATTGTCTTGATGAGCCCTAATGAGGGTGAAACTAGTCGGTAACTTTGCTTTTCATCTAATTAGTGACAGTATTGACTTTTCTCTCTTCGCACTGTTGAGAAGCCCGTCATGACATCCGTCACAGTAACGTCACAGCGTTCACCCAGTTCTGAGAACGAAATCTATGTAATGAATGTGTGTACATAACACTGGAGGAAATATTGAAAATGATTAGGTCAGTGAAAATAATGAAAGGGGGAGCATAAATTGGGTAGAACCCTGCATTGGACTCTTGGCCAATTGGGTCAGGGATCATTTCAGCTTATGCAAGGAGGGGGTTCAGGAGGGGTGGGCTACATACATTTGGAAGATGATAAATATGGACATGTGAATGGAGCACAATGATTAAACTTCTGTGCAAGTGTTTTCACCTGATAAATATATCCTCTCATTTTGGTTTTTTATTCCGCACACTCAGTATTTGACCGTAAATTGTGGATTAATACAATGCTGACAAATCAAGGTGATGGAATGGGGGAAGACTGGCACCGCAATGTGGACTCCAGGTGACGGTGTATAATTTGAGATGAGCACTTTACCTTCGGAATAATAACACAAAGCAAGAATTAAGTGACTCTAGTTTGTGCAACGTGTAAATGATCTGGGTACGCTGCATTGATAAGCATAAACAACCATTCATGCATGTGGAAAACGAAGGGTGAACCTTGCAATAATAATTAGAGTTTTCTCAAAGTAGGAGGGGACGCTCAAGGTGAACACGTCGATGATTGACAGGTAGAGGTCTGTGGTACGCATCACACGTGCTGCCACGCCATCGTATGTCATTTCGCTGAAGCGAAGCTTTGGCTGCGCTTGTACTTATCGTTGCTTTTGATCAGGAAGTAAGTGATCCGGCATTGAGCTGGCTCGCCAGGCCCCGAAGGCAAGGCCTTTGGCCGTCGATTGGTCGGCTCACCTAGTTTTTTTTTTTTTTGTTTTTTTGGGGGGGGGCGTAGTAGGCAGTGTGCGGTTAGCCTTGCACGTGATTAGTTTCTGCATAGCTGACTTTCAGGAATTTTTGTGCAAAACGGGTCAGAAGTTTCATTGTTTGCCCTGGTTGGAGTGAGCAAAGAGATACGTTTTCAGACTTCAAATGGCAACATCCTATCCAACACAATCAGGCACCCTTTGCATCAAGAAGAGGTTTTATGATGATTTTTTTCCCCCCCTTCCAATCTTGAGTAATTCCCCACTCAAAAGTTTGTAATAAAAATATTTAACCCATTTGACTAACAGACCACCGTATTGTCCTGGGTGGCTATTAATAAGTATTTTAAAGCTCGGAAAATGGTCATGTGTATACAAACAATTGCCCGTCCTTTTCAGAGCAGTTTAGTTCCAATGCGGCAAATCTCTGGTGGAAAATATCTAAAGCACTTTAGCAGTGTCTGGTTTATTCATAAAATGTAATACGAATCAACTGAACTAGCACAATATCCTTTGGTCTCTACACTGAGCATGTCCAGATTTAAAAAAAAAATTGTCCCCATTTTGCACTTATGTCCGCTACTCAGTCACACATCTGTTCGCAGGAGATGCGAATTGACCTTATCGGCCATGCCAGCCAGTCATGGAATTGTATGCTTGCCTTCCGTTTAATTATACCCTTTGTTGGTTTCTTTGAATCGTTTCTTTCCATCAAATTTCACGTTTGGACCTTTTTATTTTAGAGCCCTGGGAGATTTGTACTCCATGTTCGATTCATCCAAAGTTGTTTTTTGCTTGATTGTGTGTGTGTCCTTGCCATAGAAGCATTTCATGATTGTGTATTTGCATTTTATTGCATTAACAATAAGAATGCTTACGGTAGTTTTGCATAACTGAAAAAATAGCACCTTGCTACCTTGGTCAGGTCATTGCAGGGCAAGTTTGATCATTTCTTTCCAAAGTCGTCAAGTTTGCCATGGATCATGTGTACAGCTGCGGTCTCTGCAGCCAGCTGGTTTCATCTGTGAGGTTTGCAGCAAGTGCAGAATCATCTATCCCTTTCAGTGTCTACTACTAAGCGGTAAGCCTTACTTATAGTAGCCCCCACCATGTTCCCCTTCCAATTTGCAATAAACCCCTGTCCACCTGCATGATGTTGTTGCTGTACAACGTTTCTTTGCGAGCATGAAGAAAATTCAAGCACAGAGTCCTGGGTGAGTGTTGAGGAAGGAGAAGGAGGATTGGTGGGAAAGTTGGAAAGACTTATTGACATTCTGTTTTTTGTTTGTTTGTTTAACTTCGATTTCATTTCATTCGATCTGTGGGCAAAGATTATTTGGATATGGCACGATAGCTCCAAAATAGACCGAAGTCGAAGCGTGCCATCGCAAATCCCACGCTTCCCACCCAAAGCAAAGTTGAAGGATTGGCAAAAGTTTCCACCAGAGAATGACTCATTATCAACTTCTGAGTTTTTTTTAAAAAAATTCCCATTTTGACCCTGGACTCCAAGTCCGCATCCTCTGGGGCAGGAACCGGGTTCAAATCCAAAAAATCATTACATATTTCATGCGTCCCCAAATGTTGATTTGCATATCCAGTTTCATTTTTTTTTAAATGTTTCAAATGTGCCATAATTGCATTTTGGTTGGTATTTGACCAAAACCACAGGGGATGGGCGAAAATGATCTGCTATATAGCCTCGTTTATTCACATTATTTTTATTGGTTTGCACCATTGAGGGAGGTCCATCTCTATATAAGTGTCCCCTGTGGCAAAGACAATGAATGCTGGTAACATTCCACCAACAGGAGACTGAAATGGCTGGAAATTGGCAGGCCCCTATAGGGTGGGAGGTGGTACTATCCCAGTTCAGCGGTAAAAACCAACCCACACCAGTTAGCTTTAATTCATTTAATTCACACTTTTCCTTCACCGAGGCAGGTAGCCTTCACCACAAACTATCAAGGCCCACACATCAAGAGCATTCCAGTTTTAAGGTAGCACAAATTCACCTTCCACATCTGCTGCCATTTGTTAATATAGGGTCGGCATAAGAAGTCAAGGAGGAGGAGTTGGGCTATAAGAGGCTATTTGAGATGTTTATCATGAAGGGTGCTTTCTTGTGGTGAGGTGCTCGTTCCTTCGATCTTGCCCGGTTCACTTCCGAACCCTTTTACTGCCCTGCCTGTCTGATGCTGTGAAAGCAGGAGCTGTTGCATCTTGGATCACTCTGTCCTTCGGATAAGGACGTAAAAGCCGATAGGCCTGTCAGCATTTTGGTTGTGGTTGTCAAAGATCTCATGTTGCCTTCCAAAAGGCTATAGTGGAGTAGTTCTGTAGTGTTACTCAAATTTAATGCAATAGTAATCGTTTAATTTGTTTTTTTAAATCTGAATTTCAGAAAACAATCCAATAAAATCTGCTTTGTGGAACAAGTTTGTTTAATAATGTTTTATTAATGGTTATATGCCAGATCCAAGGATATGTATTCAGACCTGATTTCTCATTTTTTGCAAAGAAATGTGATGCAAACATGGTTGGTGCATACAAAGAATGTGTTCTGCCTCCTTTAAATACAGTATTTTGAATAACATCCTTGCAATAAAACCCACTCCGTGGAGTACCCCTGTGCTGCTCCCCTTCGCATGTCAGCTCACGGGATGAAGGATGACGGATTGGGGCCAAAAGCCTTCGGGATCCCCATTCCTTCATGTGTGGAGAAAAAAGCACGGTGTAACTTTCCGGGTCAGATTGCGTGGTGTGTGACAGAGTGGTGCTGATGTGTCATCCACCAGACGGTGGTCTCCTTGGGTTAACCTGAGGCGGTCCTTCGGGTGGTGTCTGGAATGTCCTATTCCTAAGAGAGGATTGATCACCTGTCTTTTTTTTCATCTGAGCTCAAGCGTTTGGACATCGGGATTGCAAGCCCTCTCTTGAGGTTCGGACACCAGATTGTGTGAGATCATGGCGGATGGTCACACCTACTATTGGGCTGGTCCACTCTGATGGTTACCATGCCCAAGGAGTTGCTGTAGCTGTGTCCAATAAGCCTACTCCAATGATAATGAGGTAACACTGGTCAACGAGACGAAAGGATTCGTCATTCCTTGGGTGTCATCCCTGGTCTCTATATGCTGCGACTGAGGCGAGTGATCTCACGTGAAGGCTCACATTCTAATGCCGCTCTCGAGTCTGTGGTTGATCAGTACACCCCCAGGTGAGATATTCTTCGAGTCTTGGGGGATTTTATTGCATCGACTGACACCGATAGGAATGGTTATGAGACATGTGTTTTGGTCCCCAAGGGTCTTGAACTTTGTAACCAGAAACAGCTCTAAAGTTCCTTGATTTTGTGAGAAGTCATGACTTTAGGGTGGCCTGTTCATGGTTTCCAACCGCCCACAGGCTCATCGCTGGACTTGAATATTCAACGCTGGTGTGTGGCAAAGGAGATTGACCATGTGCTCATTGATGGTCACTGCGAGATAATCCAGAACTACAGGGTCTCCGGAGTGCTCAGTTCCTCAATACCGACCACAGGCTTGGTGTAGCAACTCTGAAGTTGCAAGCTTAAATCCTGGAGAATGGTACCATCCCAGCCTAGGCTGGATGTTGGCAAGCTCAAACGATGAGACAATAGCTCTGAGGAATTTGTGAACAGGTTGAGTGGGGATTTGGGGGAACCTGATAAGTTGTGGTGGTGTACAAGATTACCATCCTTGATGTTGCTGGTGGATGTCTTGGAACTCACCGTTGGGCGAAGAAGAATTTTCTCTCAAGGGACACTGGAGACCATTGACCAGAGTCGCAGGTCCAGCCTTAATGGCAAGAGCTGAGCTGTTCAGGATAGGCGTAAAACTGTGTGTGCACTCAGGTGGACAAGGAGACCAATGTGCAACGAAACTGTGGAGGGGTAGACCATCACCTGTGGTCAAGTAATTATCGTCGTGCTTAAAGGGGAATTCACGCATGCGTTTCTCCAAGCCCGTGTACTGCAGTTAGAGCGGATGGTGGGTTCTTGACAGAGGAGTCCGAAGTGAAGGCCCGCTGGGCCAGTGACTTTGAGCGGCTCTACCAGGCTGACCCACAGCGTTGACTTGGATGTCAGGGGTGTCACTATCCCTATTCGACCCTCCAAATCACTGTGAATCATCTTTTTGTGGAAACCAGGCTGTGGTGAAACTGGTGAAATGGGGTTAAAAGCTCCTGTGATCTGTGGCATCCATCCTGATCTTCTCAAGGCTGGTGGAATGCCTGAACTGGGTCGTTGCATGCAGTCTGTGCTCTGTTTGAACACAGGCATCACCCAACTGACTGGAAAGAGGGGCCTTGATTTTCCTCCTGCAAAGGGAAGGGTGATCGCTCGGACTGCAACCACTACAGAGGGGTGATGCAGTGACGCTGCTCTCAATGCGGGCAAGGTCTCTGCTCGGATAATTCTTGATTGGGTTCGCACATCTGCTTTGAGCACAGGTCTCAGAGCAGTCAAGCTTACACCAAAGAGGTCGATTGACCGTATCCTCGCTCTTCAGGTCTCATCAACGCAGATGAGAGTTTCGGCAGAGGGCTGCTTGCAGCCCATGTTGATCTCTGCAAAGCATTTGGTTCAGTGAATTGGGATGCCCTCTGAAGGATTCCTGGTCTTCGTGGGGTGCCACCAAAAACTGATCAATCTGATGTCTGAGCTGTACTCCAGTACTGAAAGTACTGTGAGGTGGGTGGTTCCATCCTGATTTTTCTCCAGTTGTTACTGGAGTTTGTCAGGGTGTGTACTGGCCCTCACACTTTTCAGCACTTGTATGGACTGGATTCCTTGGAAGATGTCGGAGAGAATCAGTTGCAGTGCATCATTTGGGAATGTCAAGATCTCTGACCTTGATTTCACTGATGATCAGTCATCTTTGCAGAGACTGGATATCCTTTTGAGGGCTCTCAAACATGCTGAATGAGGAGTCAGCGCTTTTGGGATTACAGGTTTCCTGGGTCAAAACTAAGACCCATGCTTTCAATGACATTGTGCATGCTGCTGTCTGTCTTGTACCTGTTTTGTGGTGATGATGTTGAGGTCAACAGATGGATTTACTTACCTTGGTAGTGATATTCATGTCTCCGCTGGCTGTGAAGCCAGAGGTCAATAGACATCTGTGTCGGACCTGGGCTGTCAATGGATTCACTGGATCATGGGGTATGGCACTTGTTTACCACAATTATCTATCATTTATTTTGCTTAGTCATGTGTACATGTACATTCTAAAACAGTCAAGAGCCTATGCATGAATTACATGAACTAAGAATGGCGCACGTTTGAGCGTATACCTCTGCCATGCTGAACAGTTTACATTGTATCCCACTGATAGGTCCAGATTGCATCCGGGCTGAACCAAAATCTAACAGCTTGTTATTGCACCTCCCAACTCAAATCCCACCAAGTTTTTATCATAACCCTGTCATACTTTTGAACCTAGAAAAGGCACTCGGTCGAACGCGCAATACCTCTGTCACCTCAATGCTGATCCAACAATAACACATCAGGACCCAATATTTTTTGAAATATCATGCTATACTGTACTCTATCGTTTTGGCACAATCTCTCATGGTGAAAGAATGTTTTTTTTTGGCACGTTTTTTTTGTTGGTCATTCAAGCTCACATCTCATCTCTTTGTTAATCCCACTCCACCACTCACCTGTCTTTTTATTTGTCCTCCTCCCCCGCCCCCTACATCCCTGCTCTCTCACTCTGTCCCTCCCGCCCCACTCAACTACACTGCCTCGTCTCTTTCTTCTCCCCCCTCCCTTATTATTGTTCCCATCAGCGAAGTGAGAGGTTGTAATTTGCTCTGTGTATATGTATATGTATCTGTATTTGATTGTATATGTATATGTATGATATGTATATATTATTATAGTATATGTATACATATATTATAATTATGTATATAATATATAATATACTGTATACATATACTGTATTATACACACTGATGAGCCAAAACATTATGCCGACTGCCGAATATCCTGTTTGGGCCTCGTGTGCGCCAAAAAGCGCCGACCCACCAAGGCATGAGCTCTGCAGACCCCCTGAAGGTGTCCTGGCACCAAAACAATTAGCAGCAGATCCTTCAGGTCTGTAAGTTGCGAGGTGGAGCCGCCGTGGATCGGACTTGTCGGGTCACAGGCACGAATCCCAACAAATGGCCCAATCGGATTGAGGTCTGGAAGAATTGGAGGCCAGGGAAAACACCGTGAACACTTTATCATGTTCCTCCAACCATTCTCCCAAACAATGTGTGCTATGTGGCAGGCACATTATCCTGCTGAAAGAGGCCAAATGCCATCAGGGAATACCTTGCCATGAAGGGGGTGTACCTGGTCTGCAACGATGTTTAGGTAGGTGACACGTGTAATTGACATCCACTGATGGCCTGGACCCAGGGTTCCCAGTAGAGACAATTGCCAGAGCATCACACTCCCTCCAACCCGGCTTGTCCGTTTCCACATGCATCCTGGTGCCATCACTTCCCGGTAAATGGCGCACACGTACAGACGGTCCATCCACTGATCTAAAGAAAACGGACTCATCGGACCAGAGGCGACCTCTTCCTCACTGCTTCCCAAGGTCTAGTTCGCAATGCCCCGTGCCCATTGTAAGCGACTTCGACGGTGGCAGGGGTAATCATGGGCACTCTGACCGGGTCTGCGGCAATGTATGCCCATGCGCAGCAGAGTGGCGATGCAACTGTGGATTGTGACAACATTCCTCCCTGTGACCACCAATTAAAATTTTTCTGATTGTGCCACATAGACCTTCTGTCGTTCGACAGATCGGGATAGGCCTCGCTGCCCGCGCAATCAATGAAGCCTTTGGGCGCCCAACACCCTTGTCACCAGTTTGTGGGTTTGTCCCTCCTCGGACTCTGTTGGTAGGTACTCACCACTGGCTGACTGGCAGCCTCCACAATCTTGTCGTTTCAGAGAATGCTCTGACGCATCGTTGCCATAACAATTTGGCCTTGTCAAAGTCCGCTCAGGTTTTTACTCTGCCCATTTCTCTCTGCATTCCAACACATCAACTTCAAAGAACTGGCGCTTTCACATTGCTGCTAATAGTATCCACCTTTGACAGGTGGCCATCGTACAAGATAATCATGTATTAAACTTCATCCAGCTGTCATGGGTCAGAATGTTTTGGCTCATTCAGTGGTGTACTATAACTATATTATACTATATATTCACCAAAAATATTTATACATCATTGCTTTGAGGGCGTACCTCTGATCGCATACAGACATTGGCAAAGTTGATTCCTCTTCATTCTCCACAACAGACGTCGTAAAAGTCTATCTCTTTCTTCAATGTATGCGATGCCTCTCATTTATGATGCAATATTTCTTGCAATTAACATCTGATCCGTTTCAAAGCATTGATGATTTGAAGCTTCTGGGAATTATCATGATGTACATGAACTTCTCAGCACCTTTTCAATATGGGCTTTAGCTGTCACTGCCCTTTTTCCATTGCTGATTTGATGTGTTCTCGGACTGCGATAGTAATGTGTGTTGCACGTAGGCACTACTTAAAGCCACCTTGTCTTTTTAAGCACTTGTTATCACAGTAAGATCTACAGTTTCTGGAGGCGTGCCAATGCCAACAAGCAGACCATATACTTGCTTCCTGCTACAAACCAGTTCATCAACAGCCGGGGTGAATGGACTGAAACAATGTGTGCAATTGTTTAATGAAGTGCTCTTTTGTTCTTTATTGCACCACCAATTGCCAATACATGAACCTGTGACATTAGTGGGGGTGTTCAAGGGATGTTGAGCATACTTGAATGAGACGCTTGCCCAAAGTGAAAGATAGTTTTACATCGTGATCATTTTTTCCCCATAAGTAGTTCTCTCAATATTGGACACTTGTCTTTGGTTTAATTGACTTTGACATTATCATTGATTCAGTTTTGGCAGAAGCCTTCTTTAAGTTCGTATTGTTGGTGTCTTGGTCTTTATTTTGTTGACTTGGCTTTAAAACTCATGGGAGCGTTGTATGCTAGCGGTTACCCGGATGAACTACATTCCCTACCCTACGTGTGAATGAAAAGCGGTTAAGCTATGTGTTCACACTGTCCCGTCTGTCCCACTCAAACGTCAGTTTATGAATCGAGGAACTAAGTGATTTCAATTAAATGTTGTATTTGTGAAACACAAATCAGAACTGGAATCAGAAACACGAACCTGTCGTTTAGCAGTACCGTTGGCTCTGAATTTGTCCCGATTCGTGCATGCGTAGAGACGGAGTGAGATTTGTTGTTTGTTTTTTTTTCTTCGTGTCTCCCTGCAATCAAACAAAATGAAAACATCTCCAACAGGAAAATTCGTATGTTTTGTGACGGTCCATCAAGGACAAAGCAACAGGCATGGGAGACTAATGTCATCCGTGCTAAGTGAGGTGGTGTAACGGTCGCTGCCGCATCAACAAGAGTAAACTTCCAAATTATTTTTTTCTACGACCTCAAAATCTTTATTTTTATTTTATATTTAATTATATACTTTCAACACTGTAGAACAGAAATCGCCTTTTGGCACTTCAAAACCTTTCCGTTTAGCATACTTGGACAAAATATGCGTCATGTCCATGGGTTTGCCCCGACTAGAACGGTATTGGCCAAATAGTTCTCTTGGAGGCTTACCGAGCCGAGATTCTCGAGATTATGCGCGCGGGATACGGAAAGGACAGAGAAGCACCACGGGTTGTACTCAGAACCGACAACAGATTATATGGACGGACACCAGCAAATTGAAATAAATAATGAATTCAATAAACAGACAATCACAGTTATAATGTGGAAATAATATAGGACATGAGGTACCTAAATGTAATGTCGAGGTGCCTCAAGCAGACTTAAATCAAAACAGGGGGACAGACTAAAACAAGAAAACAATCCCTCCTTTAATTTCAAGCACTTGCTTCGGGTCCAGAAGTGAAGTTTTGTATCTGAAAGTCACCAAACCGCTTGTCACTGCGTGGGAGAAATGCGCTCAAAATGTGGTCTCTGGCGCTCTCTGGGCAGGCAAGCGATGGGAGATAATTCGGGCGGCGATACTCAACCGGCCAGGGCTAGAGGACCACCGTGCAGCTTCTTGCGTCGATCTCCCTCTCATGAGCGCCCTGCTTTGCAGAACGGTGCTGTCGTCTTTCCCCCAATGCTCGAACACGAGGCCTCGAGGCTGGTCCCACATGATTCAACCAACAGTCGAATTGACTAGCATGTTGCTCCATCTGTATTTTTGTCATGTCCAGTACTAGCCAGCCAGCGTACCACCTCACTCGATCATGTCTCCCACATGGCCCCCTCTTTCCTTCCTTTCAAAACACGATTATTATCTCAAGCCCTCCATCTCCGCCGATCTTCTGCCTCACTCGCTCTTGGTCTCGTCTCTCTGGTCGTGTTCCTGACCACCGATGTTATCGCAAACTAGGTCCGCTCGCGCACAAACAAACGTGACTTTTTCTCTCTCTGCAACCGTTAAGACTTCCTTGTTCTCGTCCAACAGAGACGCACTCTCTTCCTCTTACTAATGTCACGCCCATCCAATCCTCCACTCCAGGGGTGTGGCCGCTTCCGCTGTCCCCCTGGAGGCGGGGCTTTTGGCCTGCTTGGCTGCAGCTCGGTTGTCGTTGTTTGTAAGGACATGATCCCCCTTTATCGCCGGTCTTTGAAATACAAAAACATAGAAAAAGGTCACGAGGGGCATTACATACGGGGGAAATTATCTCTTAATCCCCTAATATAATTAACACAGCACGACCCCTCATTGTGTGACACATAACAACTTAAGCTCACAGTTTTCCCTACTCAGTTTTACAATCAGAGATGTCTCCTACAATGTCTCAGGACCAAGCTTTACTCATAACCCTTCTTTCTATGAAATCCTTCTCTACCCACAAATAACAAATATTACGGTGTTAATGTCATCATGACCAATCAAATTTAACCGGCTGTCAGAACCCTCCATATCCTTATTTCCAAGACTGTGCATGGTTATGTGTTCTGTGCTCTCTAGTCCCGTTGTGTTTATCGCTGTGCCATTTGTTCTTAGAACAAAGTTTAATATTCATGCAAAGTGTTTGCTTTATCGTGAGAAAAACAGCCACCCAAATTCTTCCATTATGGTTCCAAGGTCCATAATTGTTATTTGGTTATCATGCAACTTGGCTTTTTCCATTTTCCGTCACTTCATGAAAATTCTGTCGTTTTTTTTTCGTCTCTTCCTGTAGTGCCACTGTCTCTTCGATGCAGCGTCTTCTAGAAAGAGATTCTATGCAACATGCTGAACTCCTTAGTAGAGACAAGCATCACGCAGCATGGAATCCATTTGCAGTCACCTGACCATCCTTTCGCATTTGTCTTTCCAGTTTTTGCATGCAATCAATAATTATTTCCTTGGACAATCCATTGTTCTATCTGAAATTACAATTCCTTTCTTCTTCACTGGAAACTTCGCTCCCTGACAAGCAAATACAATAATATTTATAATGCGAGTTTCTTTCTCCATCCTGGTTCCTGCTTGTCCAACGAATTATACAAAATTAACAATGTTATTTCCGGGAGTCTGGTGAAAGTCCATTCTGGGGTTGTGTCGATGCTGTTAACCAACTGTATTGAACTGTACTACCCTTCTATCACAAAAGTAACAGTTTGGCGCCAATCATAAAGGGAGCTGGGTAAATATAGAACATGCACATCCAAGTATTCATTTCCCTTTCGTGCCTCTCATCTCCACTGCAACAGAAAATAAAAATGTCCGAGTGTTTTTCGGTGAATGAAGAAACGTGATGGGCCACATGCATGCATTAACAGGTTGCGATAATTGAGGGACAGAACCTGGACTGGATGTCACAATCTCCATCCAGGCCTACAGGATAACAAAATTAGTTTATTCTATGGCTACATTTTACATTAATTAATCCAGTTTTTCCTCGAGAATAATTACAAAAATTATGCGTAAAAACAGTTTGTTGCTTGATATTGTGCCTGAAGCTCATAATAAAATTATCTTAACAATGTCTGTTTCCATCATATGGATCTTGTATTACATGGTTATATAATATATAGTAATTATAAAACAATAAATACTATTTGGATTCCTTGTAGTAACCCTCCAATTGAATACGAAGTGTTTGATCCAAAAGTTTGGTGGAATGTTTGACTAAAAATAATTAATGATGTTGTTACATTAAAACAACTTGCATCATATCCCCGTTCGAAGTTCACTACACCCTCACATACAACTTTTCCAACAATCCGTTCTGATACTGTCCGAAACATTCCAGAAGTCCCTTTGTTTAATCTCCTTTAGAAAAGTCTGTCGTTGGATTTGTGTTTCAATCATGTCAAATTTTCCTTCATCGTTTCAATTTGTGGGAACAGCCAGAAGTCCACGGTTCCAAGTGGGCAAAATAAGACGGAATGCGGGATGGCAGGAATGTGTTTTTTGCCCCAAAATTGTTTTAAAAGACGAGCGAC